>JBAMIG010000021.1:11997526-12016495 GCA_037177335.1 Kiunga ballochi | reverse complement strand
GTGGTCTCGGACCACGTATGTGTACCGATACCCTCTGGGAAAACAATAAATTCAATTTTCACAACTTTTTCAACTGCGCAATTTTATGTAGTTACGACAGAAACCCCTTCTGCCAAACAGGGTCGTAACAGAAGCATTTTCCCTCTCTTCTTATTTAATCTCACTTTGAATTATCCTGCACATGAGATGTGCTATACAAATAAACTATCCTTGCTTTATAGCAATGAAAAGTATAAAGGGTATCAAACAATTTCCACCGTTTATACCATTCTGATACACATTTAATACTTCTAAAAAAGTAAAGCACTGACTGTTTAAGAAGCAACACTGCTGCTTTAGCTTCAAATGGATTAAGGACACAAGAAGGATGTAAAAAACATGATAGATTGTTAATAAACATGACAGGCACATATAGATACAGCTATGTTTCTACAGCTGCAAGATAAAACTCTGCTGCAGTTTAATTAATGCAAATCTTGACATTACCAGTAGCAGTGGAATGAAGCTTTAGCTGACGTTCAAATAGAAAAGGGACCTCTCTGTCCCTTATATATACATGCTGTACATTAAGGCCTGTTGTCTAATTGTTTTTTATAACAAATATTTTTTCTCCAGTTTTTGCTATTAATTTTTTCGTCCTCTCCTTCAGAAGTCGCATCAAATTCTCCACTTTACATGGCATCCTTCCTAATTTCTTTGCATGTAATATCAGCAATTTTCTGTATTCCTTTCAAACAGGACTCCGCTACCATAAAATGAAATGCATTTCAGCCTGTCTGACCTTTAATATCTCATCATATTTTTCATATTTTTTCTGACGTGTTTCTCTTTGCAACTATAATTTCATACTTTCCACCTCCATCAACATCAATGACCTTAACTTGCATGACTCACAAGCCACATTTAAAAATTAAACTCTACATTTGATAAACTCAATCTCACCCTTAGTTACAGGACATTACGTAACCCTGAGCTTCATAACAAATGCTCCTGGTCTCTTCAGCTTGATTAACCGTTAGAATATGCTTACATGTAATGCTTCCTACAGATATGCCTGTTTTGAATAACTACTTTTAGTACCACCATCAACCACGTAGGTGGCCTTCAATTCATTTCCTGTCATGCTGTCTAAAAAGACTATTATGGAAAACATAGAACATTATATCCTAACTGTGCCAAGTTATCAAGTTTTCATGAACAGGCCACAATCAGCAGATAGAAATCATCACACATAGCATTCATCATCACTACGTGTTCATAGACAACATTCTACACAAGCTGCACAGACTACTAAAGACTTCATTAAGAACCGGGCCATCGCTGTACTGCCCTTGGACTCCAACATGAATTAGTCTGAGTATGTCAGCTACTCGCAGTCTGACAGTGGGGGGGACAGTAAGCGTGACTCACATACCCTTTGGATGTAAACTTATATCAGCATGCACTGAACCTCTACAATAAACCCATGAAAAGGCCCTTGTCCTTGTGTGGGGAACACTGGAAAACACATTGCAATGCAGCTCATTAAAATAAAGAGCCACTAGTCAAAAGGCAGAGCTTCCATTTCCATTAATTTCTTTTCTCATCTGAAAGCTATAATGCATTGGAAAATTAAGTTTGACATTTTTCAGACCACTTTCTCATGGGTAATGCACAAAGAATGAACATACTGCTCAAAACCTATATTCACTGGTCAAACAAGAATAATGCAAAAAGCATCTCATCCAACTTGATCATTATTGAAACATTATTTGACATTCTTGTCCTTAAAACTTGTGATGCTACCTGGAAGTCAACATGTTATCAGTAGGGTATCCGTTTTATTTTTATTCAGTGCTTACCTTGTCTTAGTAGATGGCCATGATGTGAAACTAATTCTTTCTTCATTCTGTTCATAAAGACCTTGCAACGGTAAATGACTGAATCTACATCGTGGGCTTCTGTATCAAGAAAATATAAAAAAAATATGCTTTGATGTTCATAACAAATAATTTTTTTAAATCAGACAAAAAGTTAGAGATTAATTTTAGAATGATTATTAAATTAATTTTGAGTTAAAAAGCTCAAAAGGTTCAGTATTCATTTAGTTTCATGCAACAGTAAAAGTAGTAGTATTCATCAGGTCACACAGCAAAAAGTGTAAAAATGTTACATGAAAATGTTTGAGACTCAATCTACATTGATATTTTTGAAGGACTATTTAAAAAAATAGGTAATTTATATTATTTTGGGGTTTCTTTGCAAACATTTACATTTAAATAGAGTGACTGGTAATGAAAAGGTGTCATGACTGAGTATAAATGGTGCAACCCAGAAAAGCTCATATGCTTAAAGCAGGACTGCGGGAGATTCAGCACTTTGTGACAACCGTGGAAGCTAAAATTACAACAGAATGCTTCTTAGGGTACAATTGCAAGAATTGGATAATCTACAGTTCAGAGAAAATCTCTGCAACTAAGCAGCAAGGCCAAAAAACCAACAGTGAGCTTTTATCCCCCAAGCAGAACTTTACTAAAACAGCCTTGTGTAAAAGCTATAACCAGGTAAAGACAGAAGATACAGTTCAGAAAACCATCCTCAGTTAACACAGTTCATCTCCACATCTATAAGTTATAACTCTACCAAACAAAGCAAAAGCCACACACAGCTTTTCTGGACCCAAGCTCCTCTTAGATAGACGGACACAAACTGGAGAAGTGTGCTGTGGTCTGACGAGTCCACATTTCAAATTGTTCTTGAAATTCACAGACATTGTGTCAAAAAGTTTAAAAGGCACCATACGATGGTATGGAGGTGTGTTAGTGCCAGTGACTTACACATGAAGGCACCAGGATATCAGCTAGGTACAAATGAGGAGTCAGGGTGTCTCTGGCTACCACCTCTGATGGAACACCTTTAGGACATCCTGTCTTGTTCCATCATGTCTTGATGTGTTTACAGGCGTGAAGAAGCCACACGCTAAACCACATTTATACATTTCTTCAGGATTTCCAGACGATGGGTCAGTCTGTGATTTTATTTCCCCACTTTAATTTTGAGTATGATCTCCATCCAGACCTCACAGGTGCTTAAAAAAATAGTCCTGAACACATTTCACTATAAATAAAGATTTCCAACCGGAATATTTCAATAATCACAGATGTGTTGTTCCAGTGTCATTTTCTTTATTAAGGAGTGTGGTTTTGTTCCCTATACTAAAACACGTCTCACAGGATTGCTTGATAAACGGTTTGCTTTAAACTGATGAAATAATTTCTTATCCTCAAAGCAGATTTGAGTGCACTAATAAGGGATCAGTTTCATGTTCTTCAGGGTCTGCAACCAAATTTTTCTGCAGAAAGAGTCTCCCACAGTTATGGTCCCACACCTGAGCAGCGTCATAATTTTTGTTTTGCACTGGTGTGAGACTTAAACTGGAGTGGACAGAGCAGATCGCAGGCCTTTAAACCTCCCTGTTCCTCCCATCATAATGTGCGTGGTGAACTGCCATATTATTCATCAATCATGCACAGCGTCCTCCACACTTCCTGAGAGCAGAGAGTTAGTCATAGGATTAGTGGCCAAAGCCTGACTTGCTTCATAAATTTAAAAACTGCTTCTACAAAGCCATCTTGTTTTCACACAAATGGATATTTCCAAAGAAAAAAAAATGGTTCTAATAAACCAATTCCTCCATATATGCATTCAGGTCATGAACAGAACCATGATCAGCAAGCCTCCTTTGTAGAGCTACAACACCACCACAGGGTCACCTATTTTAATATCTGCTATAATATTGCAGTTAAAATGCAACGTTTCCACTTCATAATCCATCTTATTCTAAAAGAAAACTCAGGTTCAGCTCCTTTTGGGATGCCACCACCTTCCACCTACGCACACAGACACGATAATATTCACCAGGGTCATCTGAAGAATGCTAAAAATGGACGTGGCTGTCAAGTGTAGGAGGGAGGTCAAGGCAACGTAACAGAAGGTTGAGAAGACAGGGTAGCTTTATAATCAATGAATAGATAGTGGAGTCCCACACACAGACACACACACACAAACACACACACAGAACAGAATCCCAAGAAATGTTAACACTAGTACAACTTCACCTTTGTGCAATGCACCACGTTTCCCATTTCCCAGCTTTCGAAATATCCCAATGATATCTCATTTGGCATCGTGGGAAAAGTTTGCTCATTTTATAAAGAAACTTATGCTAAAGTTAGAATAGCAGCTCAAAAGATCAGTATTTAAAATCTTGTTGCCATATATATTCACTTGTTATCGATCGTTGAATACAAAGGGCAGATGGACACCATGAGGGAAGCAGATTTAAGGATCTATTTCCATAAATAATATGAATAATGCAACAGGCTGAATGTTATTTAGAGATGAAAGCTGGGTGTAAATGGATCAATATCTAATTAAGCCACTCAGAACGCTGCATTCTCACCCGCACAATCATCCTCCCACATCGGGCGAACCATTGCATTTTTCTTAGGAAACCTTTTGGCATTCGAACAAAGTAAAAGCAGCTTTTTCTTTCTTATTACTTGGGCATGAAATCAAAATATCTTATTGGAGGAGACATTACATTAAACTGACAATTTTTATCCACTCCAACTAATCTAGCAAAAGATATTAAGAGACTATTACAGAGAGGTTTTATGTTACATTAAGGAATTTAAAAATAATGAGTCTCATATCTCAGACACACAATGAATGTCAAAAACACAAGTTAGCAAAAGTTATGGCTTAGTACATTACTGCGTGCTGTAAAATCAGTTTATACCCATCAGATTTTCTGAGCCAAGACGGATCTGTTTTGTTGAACAATCTCGTTTGACATCACTTCATGAAAGCACACAGCAGATGCTGTGTACAAGCAATGGGCATACATTTTCATAGGCACCAGGTGCTGGTTGTCATCATACATAATTAGATTCAGACTGGCTTACAGCACAGCTTGACAGCACTGGGTATGGCGCTGTAGTCAGTGTCCTAAATACAATTATTAACAACTCACAGTTAGATGGATTTATTTATTTTTGTTAGTTTTGCAAGTCTTACCACCAAGCAGTTTGGACTGACAGTTGACAAACTCAGGTTTGCGGCCTAAGCTGTAGCGCTGGCAGGTGTGATGGAGAATCTGGATAAAGGTGCACTTCTCTCCCGCTGAACTAGCAACCCACTGATCCAAAGCATTATCGAACGTCAGGTCTAACTCTGGACAGTCCTTACAAAGAGCAGGAAAAGAGAATGAGATGAGAGGATGCCATAAGGATAGTGAGAGTTAAAATGTTTTCTAAAAAAGATCAGAAAAAGATGCTAAAACAGGGTGCAATATGCTTCTAAAATATAACATTAGTAAATATATAGGATTAGCTCAAGTTGGAGAAACTTAGATGAAATACTTTGTTTGGGTCGATGCCATTGACCTGTCGTAGCTGGTCGATTGTCCACTGCGACCTTTTGACAAAGGCAGAAGATCCTTGGAACTGCTTCACCTTAGTGATAGATACATGTGATGGTTTCTTATTCGTCACTGTGGAAACAAAAGCAGGAAAAACACATCCGATTAGACTACAAAAGCTATCAATAACACTAAATTCCACAGGTTTGAGGAAATCATGAACACAAAGCAGTAAAGTTTGGATTTTGTATAGAGGAAATTTCATCTCATGTGAAGTACTGGAAAACATACGTTTTGTTCTGTGGGCAGCAGAAACAACAATGGCTTTTTCTTTTGAGCCAGCAGTAACGGAAACAATGAAGAAAGGAAATTTCCCATGAGGAGACACAGCCCTGTTAAAATGGGTTTGGCTTTTATTGTTAAATCAGAAAAAAATTATGTGCAGCAATCTTACTTAAAACACATATGATAAACCAATTTAAACCAATTAATTAAACCAATTTCTGTTTCCAGCAACATAAAGCTGAATTTTTCCCACCAATCATTTAAATAAAGCTGGCTTAAGAAATCCTCTTTGAACAAAATAATTACTCTATATATGTTATACATTGACCTTATATTACACGTATTGGGAAACAA
Organism: Kiunga ballochi; assembly: GCA_037177335.1. NCBI lineage: Eukaryota > Metazoa > Chordata > Actinopteri > Atheriniformes > Pseudomugilidae > Kiunga > Kiunga ballochi. The sequence goes on along the minus strand of JBAMIG010000021.1, from coordinate 12,010,455 downwards.
TCACATTTTACAACAGCAAGGTTTTAATATAGCAGATTAATACAAAAGTTAAACAGTGCATGTGTGTTACAAATCTTTAAAAAATTCAAATGTATGAAAAAGCAGGTTTCAGTGGATAGATGTTAAGACCTTTTGTCCTGCTTATGAGTCAATATGATGCCATACTGCTTTTCTAACCCAGACAACAAATTTCTAATTCCACTCTCACATTTCCCATTGAGTCATCTCAGAGTAGGAAGTGCACGGATCATTTTCTCTGCTACTTCTCATCAACCCTTCAAACCTCACCACAACCATGCCGGTGCCATGCTGCTATATCCATTTTTCCCCACTGTTCCCCACTGCCTAACCCTCCTCTGGAACGGATTTAAATAATATGGGTAGGGCTGAATGTTATACCAGGTGATATGTTCAGAGTGCGACTCCCTGGGGAAAGAGGAATGTTTGGTTATGGTGTGTGTATCCATTTGGACAGCTGCTGTTAATTCTGAAGTGCTGGCCTGTAGTTCAAGGCTGGAACAGGCAGAACATGATGCATATATACCTTCTTAATCATTTCTTTCAGGAATTCATTTCAGGCACAGTTTTTACAAACTGCTGAATCAATTGATTAGATCCGTCTAAGTCACACTACTAATGAAGAAGAGCTGTAGACACCAGAAAATTTCATAAACGGGACGACGAGGTGGAAGGAACCAGCACATTGAAAGACAAAAGTCTAGCAATGAAGGTCATGTAATCTGCTACAAGAATAATTTGTTTTCAGATCACACTGCCGACTGGAGCACCAAACAAGTCCTCATCCCAGACTGATTAAATGGAAATGATGGGTTTACTGTCCTTTACCCTATAAATAAGGGACCAATACGTGAAAGATAAAAACCAACACAAGCAGGAATTAAACTCAAAAATATATATTATATTGTAAATTGGTCAATGTCAAAATTCAAACAAATCCATTATTACTTTTGTTTTAAAGGATTTCAGTGATCAGATACCAGTAAATCCTGTAGTCCCATTTCATGAGGATTGTATCCGCATGATACGGGACCCTTTTCCGGCTTCAGGAAGCCGGAAAAAAAACAGTTTTCCACATTTTTAAATTCTGTAAAAAAAAATTAGCAACAATTATGAGGCAAATTATACTTCATACAGTGTGACTTTTTACATATATACAAATCAATATAACACGACTTTGAATACTGTGAAAATGCTTTGGCACAGTTTACAGAAAATAGAGAATTAAAAATTCCACTTAGATTTTTTTCACATAATGCTGCACACAAGAGAGGACATACTAAATGTTCCAATCTGTTTTTGTCTCCTTATCTTTGGTCAAATCTCATTTATATGCACTGTTTGTTCTCAGTAGTAAGGCGGTGAATCACAGAGCAGCTATAGCAAATTTTACAGTTATTGCAAGTGTATGAAAGATATAAAGATGCATCTTCATGTCATATGAAGTCAATGTAAAGCAATGAGTTGTGATCCAATACAGAGCGGGCAGGACATTATTGCATTCTGTCTCAGTTGTTTAATAACTGGAGGTCCTGTGTAGTGTTAAATATACTGTACAGAATGCAATGAAAATTCACCAGCATTGGCTTTACAATACCCAGCAACATTTATTAATTTCATGGCCTAGTAGTTGTGAATTTTAGATTTACCACAATCGTATTTTATATTTATTATGAATTGTGTGTGTATATATATATATATATATATATATATACACACACACAATTCATAATAAATATAAAATATGATTGTGATAAATCTAAAATCTAAAAAAATCTAAAAAATTATATTTATTATGAATTGTGTGTGTGTATATATATATACACACACACAATTCATAATAAATATAAAATACGATTGTGTTTATGACAGAACACAGAGCACTTAGGCATTAGCAGCTTTGAGTGACAAGTTTTTGCATTTCACTCAGCTCGGTTTTCAGAGCCTGTTTACAAAATAATCACTCACTCTAAAACCAGAGTAAGAGTTATGCAACACTAGAAAAATTGTAATTTGCAGAAGAGATATAAATTAAATGTTTTTTTAATCAATCAATTATTTATGTCAAAATTATCATACATCCAACCTAAGAATAATTTTTTTCATATTTCTACTAAAGTAAGCGTTAGGACTGCTGAGAGACAGAGCCTCCATGGCCTCAAGGCAATGGAGTTCAAACGTTGACCAACCAGCACAGAGTTATGAATCAAGAACTAAGACACCTCAGAGGCCTTCAAATTAATTTCATATTCTGTTGTTAACTACCACCTTAACTGGGAAGATGTGAATATTAACACAATTTCTGGTTTTATTGGAACAACAATCAAAGAAAAAACGTACAATAAAAGGTCTCATGATAAATATAATCAAACTTATCCTGTAAAGAAACAAACAAAAACATGTACCATATCAGATATTGAGGGCATAATAGTAGCAATCAAGAATAAAAGTCATGGCTAAATCACAGAAAGAAGTATGATCAACATAATGTATTTCCCTAGAAATAAAAGATATACTTTAAACTGAAGTATAACCACAAAAAAAGAACAAAAAAGATCAGAAAAACAGGTGATCTAATAAATCTAGAGTCAACTAAAGCTTACAACTGGTGAAAGGTTGCCAAACACATTGTTTCCATGTGGGCTAGCTGTCAAGGAAGGCCATGCTTTGTTCCCGTTTTTCTCATGCTCTGATGGTGACATGCTCTCACTTCCTCAAGTGGATAAATCCTATGTTGTGTTTGGCAATGTGTGTGATGTAGCCTGAAAGGTAAGTAGTGGTGTATCCTTCTTAGAATCAGCTCAAGGAAATATTATGGTTGTTAACACAGAAATGTGAGTAACAGAACACAAATGACACCATAAAAGTGAACATGAGATGAAAAAGGACCACCCACATATTTAAAACTCTCTTTCCTCTACATGAGACATGTAGAGGAAAGGGAGTTTTTCCATGATTTTAATTTCAAACCTGATTCTTATCAAATTCTCCTCCCAAATGCCAAAAATGATGAGTATTAACATTATGCTCCATCCAAACAAAGCTAGAACATTCCATGAAACCAAAACAGATTGCAGCAGATATGAAAGATAATAAGGTTACAATTATCCTCAATTTCCACATCCTACAAAATAGAGTCCTTCTTTCTTCTACAAGAACTACAATTTATTCCCAAACAACATTTTCCTTTGCATACTTACTAATTTAGGGTTAAAAATATCTTATTAATCTTTAAATAAAGCATGTTTTTTATGACTTTATTTATGCTGGCCACATCAAAGAAGCATTTCACAGCTTCCATCAGAGCCAGGTGGGATAATGATCTATTGACAAAACCCATCAGCACTTTTCTGTGCTCCAACATTAAGTACATGTCGTTGCCATGGTGATCTTATTTGAATGGGACAATAACACTGCATACAAGCAAAGGCCTGATGGGGTTTATATACAAAAAAAGGAACAATATTCAAGTTTGGAAGAGGGAAAAGGTACTGGTCACTAGTAATAGGTACGAATCACATGGGTGGTTATTTTTTAAGTAGGAAACATCCAAAGGATGATGAATGGAATAACAAGCCTGTCTCTTTGCAACTGCCTGCAACAAGTTGCAATAATCCTTACATTTGTATTGGATTATCTGGGTTTGCCCAACATGTTGAATTTAGAGGTTTGTTATTAGAGCTGCTAACTGACTGCATGTCTCCATCTGAGTCTATGATTACAGCTCTATTTTAAAGCTTTCCAGTTGGTTGGAGCTAGCACACACTTATCTTCAGTAAGAAGCTGTCACTGCAATGAACCACAGCACATGCTAGACTGGATACAGTGCCATGAAACAAAAGTATATACATTTTATTCATTGGTTGGAAAAAAAACAGTCACTGCTGTGTTCAAGACCTTCTCTGGGAGGATGGTGCTTATGCAAGACAAGGCACCAGTAGTGAAACCACAGTAAACAGCAGCTTTGTGAAGTGAATCAGCTTCTTACAACTGCAGGAGTGACAAGATACTCATAGAACGAATACAGATAGCATCAATTTAATGCACAACAAAGACAAAGAAGTGGTTCAACTCAGTATAACAATGTGATCCATTTTATAATACAGTAACGACATAGTTAAAGTTTAATAGAAAGCCAAATTTAACTAAACATATAATATAATATAAGTATGCCATGTGTTTGCAACATTTTACAGAGGCTTGTATTAAAAGATATTTTAAAATCAACTTTGATTTATTGTCAGATTTTGTTAACAGCACATCTTTCCTTTAATCTAAGCTTCTTTACACCAACAAATTCAAAGCCTGATGATCTTTTTTTAAAACACAGCTGTTGTAGCTGCATTTTGCCTCCAGTCACATCTGTTATACATCCAATTTTAACAGTCTCCTAAGGACAACACATTAAAAAGATACAGTAAGTTTGGCAATGTGGGTTTTCAAAATGCTTCAAAAACTCCCTCCAGAAGCAATAAAGGTGCCTTAAAGTTCAGTTTTAATTAAAGTAATTTAGAAAATAAGCATTTGATAATCTAGCTGCATTAAAATACTTCATTTTTGTTCTCATGTCGTTTTTAATACTCAGTTTAAGCAGGATAAAATTGTGGGCATCACAGACTTGCTCAGATAATGTGAGCTTATTTTACTTTGTAAAATAACTTTTTCAATTTAGGAGAACCCAAATAAAGGAAAAATTAAAATGCATTAGCAGGAATGACTGCCTTCAGACACAAATTGTTTTAGGTGTGATTCAATATAACATTTGATTTTGTTGAAACCTTCAACAAAATAGGCACCAGAAGCAAAACCACTTTTACTTCCTGCTGTTGTATGTCATGCTTTATCTTTTTGCCTGCACTTGTGGACTGCTAGAAGGAAATTATGAAGTCTCTTATGAAATCTATACTCCACTAAACCCCCTAAAAAGTTTGTCCATCACACAGTCCTCTAAGGATCATTTATAAACTCAGCTATTCAGACAGTTCCTGCCAACATTCCACTAAAACCCAAGACCATAAATACAAAAAATTTTTTAATTACGAATGGGACTTCTACCCGAAGCTGCCCTACTGTGATGCTGTGGAATACATTTACCAATTTGCTTGTCTTGGTTCCCTATCCACATGGATCCAGTAGACCGAAGGGGAAAAAAGTACATGTCTTAATTGCAGCTTAATACTTCTAAGACTCTATACACCACTTCAGTGAATAAAGAAAAAAACATTGATAGGAATGTAAAGTATATTTTTTACAAAGCTAGGTATAAAAAACCCCACACACATTTACTGTGACTGCCAAAAACCTAATATGTAAACCAGCTTAAAGCAACATTATCTGGAATTTATCACAGAAAAGCATGAACTGATAATCAGAACAGTCAAAACAAGGTGCATTCCTCAGCACTGACTTCTTCAGCATGACCTAAACTGATGTGCCTGGAAAGGAAATCCTCTGATCAAATCCAACCTCTTGTGTCAAACCTGGGTTACAAAGTATTTGAAAGAACTTATTTAGTAATAATTAGTTTGTAAGGCCAGATGGCTGGAGCACGCAAGAAAATTATGTAGCATCCATCACAGATGCGTATACACTTCCTGTTCAGCCACAATCCTGAGAGACCTTTTAAAAACAGTTCCAAAAAACAGCAGCTTATTTCGTCATTTCTCATTTTTAACCACAATATATTCATTTTTAGTCTTATAAAGACTTAGACTTTATCTGTATTCTTATAAATTCTGATATTCTTATTTATATATTTACATTATATACTGAAAAAAGAAAAAAATGCCTCATCACTTCAGATTGCAGCACTGTAACTCATTTGGGTAATCCATACTAGTTGTAACTTAATTTAAATTACTCGCCATTATCAGACTAATTTATACATCATCTTATCTTCTGCTGTTCACAGCAGTTTACAAAAGCTCTGGCTGAGTTCAATCAAATACTGCAGAGTCTTTCTATTGAATTTTACCTGCTTTCCTAAAACATTAAATCCAAGATTTACATTTCTGGCCTGCAACCAAAGTTAATGTCTTGCCTCATCTGTTCTTTTTTTAAACAAGCTGTAGTCAAACAATGTCTACATGCAACAACAAAGAAAGAGACAGGATATCATTTTACTATTTTCTCTAAAAGCCCAAAATGCTATTTGAAACAAAAACGAAACAAAATAAGTACTAGTACAGTTAACTTTCCCTTTAAGGGCTAATAAAGTATTAATATTTTATTAATTAAAAGCTCAAAAGATTTCAAATTTTCTTATGAAGGAAAATTCAGAGCCATTGGATGTAGATCTGTTAGCATGTATTCATGCGGTTAAATATCAGGAAGTAACTTCTATGATTTACATCACAGACTGTACACAACAAGGATTAAATACCCTGCTTGAATGAGTTTTTGGGGTTATTAAAGTGAGGTACAAAGTTCACAGCATGTTAAACGTTTAGCCATCATTACACTTCCACCCGGCTCTTCGGACACACTTCCTTCAACCAGACTCATGCGCTGCAGATCTCCTGCTTACTGATCACATCCACCTGTTGTCAGTTCCCTTCGACTATATATATTCTGCAGACCACCACTCACTTCCTGTTGGACCTCATAAGAGCTTAACTTCATGTTCCTCTTTTTTTCCAGCTTTAATTTACCTTAGATTTGTTTCTTGGATTCATTCCCTGGTTTTTGCCTTCTGCCTGACTTCCTGGTTCTGATCTCTGATCCCTTCTGGTCTTCGCTTTGAATTATCCACTTTGGCAAATTTTGTCGGTTCTACTATTACCATTAAGTTTGTTAATTCATCTTTGAAACCTTTCCATCCATTTCTGAAAGATCCTTCGTTACAGCCACGAATTGGTCAAATCGTTTCAGTGCAACAACGAGGATAGACTCTATAAGAGAATAGCTAAAAACTGAAGAATATCCCTCCCAGCAGCAGAAACAAGGGTTAATGCAATTACAATATACTAATATATGATTAGAACAAACTTAATATTGGGGGTGTTGGCAAATGCATTTTATTTATTCCTTTAAGTGACTTAAAAAGCAATCTGCCTTGGCGACTGAATGGGGAACTTTCATTACTCTCATTCTCAGCAGTGAGATCATTTCTTTCTCCTCAGGCTCTGCTGTCAGCAGCATTGAGGAGTACTGTTCACAATCCACTTACAGCCGAAAGCTTATGGCAGAACTGTAACCCATTCTCCTCTACAATCGGGGTTGGAAAAGGCTCACAGACATTTCCATTTCATATCATGTCTCTCAGTGAAAATACTAAGATTGATACACAAAAGAAGACCGGGCCCAGACATTTACCCTCCCTTCCCTTATCCCAAGAAAGATTATCAAATATAATGCTGAAACATTATGTACTGCCATAGCAGAGATTACAGATTGAATTTTTTTTAGGTGATAAAATTACTTTCTGTAACAATGCATAGTGTACTCATCATGAAACTTTCCCTGAATGTTATTAAGGTTAAGCAGACAGTCAACAAACCTACAACGGTCACATTTTGCATTATAACAGAAGGCACCATTATGTATGCAGCCTTTGGGATAAAACATGTTATGAAAATAGTGGTCTGAATTCAGAAAACCTGAATTGGAGAAAATTCAGAAAAAAATTAAAGCTGTGATTTATTTTACTGAAAGCAGTCTCAAATTATAATGGGCTGCAATATATAAAAATATTATATTATGATAAAAATATGAATTTAAGAAAACCATTAGGGATGAGAAGAACATTTTTTTCAACACTCGAACCATAATGTCCTGCAGTGATGTTTAAAAGAAATTTCAACACAAAAACTTTTACTAAAAACATTTTTTTACTGATAAAGTTACATGTTAACAAAGATTCTTTGCTTAATATCACATTAAATCGTCTAATTTGTTAAACCTATAACTATGCCTGGATATTTGGTGATACTGTAATTCCCCCCCAAAGTTGCTTCTTTAGAGATAAAATGCCGCCCATCCTTACTGATCTTCGATTGAAGGACATTATTCCAGCCCAAACCATAACTCCCCCACCACCTAGCTGACATGGCAGCCTTCTTGGGACATGGTTTCCATCTGCCAACCATCCAGAATCAATGTGGACCATCTTGAACAGCATTCATCTAACAAAAATAAAGTTTCAAAACTATTCTCTGGGTGTTTCTGAGATCACTGCCAGCATTTCACTTTGTGGAAATCAAGGAGAATCATTCATCTGGTCCTTTTTTTTTTTTTTTTTGGAATTCCAGTGACACCAGCAGCTCATAATGCCTGCTTGCTGTTCTTCATTTGCTGTTTCCCCCAACAGCTCTTCGCTTCATACCAACACCCCCCCATATACTGCATTATAATAGTGACTCACTTGATAATGATGTGGAGGAACAAATAAGTTTCCCCACACTTAGGTTAATTAACTAATTATCCAACCTGAGATTGGCATCAATTTTTTAAAAGCAAAAGCAGAAAAAACTTATGGAACTCTTTCAGAGAAAACTAAAACAATAAATATATCCTAATTTAAAAGACATACAGAGTAATTATCTTCAAGATAATACAAATGACATTTAAAGACAGCACACCAATGTGTTCCCTGAAATGAATTGTAGGACACTTATGTTTCAAATTAGACTGGAAATAAAGATCTCTGCTGAGTACAAGTGAAGTAAAAACTTTCCTTATTCAAATAAGGTTACAAAGTCCACTTAACTCGCAATGTAAATGTATTTTTTAATCCATTAATTGGCAAGCTTTGGGTGAAGAAAAAGGTAGAAAGGAAAATAAATGATGCAGAAATTCAGGAATTATAATAGAAAGGTGAATGAGGCCAGTCTGGCTCGATGACAAAACACAGTTGGACAAGGTGAAGATATCTATGCAAAAAGGATTTCATGAGGCACGTCGCCTTGTAAAACAGAATTAGCCACAGAGATGTGTAGAGATGAAAGATTTATGTTATCCATGATAGGTGAAAAACTAAAAATCTTAAGGAAGATAAATAGTAGGATGAGTCGCTTTTGGCTTTGGGATCCTGATGTACAGGAAATAAAAGAAAAGATCATCCTTATTTTTGCAATAAATGCAATAATGAGATAAATCTAATAAGCTTACAGGAATAAAGTACTGGTAAGCTTTAAGAATAGCAAACCAGAAATTAGATCAATATGTATTAATGTATCTAATTAGGCCTGCTGGCACGCGGACTGGTTATTTATAATGATTTTCAGTCACTCCACTTATTTGGTTACTTTGTAGCTGATCTAATAAACTTTCAATCTCGCTTTAAGAATAAATGTACACAATCTGCATGGATGATCAAGTCATATCCCAAGTCCAAACAAAGCACAAACAAACACAAACAAACAAACAAAAACAGATACATTACAGGAAATAAAAAGATCACAGCAGCTACAAACTGATCATACTTTAGTGGTTTCAGCAAGGAACCAATGAGAAGTACTTTCATGGGGAAATTTCAGCTGTAAAAGTGCAGAGACTCCTGGTATAATCTCAAGCTTACAATCTATCATATAAGATTATTTTAGACAGCATACATTCTGCTACGTTTACTTTTACAATCACACTTCTGAGGTACTAAAAAAACAGTATGTTATCACATAACTGTAAAAAAAACAGTAAACAACTATACATCTAAAATAATAAATATTGCTTTGACACACACTCAGCAGGAAACCAATTTTCAGCTTTTCACACACGTTCATATGAAACCTGTGTAAGTTATACTGCATGCAGGTATCTTCGCTATTATGCTGCCATTCCTTGCAGAGACCAGAGAGCATTATATGTGCACATACACTGCATAGTAAACACCAGGACATGGACATGCATTTGTCTTTTTCCACAGTTTTCTGTTATGGAAGTGTTGATTGCTAGGTGTTCTCCAGCAAATATTGAATGTTCTCAATGGTATTACATCTGAACATTGTGGTGGATAATCGTGTAACAATGCAACACTCTTCACAGTTTAGGACCAACAAATCATATAAGGCAAGTTAGGAAGAAAAACTATTTACAGAAAATCCTGATCATTCCATATGATTAGGCTCTTCACTTTCTAAATCATATACCTGTTTATTTCTAATGATATTTTTTAAATGGCCAACCAGTTTGTGTGAAAGGATTGCACACATTCTTGCAGAAAAGCAAAGATTGTTTCTCTACAAAAGGACAAACTTACATGCAGGAAAGGCTTTATTATTTTCCTGCCAGACAATGGGCTACTATTTTATCTTTCCATGAACGATGTCCAATAAAGGAAGAAAACAGCTGGGAGGTGGAAAAATTGATATTGCACTGTTATATCATTCCTTCCTTTCTTTCTTCTAGTTGAACAGTGTGTCAGACAATTGGGAAACAAAGAGACTCTCTGCTTTTATGCCGTCAGAACATCCTCACAAACAACGAAAAACTAAAGAAAATCACTTCAAAAACATCAAGTAATTAAAACCAAAATGGTTTAAATTGAACATTTTAAACAAATACTTGTCAAACTTCTGTTATGTGTGTGAAGTATCCCACCAGTACAGTGTATTGATGAAGCACTGTTAGCCAATCAGCAGGCGTGCTAAGCAATGCCCTTAATGTGAAATACCAGAGCAAAGCCCACCCAGGGGCCGACAGAGGAAGTCTCATCTATAACCATAAGAGTACCTGCAGTCTGCTGTCGCCGGGCCTGTTCAGCCACACAGCTACCTGGAGAGAGTGAGATGCCAAGATGCCAGTCCATATCCTGTCTAACCTTTAAATCCTGCCAGACGGAAACTTTAAGCTCCTTCACTGCCTGGTGTTGGCCTGAACACCTGCTGACATAAAGTGGATAACTTTATGTTGTCATTGAAGAACCCACAGTCAGTATTATAAAATATGCAGAAAATGTCTTAAATGTCTTCTAATGTGCAAACATCAATTGCAGGTTTGAGCAGACTTTAAGAAAGTGCATTACATGTACTGCATTTTCACAATCTGCTCTGCGCTTCTGGGGAAGTAGAACACACCTATCAAAACAAAAGCACTCCAGAGATTTAAGGTTGCTGCATTTTTAACAGCTAGAACATGATTTTGTAAATAGCACCCCAACAAAGCATCACTTTGCTTAAATGTGCTTTACTTTTAGTTTGGAAAATGTAATTCTATTGTCTTTGTGTCCTGTTTTCTTGTCTTCTTTGTTGACTTTCTTGCTGCCATGTTGTCACTGTGAATAAAAACAGCTTCTCAATAAAGGTTACAAAATGTTAAACTATTTTATTTAGTGAAACATTGGCACGTGAAAGAAACATGGTTTTAATCAGACAATTCAACAGATAAAAAGACCTGTAACAGAGAGATATCTCTAAAGATATCCAGCTTTGTGGTCTGGGAAAACAGATGGCATGGAACAAAATGGAATGCAGAAACAGACACGTGGATGATCTATTGATGAGAAACTTGAATATCCACTTTGAAGTGATAGCGTTGTCAGGACAGTCTCACCAGCAGACAATTGAAAGCATCATAAAGCACATTTAGCACATTTTTGAGTGACTAAAGCAAAATGCATAAAAAGGTTCACACCATCAATTTTCACTGCAGCAAAGGTCAACTGACCTTTCATCATCCTCACAGCTAGACAAGAATGCTTTTCATCAAATAGATACAAATACTAGGCATTCGATGTTTTAACAGCAACTACATTAAGAGTAAGAAGTAAGAGTATGTTAATTCTCTTTTTTGTATTAAGTGCAAAACCAGTAAAATATACTGTACAAATAGTGCATTTGTTTATTATTTTATCATTATTATTATCTTTGTTATTATCATTATTACATTAAAATTTTCATTTCTCTTCTAACAACAACCAATCAGATACCTTTCTAACATTATTAAATTTCACCAATGCAACTTAAAATGTAAAAGCAGCTTCATGGGTTTGTAATGGCGAGAACACTTCAGTCTCATTTAAATGTATTTGGACAGCAATCATTTCAGACCTTGCAGTATCTCACATTTCTCGCATTTCTCTGGGCTCTGTGATTGAATTTCCCAGCAGCAGGCCTGAGAGAAGTGTTAGGGTGTAGGTGGGGAGCATATGGTGTTTTCTGATGTCCTGGTGAGAAATACACCAGGCAGCAACTTCCCTGCAGAGAGTGTTGAAGATACAGAAAAGGACTCCAGCTGCTTTTCTGGGTGACCTTCATTATCACAATTAACATGCATGCCACTCAGAGGCATATTGGGCTGCAATGAATGCTGCACTGTTGAAGTGGACAGAGAAAAGAGGAGTGAAGGGCATGACACAGCTGGACTGTTGGGGAACAATTGAAAGACACCATGGAAACCATGCTTAAAATAAGTTGTTTCATAAAACCCAAACTGACCTGAACTGATTCAAAATGTGTTTTTATAACATGCAACAACTTCATTTGTCCACGTTTGGGCAAAATGAACAATACATCTGTGTTTATTTGCACTTCCAGCTGTTATGGAATAACAGTTGTTGCTCAGTCTCTCTGAGAAATATAAATTTATACCCAAAATAAATAATTGAAACACTAAACATCCCAAACTCACTTTAAATACTTAGTGGAAATCAGGCAATCACATCCACCCATCCATTCTCCATACCACTTCATCCAATTCACGGTTAGGATAGCTGAGGCGTAGCCCAGAAATCATCCAGTGAGAGAGGTAGGGTGAAGTCAGACAATTGTTCAGGCTTTAACAAAAATGACCCAAAAAACAATGATTTGCCACCGACATCTGAACAGTGGCTTATTGATTTCAGACAAATGAAGTCATACCTAAATAAATTAATACATCCATCCATTCATCATTCCAAACGGGAGAGGCGGGGTACACCCTGGACAGGTTGTCTGTCCATCACAGGGTCAACACAAATATACAAACAACCATACACA
>JBAMIG010000021.1:11974635-11988999 GCA_037177335.1 Kiunga ballochi | reverse complement strand
ACACACACACACACACACACTCCACAGACTGGATTTAACAGTTTAGTCTTCAACAGAAGGAAGCATTGTATGCACAACCACACACACAGCACAGTTTAATTGCAGAGCACCTAAGTCTTTTATCTATCATTCTCACCTTCTGTGTGCATGTGTGTGAGTTGTGTGTGAGCAAGAAAAGGCGATAACTGAGACCAAGCACACAGGATTTTACAATTTGCTGAATGTCTGTCATTTGCTTTTTCAGACATTTTCAATTTTTCTATGTTAAAATTGCATAATTTAGAAAGGTAAACAAACATAGAAAAAAAATCAAGTTCTATCTTAAAACTGTATTTGATTATTTGATATTAAGCCCTGTGTCGGGGTTATAGAAGCAGACAAACTGCTCCCAAGTGAATTGTGTATTCCCACCCTGAATGAAGACATCTGATAAGTTTAACTTATGTCTGCATTCACATACTTGCACATTATTTTTATATTCAGTTCAGAGATAGTTTTTTTTTGTTTTGTTTTTTTGGTTAGTTTTCCTTTTTTTTAAATGTACATATTTCCAAACAAATTGACATCTGTAGAAAGACCCAGCAGACTGTTTAGTCTGAATAAAGGCCTGTCAGCTGGATGTATCTTTCATAGATTTGTACAAAGTTCTTCTGGGACTGCAGACACTTTAAGACAGATGGATTCAGTCTGAGAACGTCAGAAGGGAGACTTTTCGCCTTTAACCAGTTTTATTTTATGAATAGACCCTCTGTTTCCCTGGACATATATAAAAAAATTGATAAGTTAGCAGAAACATTATGTTAGAACTACATCAACGTACATCGAGCATCTTCCTGAAGGTCTCAACTGGGTGATACATAAAACCCCAAAATTTTCAAGTGAGGATTGAACTCCTTATCTCATCGTACCCTATCCAGGTCAGCTGCCTCTCCAACTTCTCCCTACTCATCCTCCCCACCTCTCCTCAGCTTCACAACCCCGATAAACATGCTGGTCTCCATGCTCCAGCCCCATCTTTGCCCAATCTGTTCATTTATCAGATCTTGTGTACATCCCTCTCTTCCCTTAGCATGCCCATTAAAACTGGACACATAGCATCAGTGTGTGGAGAGAGATATCTTTTCTAAGAGTCAGATCATAAGCACATCCACATGTGGAAGAAATTTCCCGAACTGCTGAAACTCGGCTATTGTCGTTTTATCAACGCAAGTTAATTCTTCACACTGTAACTTTTATTTCTCACATTTTATAAGAATTTCATTTGGCCTTTTCTGTCCTTCATTTTATTCTCCTGAAAACTGTTTGATGTTTTTTTAAATGTTTTTAATGTTTTATATCAAGCACTGTGAATTCACTAGTACATCGAATATGCTATACAGATAAATTTGCCTTGCGTATAAGGTGGGTATGAGTGGTAATAGCAATCCACATTTAAACAAACCAGTCAAGCTCCCACACAAAAAAAAACTAGTTTCTGTTGGATGGCAAATGCCTTAGCAGAAAATAATGCAAAGAGGTTTATATATGGAAGGCAGGAACAAGAACATTGTTGCACACAAACACATATCAGAAGGGAGAATGCAGTTCTGGTGTCATGCTGATATGTCTGGCCCAGTGTGAGTGGGTTGTGTGTCTTCGCTTTCAGTAAACACAAGGGGGGCAGCACCAGTCACTGCTGCTATGCTGGCAACCCGACGAAGACAACAATCTTCCCAGCAGACACAGAACACCCACGCTGGGCTAAACCTTGTTAACAAGCACATACCAAGACTCAGAGACTTCATAAAGTTTTATCAGTCACATGCAGCACAAAGTAGAAATTTCTGTTGTGTTCAGAAGCGATTCAACTATTTCTATTATTTAGGTTTTGTGATGTTCACCTAAACTTCCAATAAAATGGACAAATTACAATTATAATTGTCAGTAAATCATACCACGTCACCTTAATATTTTTTTTAATAAATAAAGGCGGAAAGGCATGCATGTAAATAAAAGCGCCAGGCTGGGGTGTTTGTGGATGCATTTGCTACGGCCATAAATTAGCAGAATGCATGACTCACCTGAGCCATTTTATACACCAGTGAGCAACAGAATATTCTCAATCGTTCATCTTGCCTGGTAATCAAAGTTTGGGATGAATGAAGAGAAGGTGAGAGTATATATATATATATATATATATATATATATATATATATATATGCAAAATGCATAAACTAAATTCTGTGACATTTTTATTCCAACCTGGCTAAAATAAAATGCCCCAAAACTTCAATGTGTTGCTTTAAAATCAGAGACCTTTGTCCTAACAATGAAGTGTTGACATGTGGAAGCAAGATAGATGGAATCAGAGCAGCAATCTCTCAATCACCAGCTTTATTTTAAGCTTTAAAGAATCAGTGTATCGTTACATTGCTCCTCCCAAATTTCCCTTGAGATCAATAAAGTATCTGTCTGTCTATAATACAACAAAGAATCTAACATGAGGCCTTAACACTTGTCATGTATGAGACAGCCTACGTATAAAATGAAACATGCAAACCAACCCACCAAACAGCATGCCTGCATAAATATGTCATGAATAAAAACACGCATAAATGTGGACGCCTACATGCTTTCCACATGGAAATTAATTAATTACCATGAAACATAAACAAACAAGGACAAAAGCATGAAATGATATTTCCAAACACAATTAAAAAAATGTTTTCTTGTTTTCTCAAAAGGCCAAAAGCAACAACTAAAAACAATAGCATGTTTTGTTAGTCTCCTCAGTGTTACTATGTTACGTATATGGATACGTGTTTGATATGAGATGCTTCCACGGTATGCTGTGCTCTAATAGCCACAGTAATCAATCACCAAGGAAAAGATCTCCTTAATATTACAAATCAGCAAACTCAAAATAACCTTCAATCCCAAATTTAACTCCTTTTTATTTACGGTTCAACATTGCAAAGTAAACGACATCCTTCAGAAAACAGTGAGAACCATGAGAAAATAGTGTGTCTCATGTACTCATTGTGAAAATGAAAAAAAAGCTGTGTGAACTAACAGGCTACCTTTCCTCAGTGTTTTATCTCACATCGCTCCTGCTATACATGCTGTGGGCGCTCCAGTTTTTCAGCAGTTGGGTCCAGCCAGGAAGGCACCACATGAAGCGCTCAGTGATCAAAGAGGAACCTCACTATGCTGAGCTTCTGGCCTTACTCCAGCACACTGCTATGTCATCAAGACGCCTGATGTTGCTAAAGTGTCAACATGTGTGTGTGTGTGTGTGTGTGTGTATTCTCAAACACAGCTAAGAAATCTTAAAACAAAGTTTGTTTTTAAATCACATTTGGTGCAAAATAAAAGTCTCACACTGAATTACATTTTGTGTAAAAAAACAAAAAACAAAAAAGGAATCTGGCAGGAATAAGTTTATTGCTGGAGGAAAGTTGGGAGTAACATGAGTGTGTGTTGCTAACATAAGACTGACTTCCAGGTTTTTGCCCCAAAGCCAAACAATATTTAGCCGAGTCAGCTGAACTAGCCTTGCTTTTCTAGAGCCACATGTTATTTTGACAAAAGATATGCTGCTCTCCAAGTGGCAGCTGTCCAGACCTTCTTTCCATCCACAGATAGCTGCAGCTCTACACTGCAGAGGGACATGCTTTAACCAAGCAGACAATTCAAACCTCACCCACACTGAAAGGTCAGTTCAAGCTAGCGCTGCAGTCTCAAAGTCAGCTGCATAACATCCATATTACATGTATGTGGAGGAAGAAGATTTGATCCATTTTCCCTTTTACTTAAACATGTTTAATCTCACTGAGACACAGGGTCTCACGTTTAAGAGTAAAGCATCCACAAAAAGGCCCAAAACAAATAGGGCACAGTATTTTCACTCAAACAGTTAAAAAGCATCCAGGTTGCTCATCTCTGCCGTACCATAAGCCTTCTACAGCTATGGCAGGCAACAGATTACATAACTCTGCCACTGCATGGCCCTCAAGCCTCAACTATCTGCTACTGTAACCCTGAAACTCCCAGTGACGCCGTCCATCCCCCACCCTTACATACAAACAGTACTTTCACAGATAGTCACACACATGCTGCACTCCCAAAGCCACACACAAGTCACATTGTATCTCAAATGCTATGTGAAGCATGTGCTGGTGTTTTACATCAATAAATTTCACTCACTCACACACACACACGCTTTATTGACTGAAATAATGCCAAACGACTGAAAACAGTGCAGGCATTGACCACCAGGCTCCTGCTAGTTATAAAAACAGCTGAGTCAAGAGATGTTTTATAGAAAACAAAGAGTGAAAGTATATAAAGAAGCACACTGTGACAGGCTAGCCATAAATTTAGATGATGGTGGTGATGAAGGTTGTTGAAGTCAGACAGTTTCTTGATTTAATTCACAACACTGGTAACCCATTCACATTAGATGATTCTACATGATAACAGAGAGCAATGTCTCCCTCCTTAAAAAATGACTAAGCCCAAACATTTTTACTTTTTATAGCAGTGAATGAATGAAAGTCGTGTCTTTCTATTTTCTAAAAAATGAAAAAACAGTGTTGAAAGCAGCATCTACTCTCTGTAGACCAAAAGGAGCTGGGTCATATAATAAGTACATGCACTACGACCACAAAAACCAAACCTTTCCATCATCTTTACAGCAAGGTGGAAAGCCCTGACTGAAGCAAATTAAAAGTATGCCTCTAAATCTTCCACTAAAATCAACTTCTGAGGCAGTTTAATTAATCAGCCTGCCAAGAAAGACACATTAGCCGAGTCCTATACGTTTACACAGGAATCGACAAGCAAGTTAAAATGCGGGCAGGTTGTGCTTAACCTGCTTGGGGTAAATAAACTAGATTCATCAGGAAGTGGGCGATACAGCCGTTTGTTGCACATGGCCATAAGAATGACACAAGCTGCAATGGCTTTAAGAGAAAAGTGTGAAAAGAATCAGATCTTATTTGTTTGCTATTTCATGAGTATGTTGAATTGCTCTTTTTTTCTTGTTATAAAGATGAAAAATGTGATCATTCATGTGATTTGTTACAGCATCCTTTAGCATTTAATTAGTGTAGAAAGAAAAAACAATAGTATAAAATGGAACAAAGCTGAGTTTGTTTTCCAACTCAGCTATTTCAAATCAACATTTACAGATCCAAACTATAAAATAAAGTATAATCGTTGTAAACAGCACTGAATACGAGCTGCATGAATCATTCAATCTGTTCAGTCTTCCCGAAAAACTTCTTGATATAAAACTTTAAATGGAAATGTTGTTGTTTCTTTACTACTCTTACTGCCACTTGCAACATGTGTGTTTTCTTGATGTTAAAAGTTTAAAAAATTGAGTTAGATATTTATTTCGGTCAGTGTTGCCATGAAGATGAAGCAGCAACAGTGACATCTTGTCATTTAAAAAGAACTTTGGAGCATAAATGACTAAGAGGGACGCAGAGAAGAAGGCTAATCCTGGGGATGGAAGGAGGCTGCCATTACAAGAAGTGAATATTAAGTCAAATAATTTCCACATGAAAGAAAAAAATGACTCATCATGAGCCCTTTGAAAAAACACGTTTCCATTCTCTCAAAGCTGGGGTTAATTTTTGACTCAGGCTTTTATTTGTGTGTATGTGAGAGTGTAAACACAGCGACTCAGAGTGGAGTAGCTTTATCCTACCAGGCAACCATGACTTCAAATCTCACACAAACAAAGCTTTTCCAGTTCAACCAAAGCCATGGCCATGCAAGTTTATGCAGCATAGATTAATATATAATAAAAATAAAGATAAGAAGTGTTATGATCAATCCAATTAACAATATATCAGCTAATGTTCAAATATATAGGAAATAAATAAAAACATCTTTAAAAAAATCAAAAACATTCCTCCAACATGGCACTCACTTGTTCTTCTGAGTCTTGGGAACAAGACATTTAAGAACAGGTTTACACTAAAACACAAATAAAGAGAGAGTTCAGAAATAAAGAGGAAAATGCTTTCATATGTGCCTACCTGAGAGGCAAATGAAAGTCATGTAATCCCCTTGACCACCAGTGGCCAGGAAAGGAATCTTCTTCTTTGTCCTCCTCTTCACTTGTACAGCAGCCAGCATCTTCTCATCGTGAGGAGCAAAGATCTCTTTGTTGATAACCGACTTGGCACTCATCTCTGAGGCAGGAGCAAACCGCTGGTAGGAGTCCAAGCTTCCCTGAAAACAGGAAGAGAGCAAAAAGAAACGGCAACTGAAAAAAAGATGAAATAACAATCATGACCGAACATTTCTGCATCTCCAGCAGTCAGTTTGCTGCCCACATCGCCGTTTCTCCAGATTGTAATATCGTTACCGTATCATATATCCTAACTTTTATACATTTTTAACATTGGTCTATACATTTCTGAGTTTTAGCCAAAAAAAAACGATTCAGTGACTTGTGCCTATTGAGGTGAAAGTCCCTCATAGCAGTCCTGCCTTCAAAAAGCAGAACAGACAAGAGGTTGCGGTGAGCTTGGCCTTTGATTATCAAAATCTAATCAGAAAGAGCTCGTCATCAATGTGAAAGACTCACCAAAGAGAAAAAGGGGAGGAAAAAACCCTGAAGTTATTCAGAAGATAAACAACACTTCTGTTGCGACAGATCAATCAGCACAAGTTATGAGAAAAGATCAATAAATGTGGGCAATCATTGTGGTTCTAGCAGAAGTCATTACCAGCAAAGTATCCCGATTTATTCTACAGCGTTCTACAAGTCAGATTACAACATGGAGATTTATGAAAAAATTACATTAACCTGACAAATATTTCCTCTTCTTGTTGCACTTTCAGTAAAACAGTTCATTTCTGATGATACAAGAAGCTCAAATGTGGATTTCTGAGCTCAATTTCTGTCAATTAAATGCGAGTCATGTAGAGGCTATGAGCTCTTTTAATAGCAGCATCCACGTGTTCGTGCTCAAGTCTGTTATTCTAAAATGTTTGTACATTTAAAAAGGACTCTTCAATAAATGGAAAATCATAAATGACACACATTTAAACTGGGTTTAATATATTTCACAGTATCTGCTCTTCTGATATAAAAATGTTTTCAAAGACATTCATGCTATTCATTCTATGAGGCCTATTTGAGGTCCCCTCACTCAGCTTTAAGCGGGATAAATGGTTCTGTTTGCAACTCTGCAAAGCTCTGCAAAGCTTTCTACAACAGAAGCCAGAGCTTTTTTTTTTTTGGTCTGAAGCCCTTAAGAAGAAAATTTGAGCTGGGAGAACTGTTTTCTTGTGGGATTCAGAGAAGTATTGTGTGATTAGTCGTACATTCAACATGGGTGTGAAAAACGTGAAAGCAAGCGGACAGTTACCGCTTTTGCATTGATGTGAAATAGAACAGATAGTTTTAGTAAAGGAGCGGATCAAGGTAGTAAGAAAGTCCAGAAATATTTACAACACGTGGAATTTAAAGACAGTTGCCTGCACAACCTGCCCTGCAGCAGACTTATTATCCTTTTAATAATTAAATAATAAATCCACTATTCATTGCACATTAAACACAGACATCCCCCTGCAGTGATCCCCGCCTCGTTGCAGATGCACATTCTCATGGAGAATGAATGGACCAGACAAAAAAATGTCTTTTTTCTTGTTATTGTGGCCTTGAGAAGAAGAACAAACTTATAAATTTTCATGGAGTATGTAACAAGCTAGTCATCTGAGCTCTGCTGAGACTTACAGATAACTGAAATTATGTTTCTCTCATCTGGTGCAGACAAAAAAAAAAGGAAGCTGTTGACGTAACAATAAAAGTGCTGGTGAGTCCCACTAAAAACAAAAGAACTATTAAGTTTCTACCATATTAAGCCAACATCTACAGCTAAATCTATTTTGGGAGACTGAAATCACACAATGAGGTATACAGCAGTATGTCTGATGGTGTCATGAAAACCTTGTGGAGTTTATGGTCATAAAGAAATAGGTTATCTGGGTGCAAATATTCTACAATGGCCTGTGGAACTAAATCACCATCCCAGCTGCACACATTCATTTGAGGTGTATAAAAGGCTTACAACCACATACTGGAGGAGCCACCATGATGCTGATAAACCAACCAGTCAGCCTTAACTCATGGACAATTTACTGTGCCACATGGCAGACGAAACCATATTTAACCAAATTGACTTGCTAATAAATAATACATTGTCACAAACACTGTGTAGGATGATTTAAAAGTGCACACTCAGCAGCTAAGATAGGCCAATGTGGTTTCATTTTCATTTGATTGATAATCACAACACAAAACTGACAACACAATTAACGTGAATGCAAAGTCACTGGCTGGAAATCTGCCACTGCTGACCGATAATCATCATTAAAGTTGGATTATGTAAAGCCAGGGGTTGCATTAACAGTAGCTGAGCAGAAAACCTCAGAAAAATGTACAATTATTGCAAAATAATGCTAAAAAATACTTCCCATGAAGTTATTGTTCACGTTTGACACAGTAACTGACTAAATCATAATAGAACGAGTTTTTTGCAAAGATAAAATGAATCATCCCATTATACTACACCACATTCAATACTTTATATGTTCAATTCAGTCAGTTTCTAACTGATACATATGGAAAGGTTGTCATTTATCATTTAAAAAGATCCTGCATGAAACCATAAAAAGCTACTTGGCTTCACATTGTAGCATAGGAATCTTACTGCACAGAACAAAAAGCCAAAGTTACCTTGGAGTTTATCACGTCACTCATTTTGTGAAATCTAAAACACTCTGGGTCATGTGTGGGTGGCTTCATAGCTATAGAAAGTACATGTCATTTAGTCAAAAGTTCACTCGTTCAGTGAGGCACAGTGGCCCCACACACTGCAAACATCTATTTGAACAACTTCCATAAAAGGAGAACACGCTCACTGGATTTACAAGACCCACACTGGAAAAGCTGCTTGCAGCTGTGTTACAGTACTGTAGAAATAGATAAGATAGATGGGATAGATAGGATAGATAAGATAGGATAGAAAGACACCCCAGAGGGAAATTCAAGTAGTAATGCACATACACTGATCTGCTAAAACAAAAGCACCAGCAGACTAGATGGACATGCGCACTTAGAGCCAATGTACATTCTAAAGTTTAAGGTCAATCCGTATCCGTCGTAGTACTTGTAGTTCAACGTTTAAAGAAGGTTCCTTCCCCCATTAATGTCCCAGTATGAGCAATTACAGCATAGCAAAAATTCATTATTTTTATCCATCAATCTTTATCTCTGCACTCTCAGCTACACAAGCCTGCAGGACTAACAAAAACCTCTGCCAAGACTTTGTGGAGAGTGTTTCGAAAAGGAAAAGAAAGACGCCTTTTTGTGGAATTAAAATTATTCCAACCATCTTAACACCACACTGAATAACTATAGTGATCAGTAAGACTGATTAAAAAAACAAAGCAGTTGTTTTGCGCTTCAGATTCTGTGAAATGCAGGAAAACTTTGCAGACCCTTTACAGCAGATCAGATACCATGTACAAAACAGGGAATAACTACATTTGATTGTACATTAACTTCATTAAGCTCGGCAGGTCAAATTTTGAATCCTGCATTTCCAAATGTGCCAGGTTTATTTATCAGATAAAATCAGTTTGTTTTGCCATCTATGCTTTGAGAGGTACGATTACTATCCGAAACAATAAGAATTTTTAAAAACAATCTACACAATATTACAGAAACCCATTTTCATCACATTGATTTCAGCAGCAGATCTCTGTGTCCCATTCTCCACTCACGAACCATTTGGTGAATGAAAAGGAAAACCACAGAGATTAAGTTTTAAATGCTGTAAATTCAATGATCTTATTGTCGTCTTAAAGCAAACTGATAACCTTGCTCTCTGTTGAGGCTCTCCTTACTCCATCCTGCAGCTAAGAAGGAAAATGGGGTAGATTTTCCTCCAGCACAAATCCCAACTCCAGTGGCCCTCTGGAGCATAGCGAGGGGGGAGAGGGGGGTGTTCGAGAGATGGAGACATGGGGAAGAAAGCAAAACAAGAAGTGAGAAAAGAAGAAGAGGGTGGGGGAACCTAAGGTACAGCTTATGGTTTGACTTTGTGCAGTCTTATGCAATACTAACAGTGAAGAGGTGATGAGTTGTAGTCAGGGTAACACTGGAGCAGTGAAAGCAATGCACACTTCTAACGGCTGCTTATCACCCCATTTTCACCCAAAGCCCCTTTCAAAACACTTCATTAACTGTGGCTGTGTAATGCAAAGCAGCCACAAGCGTAATACTATATGTGGGTTTCCCTTCCACCCTTCCTAGTGTGTGGATGTGAAATGTATGCAGTCAGTGCTCATAACTCTCCTGGGGCCTCAGCGAAGAGGAGTTTTAAGTGACCCGGCACGCAGTCCTCCTCGCAAACGCAGGAGCAGAAACATAGGTAACGGACCCAGAAGACAGCCGGGTGATAGAACGATGCGCCTGATATGTGTGCCTTTATTTTCACTTAGAGAGGCATAAAAACTCAAAGCCAAGTCCAGCAGCTGGCACGAGCTGAACACAGTAAATCTATCCATGTCCATCTGTAATTCATCCAGTACCAAATACATTTATAAGCCATTTTAATATGTAGGTACTGATGTAAAATGACTCGGTGAATCAAATAAGACAGACATCTGAATGAAGATATATGAAAGACTGATATTTTTAGGTGCTTTGTCCTTTTTAACTGAAGTTTAAAGCTGCATTGCAGGATGATAGCCTTTGATTATTTTCTTTTTTTTCCAAGGTCTTTGATTAAGGTGAAGGCAGGAGTTAGTTCTATGAATCTGAATGCTTCTGCACACACTGCAAAAACTTGACTTTCTGTCTTGTTTCTAAGAAAGACCAGTGAATAGTCATTAGAGTTGTGCTTTCAGTGAGTCTGTGTAAGACTTTCTTTAAGACAGACACCTTTAACTTTCACTGCAATGTCTCCTGTTTGACTTGAACAACAAAGTAATAATATCTCTCTTCTTAAATATCAACACCAATGCAAGCTATGTGAACTATACAAATTAATCCACGAGAAAAAACAAGAGGGAAGCAATGACAGATCACATTCTCTGAGATTGAAAAGTAAGCCTTAGCCAAATTAGTTTGATTTACTAAACAAGTTTATCAGAAAGTACAAAATGTCATGATCTGGCAAGATAACCAGCTAAATAAAGCAATAAACATTCCCTATGAAAAAGTGCACATCTTCTCCTCCCACTCATATTTGATCAGCTTCGGAAACTTCCAGAGACTAAAGTTTCTCTTGTTCCACGTTGCTCGCTCGAACACGTATGAAAGAAATAAAACAGTGTGCCTCATCTGCAGCCTTTCATGCACATCTTTCATGTTGACTCACAGTTCCGCACAAGACCTTGGAAAAAAAGAAAAGAAACGCCTCCCACGGTACACCCATCTTCATTCACTGGATCCTTACAAAGCGATGTCATTCAACAGTGTCACTTTGAATGAGCGGCATCCAGGATCACTGCAGGAACAGATGGTGAATGCTAGCTCTCATAAAATAAATGAGAGATTACACAGTCTATCCTGCTGTTTCCGAGACATCAGTACCTGCCGTGAATATATCAGACTTTAGCCCTACGTTGGTGCAGAAAGTAAGCACTGTACAAGCTGGAAAAGTGTGGAAAAAAAGGAAGAAAAACACACAAATATGTGTAGCAGCATTACATAATAATTCTTGCTATTATTTGATGGCATGCTGCTACACATTCCACTTTACCCTGTGGAAAACCTGCTGGGGTTTCATGAGACAAATTAATAAAGACATTACTGGAGCATCCATATAAGTTCTGCTTCAAGGTACCACCTCAGAAGTTTCACTAAGGGAATAAAATCCGTCTTCGTATGACTTCCATAATTATTCATTTTGTTCAATTCGCCTATAATCTGTGAGCCACTTTCTCCTTGAGGGAGTTTAACAGCAGCTTGCTGGATATTCTCCAATCAGATCAGGAATTCTTTTGTCTCTGGACCATTTTCAAAGTTTTACTGCTCTGTTTTTTTCTGCGTCTTGTTAATTTATGTCTTTCACAGGAATTGAATCCTTTTTCCATTCCTGCACAATTATAAAGTAACAAATGCACACAGTATGCGTGGGACAAAAGCAACATCCTATTTTATGTTGTGAACAAACAAAAATATATTCACAAGTCATAAAAATGCAAATATGTACAGTAAAAAAGTGGAATATTCAATAAAAACAGATGGAAGTAAAAGACATAGAAGAATCATTCATTTTAAAGGTGGCTCAGCTGCTGGCAAAGGTTACAGAGTAGAAAGGCAGGGCATATACATAATTCAATAAATGACATTCCAGGCCCACAAATGAGTTCATTCTTTATATGCCGGTACCTCATAGCAATAAAACATTGGAGAGGGACTAGGTAAACAGCTAAAAAGCAAATGCACCGCACTTACCAACAGATGTTTCAAACACAAAGGATCATTACCACAATAACCCTGTTATAAGCTGAGACAACAACACAAAGGCATTAACAATACAACACAAATGGGCATTGAGCGATAGCAACAGCATTAGGTCAATGTGCACTGCCTAAATAGAATATGAAAAAGAATGAACAGCCAAAATAATGACTTTATATAGGTTTGACCTGCTGTCATTCTTTTTTTTCTTATTTCTATTTAACGTATTACAAACAGATCTATTTTATTACATCACAGCACAAGGTTCATAATTGAAGGAGGGCGATTACAACCTCAGAGTCTATTCCTCAGGGATTCCTCATATTAGGATCAATTTGTCAGGAACACTGACAGGCTGCTTTTATTCTCCTTTTTCACCATTTGACCCTCTGAAAAAACAAATATCTTTATGTCTGCCCACAAGGATATGTTTTGTCTAGCAACAGAACAAGCCGAGGTCATGGACGCAGGGAGGGAGCCATACAGTTTACATTACAGTGACTGTAAATGGACACTGAGGTATGAGATGTATAAGCTTATCTGTCACGGCCAATTAAACCCTGAACTCTTGCAAAGAGAGAAGCTATTTTTCAGTGTAAGTAGGTTAGTTAAAACCATTAAGGAGCTAACTTCACCTAAAAGTCCAACCCAGTGCCAACTAACAACAGATGGATAACAAAGGAGATGTAGGACTGCCCTCCCTGTGGAATACTGCTTTTTAAAACAGTGGTAAAAGCTGGTCTAAGGGGGTATATTTTTTACTTTTACTGTACCAAAGCAACCATGTTTAGCAAAAAAAAGACAACAATATGATGAGAAACACCTGCCATCATAGTCCATTAGTCCTATCAAAACAGGAATATGACATTTCAGAAAGAAATTACTACAGGGCATTTTATGTATATTTTAATTTCAAACACACAGTCCATGTGGATATTTTTTATATCTAGTATTGCAACTGGACAACACCCAGATTCACTTTGACAGGATTTTCTCTAGAATATTTGCCTTTCCAAAGAATACATATCAGGAGCTCCTCTATGCAAATATTGGACCAGTTAACTGTGAGCATTAAATGCATGTTGGATCTGCCATTATGACCGCACCAAAACAAAGTGACGCTGCCTCTCTGGAGCTTTATTAACAGCTTTTTATTAAGGACAGTCATGAAATTTGTCCGCTATTTGTCCAAACAAACAATTTCACAGAGCCTGCTCCAAAAGAGCTCAGCTGAAGTGGTTCGGAAACGCTTAGAAAACCCGAAAAAAGTGCTTAGTGTTTATCAGTTAATCACGATCACGTGCACAGCTAAAGCGACTGGCGCGCGAGTTGTTGCACCGACACCAGCGCAAAGTGACAAAAAGGTTCCTGACGCAATCACAGAACAAACGTTATGCAGACATTCAAGATTGTTGATTAAACTTTATGTTAATTTCCAGCGACTATTATACCTCCTTATAGCTCTCCTTAAAGAAAAAAGTAAGGCTTGTTGTTACTTACGGATGTTTTAAACGAGTCTTGTGGCACGTGCAGACCCACAAATCCTTGGGGTTGCTTTCTCTTCCAGCTGTCACTGCTCACCCACTTCTTTCTGCAGCTTCTTCTTTTATTAATACCTGTCTTCTTGCACTAAACTGTAGCATTTCGTGCGTGACATCGCGTCGCGGCTGAGATAGTTGTTGGTTGCAAAGCGGCGCGAGGACAGTTCTTTCCCAATGCTGCCTTTTTCAGTGAACGGCCAGTCTGTCTGACTGCTGCTGTGCGCGTGTGTCTGTGCGTGAATGGGAAACCAGTAGCAAATCCCCCACGCATACACGCGCACACACACACACACACACACACACACACACACACACACACACACACACACACACACACACACACAC
>JBAMIG010000021.1:11956249-11974535 GCA_037177335.1 Kiunga ballochi | reverse complement strand
ACACGCGCACACACACACACACACACACACACACACACACACACACACACACACACACACACACACACACACACGTAAACCAGCCCACCAATCACGTACAGCGCAGAGCACCACGTATCCTCCTCTTCACGATGAAACGATTCCCAGACTGTTATAAATGGAGGCTTTGGGTGGATGTTGATCGCCTGTGGTAAAAGTGTGGGACTTGTTTGCTTAATTCACATTCATGAGATTTTACGGGCATTTTTTAATTAAAACTGAGCAGCAAATGTTCAGGTGATTTAAGCATAAGCCCAGCTGTGGCCCTTATGAAGAATTCAGTGCACATTTTTCACATAACAAACGTCAAAGCTCACAAAATAAATACATTGAATGTGGTTAAAAAGATATTTGAGTAACTTTCTGAAAGATTTGTATCCACTGCAAGATTATATTCTGACCACGACCAAAGCAAAGTGACCACATCTGGACTGTTCTTATATATTGTTGATTACAGTTTTGCTTAACAACTAGGCGATAACATATCTGCAACATTTCTATATTTTAGAATAATTATTTTGAAGTTTAACTCATGAAAAACCTATAAAGATTCCATCTACATCATTTTGAGATTAAACTGTTTAAAACACTTGTTTTTTGTTACATTGACATCTTTAAATCATGTTTGGACTGGTCTGTGTGTTTTATTGGCTGCACACCAGACTAAAAAGTCCTGATGATGCCCTGGATGGCCTTACTAGATGTGTTTTACTCTGCAGTAGGTTGACTCAGACTTTAAATATATGAGTTGTCAGGCAAAGTGAAGAAGACAGAGGCAAAATCCTTCAAAGATAAAGCAAAGAAAAAAGAAGAACATAAGTATCTCAACCACCTCAGGCATGTCTCTACTACAGAAAGTCACCATACTTGTATGAGTGACATCATACACAATTATTATTGGCTATAATGGTATTAAAATATAACATTGCTTTCATTACCCTGCCGCTGAAGGTCAAAGTTTACTAGCGTTGCAGAATTCCTGCAATGTAATGATGTGAAGTAGGGCTTTTTTCTAAAATCACCATGAAAAAAGGTGAAGTGAAAAAGTTCTTGCTTCTTCGATTGACTTGTTTTGACATGTTTACACTACCTGAGCCTTTCCCAACGTCTTAGTGGGATGAGTGGGACGCAACATGTTCAGGGCTATCAGCTGGTATTCTAAAACCATGCCAACAACAATTTGCTCCACGGGAATTCACACACACACACACAACAAAGAGTCTGTGTGTGAGACTGTCTGTCCAATGTTTTTTTCCCCCCACAGAGGTCTAAATCCCCTCCTGAAAGATCAGGCTCTGTTTACGAGCCCAGCCTTGCTTTTGGACACATTTAAAAGCAGCTTTTTCACCAGAGTTTGTGTCCTATGAACTTATGTTTTTTTTCTTTGTTTTCTCGCCTGCTTAATTTCTGCAGCTGAGCATTGGCATGTTTTAGAGGAAGGTGATGGGGAAAAAAACAGGTTTGTGTTTCCTCCAGAGTTCAAAAACATTCAACTTTGCAGGTGTTTGCTTGCATTTACATTTCTCTGCTGTGCTGCTGCTACGCTTGTGCTCCTGTAATATAACACCAGCTGTTTAGGTCAAATGTGAGGTGGTTTTCCGCTGAGGAATACACTGTATTTACCATTAAGTCAGCAACACTGGAAATTAATAGACACATTTAAATAAACAGATGGCACAAGAACAGTCGAATAGAGATGTTTGCTAAACTTCCTTGGGATTGTGCCACTCTTTGATTCTTGAATGCCAAACAGCAAGCAGTCGAACCATCTGCTACAGCATGAGGAGATATTTCCTTTTTGGAATTTTGCATTGAAACCATTTAAGCCAATCCTCTGGGACTACCTGAACATGTGCTAGGATTCAGACAATCTGCTCTGATTTAAAGATGCTCCGTATAACCGCTCCGGCAACGAGACCTGTGGGACGGCAACAAGAAGTTTTTGTGACACGGTAATGCTGAGCTGTACGTCTGCACTCCTATAACAAGAAAGAGTTTTCACAGGAATGACTCACTCTCTCCAGGTGAATGGAAAATGAGATGGTGGCCAAAGGAGGGGGAGTATGATGCAAACACACACATGCAAACACACAGGCTGTGAGGGTTAAAGGGGTTTTAGCTGTTTCCTGCTGGCGAGTTTGCAATTCCAGGCAGAGCACCCCAGGGAAAACTTGGTCAATGATTAGTTCTGAGACAAAACTCTGAACGATGTTGAGCTCTTTGTATGGTACTACCAGTCTCAATAGGAGGAAGACTGATTACCCAACAAGTATGCTGAACATTCTGCCCTTCTCATTGCTCAACTGAGTGTTGAACTTTGTGTTTTTTTATGTATGACACACCACAGAAACTGGAACATCCTCACGGTTGTACTTGTGTGGTTTGACGTTTCCAAGACACGTTATAGTAAATCTATGGTGGGAGCAGGGGGAGGGGGGAGAGAGGGGGTGTGTATGACAAATCGTTGCTATTGTGATGAATTGTTTGAAGATGAGGAGCAGTTGCCATGCACTGACAAAAGCAATTTCATCTCTGCTGTTAGAGGAGACTTCTGGGCTTTCATGTCATTAAAATACGTAATGACACATCACTAATGTTAACATAAGAGGATAAATTTGGAGCAAATTTTTTGCACTATTTTAACGGTTATTTGATGCAGCTGTCTTTTTGCTACTTTATGCATTATTTTATATGCATCATTAAATCAGAATAATATTGATTTTCTTACTGTCTGTCTAATCTTCATGTACATTAAATGGAAGTCTTATGATCTTTGAAATATTTTTCAAATGATTTTCATATCTAGGGTGTTTCTTGATCTCAAGATGTGGCAGTGAAAATGTTAGTAGCAGCAGATTAAATTCACTTGAGTAGAAGACACAGATGCATGTGTAAAAGAGACAAAAGCTTTTTGCCACAGATGCATCTTCGGTTCTGCTCTCACTTCACCCCCACAAACCCGAATCCCAGAAAACATAAACATCCCTCCAGCCTAAGTTGTCTCACCAGGAGCTGAGCATGCTGGTCTGTTTAGGGAGAATGAGGCACCTCAATCGTGGGTAAACACATAGATCTGACAAAAGAGGAACGGCAAAGTGAGAGGAACCCTTTTGCTTCAACAACTCACTGCCTCTCATCAGCCAGATGGCTTCCATACACATTCTCCTTTTCCAGCTTTCTTCCCCTCTCCTGTGTCTTTACTGCACTAATCAAACATAATAATAACCATGTGTTGTTCTGCTTACGCTGCATAGTGGTAAACATGAGATACACTTCAGATGGCGGCAGCGGTTACAAGCTGCTTGGGAGCTCATATAGGGAACACAAACATGGCTTAACATCAGAGTGAGTGTGCACTGTGTGTCAGCTGCTTTTTTCTTCCATTTAAAATTTTACAATATATGTCGTTGTATTGTAAAGAGAGAAAATCAAACTGTTTGTTTATTGTTTCTTTTGATCTGTTATTGTGATGTTTCGTGGTTCAGTGAAATGTTTGGACGTGTGCACCCAACATGCAGGCCGCCTTTCGCTGAGTCAAGCGGAACAATCTGCTTTGATTATCTATCAGAGGTGTGAAATAAGAAAGAGTTTGGACCTCAGTTCTGGCACCAGTTTCAGCAGCTGGTGCTTGATAAAATACCTCTTACATGTGACAATTAATCTCATCAGATATAGAATAAATCAGATATTTTTTGTGTCATTGATCTTTCCATTTGAATCATCTCCATCCTCATGTTCAATGTTTTGCTGCATCAGTATGCACAACCATTTCTTTTAGTTCACTTCTACAATGATAGCGGTGCGTTTTGAAGGCGCTTCTATGATTTGTCTTGAAGATGTGTCAGATTGTGGGAATTATCTGTTTGACCTTCGAGCTACTGGTGCCACAGAGAGACTTATCACTTCTTTCAAATTTTACCATCAGCTATCCAAATAATTGCTCAGGCTCGCATCTTTCATGACAAGAGTTGTAAGAATATTCCTTTGCCAAGGACAGCAAGTTTAACTAGATTTGAGTCAGATATTAACCATCTGAGAGTCAAGTTAACCACAAAAAGTGACTTTCATGTTTCCATTGATCAATGCAGCTTTGTCTTTTTACTGAATATATCACATGTAAAGATCCCCTTGGTTTTAAATCTTGAATTGTGTTTTGGACATAGAAATGTCTGCGATGGATTTTAAACTCAGATATTATATTTAGATTTTACTATATTATCCTTTTTTCCATTTGTGGGAATAAAAGACTTTAGATTTTACCTGAAACTAAAGGGTTTTTCTGCTTCCTTCTCTTCTTCCTCAAGAGCACATTCTGAATACTATCAACTGAGAGACCTTTGAAGATGAGTGAAAGGAAAGATTCATTGTTCTAGATATGCAAAAGATGCTTCAGTATCTGTCAGGAATGGAAATAGCTCCATTTTGCATCTCACATTTGCATTACAGTATAAAAGCAGCAACGATTTGATCAATATTCTACGAACACCGTTGGTTCTTCTTGTTCTTTTCAACATTTTGAGAGTTACAAACGTGAAACTAAGAGTAGAAAAGCCGATGTGGGCAGATTCTCTCTTTAAGTCAACTTTTGTGGAGAAAGAAAATGTAACATGATGGAACACAAAGATTTTACAATAGTAAAGATGTTTTTTCAGTCCACAGGCTGCCAGCTTAATGCAAAAGTATTAAAAAAAGAAAGAAAAAGATACACTACTCATTTAAAATTAAAGCAGATACTCTGGGGTGTACCAGAATCAGATTTCAGAACAACATTCTGGGCAAAAGGCTCTGTGATGCAAACATAGCTGTGAGACAGCTAAACGGTAGGTTTAGAGATATTGTGTGAGCTTGTTTTTGCAGCGGCCTCAAAAGCAAAATCCCATTCCTCTTTTTAGTGTGAAGGGCAGACTATAGCAAAAAATAGCACACAGGATTTATCAGTTTTAGCTAGAAAATCTTTCAAAGTGTATTACTTTAATTGTTTTTTATATTTTGTATCTTTATAATGTTGGAAATGTTGCCACGTGATGCCATGTGTGTAAATCAGTTAAGTCACAGGAGAAATGATCACATTCATAACAGCTAAGATTTCATTTATGCCCAGATATCCATCCACCCTTTAGCTTATCATTTTATCACCAGCAATCAAAAGCAGCTATTTTAAGCTATCAATAAAAGGAGTCCTGCGGGTAACAAAGAGCAAAGATTCCCATTTTATCATGCAGGTTCATTTTGGTTTGTATTGTCAGTCAGGACAAGAGGTAAATTTCATTCAGTGAAGTCTGCTATGTCCACAATGCTACAGGGGGATACACAGATACAGAAATGGACATGGGTCCACCAAGACATGAGACATGAAAAGTGTTCTCAATTTATTAAAGAAAAGATTACTATTGATTTGTGTATCATTAGTCTTTTTATACCTAACATATCCCAAAAGATCTTTCTGTCTTCTTCTTGTCAAGCAGGCACGAGTTCCCATCATGTTGCAGTCAAAGACATGTTCTGTCACCACCATGAGAAGAAAAAATAAACACATGCAACCTGACACCAGCCTGTTTGTTCTAAATGTATTCCCTCACAGAAACACATCTTTCAATTGCATTAAATGAGCTGCAAAACGAGATTTAGTCCAGACAAAACAGGTTTTAGCACACAAAGCTTAGCAAATTACCCAATTTTGTGCTACAGTGCTTAAAACCAAAAGGTCCCTGGGGAATAAGTGAATTACTATAGAAATGACTCCCACAGCAAGCAGCTCAGCATAAGATTGAAACTGAAATGTTTTGTGAGCTGGAATGCACAACATTTTATGTGGCTTTCACTTGTGTCTCTTTCTAACAATAAAGTCTTTTGGTCTCCACTTCTGTGTGTCTGCATAACTGTGCACTTCTTACATGTTGCAGAAAGGCATGAAGCAAGCGCCTTGGCTTGCAATGAGACCCATCTCATCTCAATAAACACCATGTGACATGACCTCATCAGCTTAGAGAACAGCCTCTGGATCCACTCCAAGACTTTAATGACATTCTTATTATTTCTGTGACTACATGTGTGATGTCCCATACTCATAGCAAGACCGACAAGGTGGTGAACCTTGGCTTCTGGTGCTCGTCCAGCTGACAAGATGTAGCTGTTCTGTATTACAGAGACAGTTCTCATGTAACCATCTAGAACGGACCAATATGGATAATTTCTTTAATAGATATTAACGAGAAAAGTGCTGCTCTAAAGCTTTAAACCAGAATGATAAGGTATCTGACTGCTGGCTATATCTACTGGAATACTGGAATACATTAATAATAAGCTGAACATTTCCAGATGAATCAGTTGGCGAGGAAAATAAGGACGACTTTGTGTGCATTTTGGAATTGGTGTGTTACCTGCTGAACACAGAAGCAACCCCGACCAGAACATGTGTTATCACAAAGCTTATAGACATTTTAGCAGCTTCAGAGAGAAACTCGTGACATCAAGATAAGAGTCTTGGCACTCGCTTGTGTTTTGCTCAGACTTTGCCTTTACTGTGAACTGAACCCTCTGAGATAATACGGACATAAATGCAAACTCTTTTCTGTGTGAAACTCTTCACCGACTAAAGATGTGAAGCAGTGTGTGGTGACATTTTATTGCCAATTATGTAAAGAAGAAGGAGGGACATGGACAGAATGATGAAGCCTGCTTTATTTTAACATTTTATGGTGAAGAAGATTATTTTATTACGTTGACTATGTCATGTCACATTATATAATTTACTGTCTTGTTTTTTACAATATTGCACAAAAAAAGACTATAAGAATGGAAACATGTGACCGTTTTTTCTTCCCAGTTTAAATTGATACCACTTGTTGATTTATAAACATGAATAAATAATGTTCCCAATTCTTCTGACAGACTAAAAAGAAATAGCTTAGCTTTGCTTAACCTTAAACAAAAGCAGCCCCGCAGTCTCTGTAATGCTAACATGTCAATGACAGTATTAGATGTATAAAAGAATCACATCAAAGGACAAGCACAGGAATGGTGCATTTGCTTAGTGTTGGTTATAACTAAAGTGCTTAGATCTGAAAATTGAGGAGAAAAAAGGTTATAGAATACATCTTGAGGAGAACATAAATGTCTGTACTAAATGTCATGGTAATCCATTAAAAATGTGTAAAAATATTCCCTCAAATCCTCATGCTGACAGTGGAAGAAAGGTCAGCGCCTAAGAGATGCTTAAGAGACGTCATTTAGCAAAAATGAATGCCTGCAAATTTGAAATTTAGCTCTGGGCCAGCTACTGAGATATTGGAGAATAAACAAAAGCATTTTCTGTCATTATTGCATCGAGTCTTTTAGCTTTGAGATGTTTCAACTGATGCTGACATATTTAGAGTCTGTGACAGGAGTTTGAGAAAGAGAATGGCACCCAATTGAACTGGAGAAGGTCACAACACTTATCTGAAAAGTAAAGAGAGTGTTCTTTAACCTTTATAAGGTTGCTTGACACCAACTGACCAGAGAATCTGCTGTCATGCCTGACATTATCCATAGACCTGTTCACTGCAGCCAGGGGGAGTGAATGTCAAAAACACTTTCCCAGACAGAAAGCTCCATGACATTAAGAGTGACGTTAACCAGCTGTGAACTACAAGAAAGCAGTCGCAGAGCAACAGAGCTGTGCACTTGGTTTAACCAGAAAGCGTTGGTAATGGTAACAGGTGCTAATGTTCTCCCTCTATTGTGCTATTTCTTTTATGTTTGCACTTCCTACAAAATGCAGGAATGGTTCATGAGCAGCACAATCTATAAATGTCACCCTTTAGTGTCTTCCCACGTTTCTTCTTTCACATCAAGGCCTTCATCCACCCAGCATCCTCCCTAGGGGTCCCAGGAATTCCACATCAGTGGGTGGAGTCATTGGCAAGATGACTTTATTTCCCATTCAAACTGTGAGCACAATAGACCAGATCCCACTGAAGAATTGGGTTATATATAGGGAACATCAGCGCCTTTTAGAGAATGGCTGAAGGACGTAGTAGTTTAAGACATCCTTCAAAATCTAGATGATCCGTTTTAATTGGCTGAGTGCTTTAAATGGTTTTTGGTTTGGAAGTGATAGCAGGCAGATCTGACAGTTTAGATGCTGGCTTGAGCACGATTTTCCACAGAAACAGGATGTTCTTGCAGAATTCATTGTTCTTATTCTGATGTTTCTCATCTGATCTCATATCTGACAGTAGGGTGGATACCAAGCTCACAGGTCACTGAAATTTACTGATAGTAGGCTTACTGTAGGTGTGATAGCTGCAAAGATTAGTTGATTCCTCCAGCAATTTGGTTTGTTGTGATTTTATATGTTGTTTTTTTTTTTATTTTATCATACAACATGCTACTGGCTGTAAAACCAATAGCCTCACAGTGGATAAATAAGATTCATGACTTGATTAGAAGTGGTCTTTGCATGTAAGATAACTAACATTGCAATATAAACACCCCAGAAGCACTAAATGAGAAAACACATTCACTGGAAGTTAATTCTTTTCAAAGAAAATGAATCATTTTGGTGATAATCATAATCTGAAACAGCGGTTTATCAATGAACTCGTGCTGCCTGGTGTGTACTGATGCTTCATCAGATGATGTTAGATCCTCCCCATTTATCACTCCTAACACCTCCACATCCCATGTGCTCAGCAGGTGTCAACCAGACATATGTCATGTTAATCGAAGTGGGTTGTCTAGGATCATGTGGACAGGCAGACGCTCTGTGAGCTTTTTCTCTCATCTCCCAAATGATTGGTACTGGACCTATCCATGTGTGAGTAGATTAAACTTCAAATGCAACAGCTCACTAAAACACATGGCTGTACACTACCATCTAGTGGCAGTATGTAGGTGGTGCATGTGTGATAAACTAGATAAAATGATATTATATATATATATATATATAACAGCAACTTATATAAAATTCAAAAAGATGTTATTGTGAAAATAATACCATTTATCTTCTCTTGCAGCTCTCAGCAGTGAGGGACTAGGAGTGATGTATTCTCCACCACACCTGGTGCAGTTTTTTTCCCATCACACTAACAGCAGATAAATCGCTCTACTTTTTGACAGTTTAATCCATCAAATCCATAACATGAGCTCACATCACTCGGTCCAATTCAACAAGCAAACCACCAACAAACATGACATGTATGCACTACTGCATACATGCATGTAATTTTGCTGGCTTCTCAAAACTCAACAAATCAAAACAAAATCTATTCTGATTGTTTCATAAGCATTTATCATTAATTCAATATTCATTTTGGCTGTGACTGGATCCAGTTGGCCTGTCACAACAAAAATTTAATTCTGAGTTATTCCATCCCATTTAGGACTGGACAATCAAAATAAGGTAAATTCTTTCTTTTTATGCTCATAGGAATGACAGAAATGCCCGGTCATGATCAACACATAACTGACCTGAATGCTCCTCTGCTTCCGACTTGTTTGATGGCAAACTGACATTCATTATGCATATTCCTAGAACTGCCCTGCAGTGTCCGAGGCAGAGAAACTCCACAAGTGTTCTTTCCAGTCAAGGGAATCATGGGATTGCTGGGTTTTCCTCTACTGCCACACAGTTTTGTACATGCACGTTGGTGTGGATTCAAATTGGGAAAATCTCCCAAAGTTCAGTTTCCAAGATTTCCACTTGGTGGTGCAACAAAGTGCCATCACATTGAGCCAATTTAAAGCACATCTAATCACCAGCCCAACACTGGAAATCTATTCACAAATTCAGAAAGACTGAATCACAACAGACTCTACAATTTAGTCAGCTTACAGTCAGTTTAAATAAAAGTTACTTTATTAATTTTTTCCAAATAATGCATTTTTACAGTCAGAAAACAGAACAGCAGGACATGCACTACTGCTCTGGAGGCAAACAACACAAAATCATAGAGGGAGGAAAAAAATGCAACGCCCCCCAACAAACTAGGCTTAGTTTTTTCTAAGCAGTTAAGGTTTTATCTTTTTTTTTTGACTGAATTGTCCCAAACTCCTCCTTTCAGTTGATCATAATTAAGTGGCATACTTCAGATGTGACAAAAAAAAGGCAATTCAAGTGAAGCATTTAAAAATCATTGAGCAACTTCAATTTGCTGCAAAAAAGAATATAGACTCAGTTAAAAACAACAAAAAAAAAAACAACCATTGTAGGTCGTGTGGACATAATTAGAAGAGAAAACACTAAATTAACAAATATAAGCTTAAATACAACAACCTGGCACGCTGAATACAGTGTTAAGCTGCATATAAATCTGTCATTTAGCAGCTTAACCAAGCCTGGAGTTTGAGACTAGTGTTATCTTCATATGTATATTCATATACATTTCATCTGAAAACTCAGTACGACCACATTTGCAGGCACATTTCTGATTGCTACAGATGGCTTAAAACCTTTCCTCTGTAAGGAAAAACCTCTATATCCTCAGAAGCAGAAAACTGTACAATTCTATAAAATGTTTGTTTTTACATTAGTTACAAAAAAATACTTCATTTATAAATCCTTCATACCAAGGACAGAAAACAAAAACTTGCATATTTTTTTTTAATTTGTGACCTATTGCTGGTGTTTCTTTATAACAATGATATAATACTATAATGGTGTGAGAAATAGAATCGCATCAATGTAAGAGGCGCTACGATGATCATGTCCCTCCTGTCATGAAGCGTTCAAAACATTATGATGACTAAATCTGTGGTTGCTTATCAAGCTTATTTAAAAACTGTGAATAAAAACAGCTATAATCAATCAGGTCTGGAAAATTGTTTTTGCTCTGTAGCACATCTTTGTGCACTGAAATGTCAAAAGATCAAACAAACATATTACTTATTGTTTTAAAAAAAAGGAAAAGAAAAATACAAAAAAATAAAGATACACCTTAACTTAGCATTACATTTGTGAAAATAAGCACCGGCTAATGGAATGAGACTGATTCTTATTTTGCATCATTTTCTCAGACTGTTCATCCCAGTGCACTGAACTGTGGTGTATTTAGCAGTCTTTAATTACAAACAAAGGCTTGCAATGTCTCATCTGTCAGCTAACAAATATGTTGTGAAAAAAATGACTGATATCAGCTAAAGGAAACTCCACAACAGCTTCATCAACAGGACTATATATTGAGAAGTGCTTACATGGGACTTAAACCATTATTAGAGAGGAGATGTAAGGCTGGGACGAGTGGCCACTGCTGCTACTGATAGATTTCATCAGTCTAATAAACGTTTCTTTAAAGACAAACAAACTAAGAAGCAGCTGTGGTACCGATATTACATGTTGAAATGACTTGGGTCAGCTCTTGAAGTCCAGGTCTAAAGAAAGGAGTGTGAGGAAAAAGACAAAGTAAAGAAAAAACACCTTTAAGTTGAGATGCGATTTGATTAAAGGGCTGTCAAAGACAAGTTGGTGGGCTTCATTCCAATAGGAGAGGAGAGAGGCGGTGGTTCAGGGTAGTGTAAGGTTTCTGCTCAACCACAGGAGTTCATCTGAGCTTGTTCAAGTTTTTTAGTGTAGTAACAAATGACCTTCTCAGCATTAAAGTAAAATAAAATAAAATAAAAAAAAAACATTAAAAATTGTGTCAGTCATGGCAATAGTCAGATTGTTCTGAAATCTTCAGCACAGGTTGAATACTTAAAAAGACTGAAATAGATTAAAACAAAGACATAGAATTCAGTTCCACCTCCCACCCCTAGCATCTCTCCTCCTGACCCCTGACCTAACATCGTTGCCCCCTGCTGGTGTGAACCAGCTCAGACCCAGCCACTGGTCAGCTTATAGAACATTTCTTCATCTAACGACTCGTTCTGGTCCTTGGCGCGTGTTGACAGGAAGATGTATCCACCGATGAATTCATGGACGACCTTGCAGTCCACCTCAGCACAGACGAAAGACAGACTTGGCTCGTCTGCAAATTCCACGGTTACCTGAGAGCAGAGAAAGCAAAATACGAGCAATGCTTTAACTGTGACCAGAAAGGAACCTACATGATCCTGCAGACATTGGATGCACTACATGACACCCACTGTAGTGCAATAATGCATTATAATAATTCTCTAGTACATATCTTAACTTGTGTCTTAATCCTTTTTTTTCCCCACTGCATGTAAAAAGACCTAAGACTACTGGGCCAAAAAACTGTTAACCTGTAACTTATGCCTCCCTCTGTCTATGCTGTATTGTTTAAGATCAAATACTTTTAAACAA
Organism: Kiunga ballochi; assembly: GCA_037177335.1. Taxonomy (NCBI): domain Eukaryota; kingdom Metazoa; phylum Chordata; class Actinopteri; order Atheriniformes; family Pseudomugilidae; genus Kiunga; species Kiunga ballochi. The sequence continues at coordinate 11,962,249 of JBAMIG010000021.1, read as the reverse complement.
AGATTTACGTTTATTCATTTTACAGTAAAAAAAACTTAAAACTGTTTATTTGCTTTATTAGCAGCAATTTTCTCAGAAAATGTATTTGAAACAATCAGCATAACCTCAAATATTTACAAGATGCTTTTCTTTGCACTTAGAAAAGTGCTATATAAATTAGTTATTAAAAGACTCATGTGTAGCTGACTGCATAAGAAATTAAATCAATCTTTAAAAAACAAACAAAAAAACACATAACCTTACAACTCATTATGATTATAAACCACAAACAATTTGTTAAAGGAAGTAGTAAATCAAAGACCCGCTGTTACAACTCTGATGGTCCCCTACCATCTTGATCTCCCAGTTGACATTCCACTGTTTCATGTTACTGAAGCGCCACGTTTTAATAGCATCTCCAGTGTGGGCATCCATTCGGATCAAACGATTATAGGTGATTCCAATCAGTTCTTCCTTCTTCCCACCCTGAAACCTGCATGACAGAAATGCAGTGAAGTTAGACTGAATAGCTGACAGTAAATCAGAAACTGGAATAATAGTAATAAGACAAACTCACATTTTATTAATCTGTAGTTAGTTGTGGCTAAACTTACTTTGCAAGGAAATGAGTGATTCCAAACTCCGGCAGAGATTGCCATGCCTGAATAAAGCGCATCTTGGCTTCAATGAGACTCATCTGGGCCACGTTCTGGTGGGCTTCAAGAATCCGGGCTGAAATCTGGCAAATATACACACAAACACACACATTATACATGTGACTTTTCTTTTTTTTTTTTTTTTTTTACATTGATATTGAGGTCATTACCCACTCTCGTTACCAAATGCATCCCATCACCACACCTAAAACCACCAGATACACCCAAAACCACAAATACTCAATGTGTAAACAAGCTGCGGCTAATTCCATGCAGCCATCACAATACTAAGTGTCAGCAATAACAAGAGAACCTTAACAGTAAATCACACAGCTAGAAAACAACAGACAGAAATCTGAGCTCTGCAAGAGGCCAGACTGAGGTTAATGAGCCAGAGAAGCTTTCATCCTATGAGTTATATGTAGGTATAAAAGCACATATATGCTGAGTATTCATACTGGATAGAATATATAGATTTTGTCATGTTGATCACTTTCTACTCAACTGCTTCCTCAAAAAGAGCTTATTTTTATAAATATTTATTTAATCATGATTTATCATTCATTCTAAAAAGTCTTTCACCTCTTGTTTTTCAATGCATAACAGAAATTACCTCTTATGAAAGACAGCATTTGCACTTTTTGATCAATTAACACGGGTAAATGGTAAATACATGCCATGTAGGTTAAAGGAACAATAGCATGCAACACATTTGTATTCTTTGTTTTAAAATGCTCCTGTACTGCTAAAATACTATTTGCTTCACTGAATGTGCTTAATAACCTTAGAAAACACACTGCAGGTCTGGAGACAAACAAACAGAGGCCACTTCTACACTACTGTGTTAGCCGCTATGATTTATTAGTTTAGACAAACAATTGAAAATCAAACAAACAACAAAGAGTTTAAAAAATCATGCACTTATCCAAGTGTTCGTAGGCACCCAGTGGATACATAACTTACCAAGTCCCTGATAAAGCCAGGCTGAAGAGGGGAAGTGAGGATGGGAGGATAGAGAGGTAGAGCGAAGGTGCAGACAGAGAGAAAAGAAAGTGTGGACAAAGAACAGGCAAGTAAGATCACTGTTGAGGGAGGAAGAAAAAAATAATGCAGGATGCCAATACTGTGATAAAAAAAAGCATAAAAGAAGGGATGAGGGAATCAGGTATCATGCAGTATTCAGCCACAAAGAGAATGGCAGCATCTGATTAAGGCATTCATTTAAACAGAAAAGAGGAAATATGTATAAAATCATATTAACCAAACGGGTACTACAGCTGTGCGTTTAGGGTCCTAATCGTATCAGCTAAATTATCATATCAGCTAAATTATTAATAAACGTCCACAAAGAGACAAAAATATAAAGTTTACCCCTCTTTGATCCACAAGAGGGCAATGTGCACTAAGAGCCGAGGAAACTGAGGTTTTTATGTTTTGCTTTTTTTTTTTAACCACGTCTGATTTTCTTTTGTTTTTTTTGTATGTGTGTACAAAAACTATGTAATCTAAAAACGCCTTTGCAAGCAGTGGTTTGAAGCTGGAACGGAAGTCTCCTCAGTCATATCTTGCAACAGGAAGTCCAGTCAAAGGGGAAACAGGGAGGAGCTGCAGCCAGCTAAAACATTAATGGGCTTTTCCCAGACAATTTTCCCGCGCTACATTCCCAAGGAATATTAATTTCCTGATGCCCCACGCCCACTGCACAAGTACACATGTGTGAGTACAAGTGTACAAACACACACTTTACATTAAGTACATCTTTAAGTATTTAATGCTGTGCTTGCGGAAAACATCAGACTGGGTTTAAGCGCGAGTTTGGAGCTGGGCCAGAAAGAACCACTGAAAAACACACAACCTGCTGGACTAATAAAACCCAATTAATACAAAACACAACATTTTACATAAATAGCCATTAACTCAGGCAGCTTTATGTGGCTAAATCTCTTAAATAAAATTGGGATGTTGTGTAAAACAGAAATAAAAAGAAGTAAATTCTTTACAAATCCTTTGTAACCCATTTTTAATTGATTACATTAAATAGACAAGACAGTTTGCATGTTGTCCTCATATTTGTGTGGGTTGTCACTGGGTACTCTGGCTTCCTCCCACCATCTAAACACATACGTGTTAAGTTAATTGGTTATCCTAAATTGTCCATTGGAGTGAGTGTGAGCATGACTGGCTGTGATAAATTGGCGACCTGTCCAGGATGTACCCCGCCTCTTGCCAGCTAATTATTGGGATAGACTGCAGCTTCCCCACAACCCTGAATTGGATTAAACTCTATAGAAAATTAATTATTGAATTTCTTTAAAAAAAAAAAAAAAAAAAAAAAACAGGAGTAAGACGTGTAAGAAAGAACTGGAATGACCTACTTTTCTGAAATAACTTGTCATTTTTAGCAAGGGGTCATTTCTTGTTAATACAAACTTTATTTCTGCTTTCATTAAGCAGACAGGTGTCAGTTAAAATACCAAGTATTTTTTGGGATAACTACCAACCTCCTAGAAAAATGGTGGAGGTCTGGATAAATGCATTCCTTGGAAAATAGTACATTATAAAGAGGGTTAAGCTTGAAATGAACGGTTATGTATTGTACATTTTATGTCCAGCTGTTTAATGTGCACCATGGCTTGTTTTAATTTAATTAAATCACTCAAGTGTGAACACAATCTTAGCTGCACACATGTTCAAAAGGCTTTACAAGAGAAGTATTAAAGAGGGGCATCATGTGCTCTGCCTACGTACAGATGAAAGAATGCTCTAAAAATGTGCCCACTGAGGGGCGAGAACTACTTTAAACGTGTAAGACATGCCAATTTGTTCATATGTAACCTTTAACAGAACACTGAGGTACAAAAGAATAAAAACTACATTTTAATGAATATTAAATAAGAGTAATTCTGATATTTTAATCAGCAAATACCACAGAGTGGGCAAATACTGATACTTTTGTGCATCTCTGTGCAATTCTTCGTTGTGAAGCCATGCTAAAGTACTTCCATGTCAAACTGATTCTTAGTCGTCTAATCTTTCATCTGTGTCTACAACTCTTTCTAGACATCCATGATATGTCAGGCTGTGGTCCAGACCATGACTGAGGCACCATTTACTGTACCAGCTGCATCCTGACATCCTTCCAGTCCTATGGTAAGATTACACAATTCTACTACAACTAAAACAAATCCAGATCAAGTGAATGAGCTATAGAGAAGCAACTACCTCCCTCGCCCATCCCCGACTTACACCATCATGGCAGCTGTGTACTCAGCTGTTCATGTGTACACACAACAGCCAGTTTGCTTAAATGTAAATTTGCTTGATGTTTTGTAGAAACGTGCAAACATTTAAAGGAAAATAATCAATCAATAATTAAATATAGGACCCGTTATCATGACTGAGTGTCATATTCTGCAGTTCATTCCTCTATACGGTGTTTGGGTTAGTCTGCTGTAGCTTAGGATGAGCAGTTGCCAGCCAACATGAAAATGAGTGGTTTGGTTCCAGGCTCCTTGGGTAAGATACTGAACTCCTCGTCCTAAAATGTAAGTTGCTAAGCTGCTACTAAATGACAGTAGAAGAGTAGAAGAGAGTAGAAGAGAGAGTAGAAGAGTATCTTCCAACATGTAATAAGCATGCGGTTAGCCACGAAGGATCTTTCTGCAACTTCAAGTCCTTTTGTTTATAAGTAGAAACATTTGGAAATATTGTTGTGGGTTGACTTGTGCAGCTCTATTGTACACATTAAGTGTTTTGAACTCCTGGTGTCCTGCTTTTCCCTTAGAAGCCGGGGCGGGATAAGGCAGAAATAGTAGAAAGGAGGAAACTAAAGTAGGAGGTGTAGAGGCAACTATATGCCAGGAGGTGCCTGTCTGAGAAGCATCACATGCTTCTTTATTTACCACTCCAACCGATCATCACAGTAGTAAACGGCTTCCTATAATTCACACAATAATCTGGATAATTAGCAGTAAAACTTTCAAGGGATAGCCTGCTTACTTGCTTGTTCTTGTACTTCTTGAGATAACGAGGCGACACCAAACATTCTGGATTGATATCAGTGGTAATCGGTTCAATGAACTGAGGGTCAGGGTTCATGTGCTGCATCTTGAGGAAAGACAGAATATTCTGGACCTCCAGGTTGTACGAGCTGTCAGCCATAGTCTTTCCTTTCGAGGCCAAACGACATGCAGCCATCCAGTGAGCATACTGTTTCTCCTGAAGATAAAATGTCAAAAATAATAACGGCGTCAAAGCAGGAAAGAAAAAGACAAAAATAAATAAATAGTGCATAGTTTATCCTTACTGTGTCACATCGAAGCCAGATCTCATTCATGCCATCAGCCACTGGGATTAGCAACTTGATGTTAAATTTCTGCCCTGAGATGTTAACATCTGGTGTTACCTCACAACCTAAGTAAGACGCCAGAGTGCAGACAGGAAGGGGAGGTCAGAAGTCCCACACAACATAGTTTCAGCAGATAAATAAAGCATAACGGCAGCAAGAGAAGAAACATTTCTGCTGTGTCAGAATAGAAATGGATAAGCGTCTGTACCTCTCAGATTCATTTGGTGAGCAGGTGTCCCATGTGCCTCTTCTTTACTCTTGTAACAGGAAATTGTGATGTCCTTGAACGTGCACCAGTATTGCTTATAGCCCTTCAGTGTCAGTTTCTTGGGTCTGGAAATATATAGAAGAAAGAGACATGTCAGAGTTCAGATGGAAAAACACTTATTTTAGTTAATGAAGGTGAACAGGAAGAGTGGGGGAGGGGATATCACAACAGAGTACAAAGGAGAGCTTCAAAAGTGCAAAGTCAGCGGGGTGAATGGGAAAGGAGCCAGTGCTGTTGAGGTGCATTAAAAAGGAAATGCCCCCTTAGATCACAACCTGCCTTATTTATACTGTACATTTTATGAGACACTCTCCTCAGGGCCTGTCAGCACAGTCTTTAAGCCAAAAATGGATAAGATTCCAAATATGCTTGTTCCAACTATAATCGTTTTAAGCAGCCAAACTAAAACCTCACCCACAGCAAATGGTCTTTGGCAAACAACCCAACCTTTACCACCGATGCAAAATGGGAAAGATTTGTCAAAGTTAGCCAGAACATGTTGAGTCACACTTCTGTGTTAAGTCTCACAACCTTTATGTCTACTCACAAATTCATACAAGAGCAATCTGAGTTTATGTTCACAGTGAAAGTGCCGTGTGGATTTGTAGGAGGAAGTAGCTCTCAAAGTGAACTTACTTGAAGACTTTTACATAGTCTGCTAGCTCAGGGATAGATGTGATGTCACCCTAGGAGAAAAGGGGAAATGTATTGTTAGAATAAGAGAAAGAAAAACGAACAAGAACCTTGTG
>JBAMIG010000021.1:11941061-11956149 GCA_037177335.1 Kiunga ballochi | reverse complement strand
GTAGATTTCCACTGTCAGACTACAGCAAAATGTATTTTAAAAAAGACATTTCTTATGGAATACTTTGTTTCCTCTGATACACCTTATAAACTTCCCAAGACTGGGTTGATGGGACGCCATAACAATATGAAATGCAAACTTTACTATGACTGTAGTGATAAATCCTTCCCGACTACTAGACTGTATAAATATTTGTGTGAAATGTTTCACTTACAGATGGTTGATGAATCCATTGTCTAAGTCAATTCCTATTAAGTCTTAATACTAATTAAAATCAGATGAAAAGTAATTTTATTAGAATGAAAGAGCCACAAATCCAGTCCCAAATTTTAACAACCGGAGGAGAAAAAAGTCACAGTGATGTAAATAATACAGGTTTATTGGCAAGTCCAGCACATGCAGTGCACAGCAAAAAGTTCAGATCAATAAAAGTAGCAATGTTGATTTCATACTAGTGTGTTGGATGTCTTTCCTCCTTCCAAAGTGATCTCCAGGTCAGACAGAGCAGCATCTACCTCATCCACCTCCTTCTCACTGTTATTCATGTGGTTGTCTGAGGACATGATTGAGAGCTTGTTGATATGATACTGTGAAAGAAAAAGAAAAACACAGATCAACTTAGGATTTCAGAGCAGAAAGATTTGGTAAAAGCCACATTTCTCTGCAAACCATAAAACTTGTGCAAAACCTGGGACTCATTTTCAATCTTTACAGCAGCGAGAAATTGAAAACTGTTAATTAACAAATGAAGAGGCTTCCAGATAAAGAAAAACAAAACACTTGAGAATTAGAAGAGTTAAAGAAAAGAGCTTAAAATGAGGATAGACTTTGCTGGCAACTATTAGCAGCTTTAACATAATGACGGTAACATTACTGACTCTCAAAAAAAAGGTGTGTTGCTTTGTGTGCTACCGATGCAAAAATGTTCACGCTCCCTCGTATAAAAGAACTTGTTTGGGATAATTGCCGTATAAATACTTTAGGATTGGTTTGCATCAATGTTAACATGTGCTACCAGAATGCTCTATTGAGTTTACCAGATGCTTTATTGGAAGCAAATGAGATGAAGATGGCTAGCTGAAACAAAGACAGAAAGAACAATGCTTGTCCTCTGAGTAACAAGTACTGTGGTCTGGGTAATGTGTTCAGAGAATATCTGTAAACTTACACACAAAATTATTGTCAGCTGATTAAAATATGAGACTGGCGGAAGTGTGGTGTCAAGAGCTGTGTTTTGAGTAACAATGGCAACACCAAAATATCTGGATGGGTTATAATAGAAAACCCCAGCATGAGTCACAGGCTCTAAATACAGCTTGCTGACAAATGGCATATATAATACCTCATCACCAACTCTGCCAATATATGAATGAACAGCTGCCATGACAGTGAGAGCTACAGAGCGATGTTCAAGACAAATATGTGAGGCATTAGTTAGCAGGACATGTAACAAAAAGCATGACATACCACTTCAGCCCTCTGCTTCTTCAGAACATGTTTTTAAACTGCTAACCTCGATTGGCTCGTTTTCTGTTTCTCCATGACTAGGAGGTCAGCTACGGTTCTTTACTCTTAATTACTTAAGTCATGTGAAATGCCTAAATGGAACATCCAGGTGATGCCAACACCCAGCAGAGACGTAGTGGACTTGGATGATCATTATGTTTTATTTAGACCCTGGTATCTCTCAACAGTGAAACCTTAGTCAAAATCCCTGAGCTCAAACTACCCAACTGAAACACAAAATTAGCAACCAAAGTGCTAAAGACCAGTAGCAATGGGAGTGGAGCTAGTCAAAACATCCAAAGTAGATCAGTACATCCTAACCAGAACCCAGTCAAGTTTAACTACAGTTGCTTTGATAAAGTATGTAACACCTAAGAGTGAGAAAGGGCGTTTAAAGGAATGGAACCAGGTCTATGATACTGCTTTTTTGGTGAGTGGGTGGTCTGGGCTAAGACGTGGGGTCCTGTAGCATAAGAAGCACTATAATTACCCTTAGGGTGAGGACAGAGCGGCGTCCTCAGGTCTTGGCACCCAAAGTTTATGAGGATCAGAAATAGCTAAGTCACTATCCCCAGAATACATGTGGCAAGGAGCAAAGAGGTTAACATCTGTATGTCACTTCCACTGTTCCCTTTCACTAGTGACCCGTCCATGGTGTACACCAGTGCTCGATCTTTAACAGCTGAATATGTTCCAGTACAGTACAAGCTTGTGCAGAATTAATCAAATATGGACAATGGATTCTCCTCCGATCCAGTATTGTTTGTTTACTTTTGCCACCATACCTTTTTTCTATAGATTGGTAAGAATCTTAAGGAAATACATCAAGTACACACACACGAAACAACGGTCTTAGTATGCATGCCATTGCAGGACTGGAGGCCATATAATTCAGGTCTGGGCTGCTTTCCAATCTAATTCATTAGCTCACATGGAGGAAAAGGAAATGTGCCTACTGTGCATTAAAAAAAAACTGCATACTTTCAAGTTTGAGGCTTTTACACCAATGTTTGAAAAAGAACAATTAAAATAAGTCTTTTATACAAACATTTCTCACCTGCAAGGCAGCAAACATCATCATTTCCTCCTCTGTGCATTCAATTTCTTCCAGCAGGATGGCCCACTTGGCTTGTTCATAGAGCTGGTTTACTCGAATTGCATCATACTGTAGAAAAATACAACCCCATACTGAAAACACAGAAAACCGTCTGCCTAAGCATTAAACATTGTACCTTGTAAGAAAAATAGTATAGTATAAAGTGTGCAACAAGATCATTATACATCTTTATCTAGTACAATAATTCCCAACTGACTAAGAAAGTTGTGCTGCTTTGTCTGTGGGATCTACCTTGGGGTTGAGGTCAAAGAAACTATGGTATTTAAACCTCAGGAGCAGGACCTCATTCTCCTTTACATCTTGCTCCATGAGAGACCTGGATGAGTCCAACCACCTTCAGAGTAAAGAGACATTTGATTAGTTAGGTAATGTTGAACTGTTATGGACTGATGACCTATCCAGTATATACACCGCCTCTCGCCCGTTGATTGCTGGGATTTAGCAACTTGTGACCCTGAATTGGATAAAGCAGTATGGAAAATGGATAATGTTGAAATGTGGTCTTTGTCACAGTTATAATCAACTCCACAAATCTTAAAAAGAAAAGTATAAACTGCCACATTTCTTACTTTCAGCTGTTTAAACAAACCACTAAGCCAACATTTTCTCACCCCTGATTGATCTTGGCTTTGTCCAACAGAGACTGGGGCTTGTAGAGCTTAACCAGGATGTCTGGTGAGGATATCGGCTGGCTGACAGCAAGGATGCTGGGATTGCCTTCAGATAGGGGACTGTCTCCAAACCAGGCTGAGGTGGGGGACAGAGGGCTACCATCCTTTGAGTCATAGGTGGGCGTCATAGTCTTGCTATATAAACCTGGACTAGAGTAGATGCTCCCTATAAAAGAGACAAAAGAAAGAAGGAAAAAAAACACATTATTTCCCTCTTGTCAAAAACAAACCTTGACAAATTCTTCAAATAAACATTGACACTTTGGTCTTTTGAATCTGTTGCCTTACATTGACTCAAGTCCATTACTAAGCGTAAAGGGGGGATGGGGGGGATTCATTTCAAAAAGCACACACACTTGCAGCCTAGCCAGCAGTCAATAACACCACGCGATCACCAGCCAATTCTTTGCAAATGAATGACTACGACAATGCTCTCCTGCTGATGGCAGGATTGATGTGGAACAGCATGCAGCTGGTGCAAAATATATCCACGATCAGCCACTTATTCACAGACAGAAACCTGTAAGAAGGCACTGCACACAGCAAACTATGGTACATTTTGGTATGCTTCAAATTTGACAAACATGTAAGTTTAGGAAAAAATACAACTCAAGTTTCTTTAAATAATGTCAATATTTATTCTTGTGTATATTTTCTCAGTTGGTTTTTCCAGTCCTGGGTTTAACTGCAAGTCATGAGCCAACAAAGTGGAGTCGTTTGTATTTCCTGTTGGTTGACCTTGTGGAGTATTTTTGGCCACTTCCGCTCCATTCCCTCTCTCTCTCTGTAAGGTCTAGGTCAAGAAGCAACTCTGGCTAAATCACTAAATCTGTTTTGAAATAAGGAAGTGGGCTTGATTTGTGTTACTGTGTATGTTTGTGTTTGCAAGCTGAGGTCATGTGAACAGGGTGCAAGCTATGACCACCCAATCCCTGTGGGGGAGGGTGCTATTCAGTGCTTCCTTCAAGGCTTTTCCTCCTATTGCTGACTTCAGCAGGTCAAGGATAATACTCCCATCTCTGGGTTGGGTTGTTGAGGAATGTTAAACATCTAGATAAATCATGAATAACATAAAAGCTGACTGTCCCTAAAAATAACCCAAAATAAGCCCCTTGCATCCTGTTTACTGTTTCCAATACCAGCAAAAAACACAAAGAATGTTAGCATGTCTTTACTCCCTGATATTCCCACACTGAAGATTCATAGAGTGCTTTGTTTGATCATCATCAGCTGTTAAGACTACAAATAAACCATGAGAAAGCTGTCAACAAGTTAAGGAACTTATGTAGCATAAGTAAAAACTAAACATTTGAAGCATGCCATTTAGATCCACAATTTAGCCTACATTTACATGTTTCGCCATCCTGCCATTCGAGCAAAAGCTTTAACAGCTAAGATGTGATTTGCTATCCTGACCTGCACGTCAATCAAAAGAGAGCGAGCAGGCCAGGAGTAGCTTTAAAAAAGTGAACTTTGAACTAATTTCTAATAGGATGCATAAGCACTTGTCATGGGACTACCAACATCAGATGACTTCATCTAAGAAAAGCAGTCAGGTGACTCTGCTGCTAGTCCCAAAGGTTATGAATCTCATGTGACCTTAACACTTCAGCCGTGAAGAAAGAAGGGTAATGGTAATGGGCAAGGTAGCAGAAGCAATGCTGAAAAGAAAAGGACAGAGAAAGGGGAAGGCTTACCTTTGACAGGTCCGATGTATATTATCTCAGAAGCTAGGATGAAAAGAGAGAGTAGGAAAGAGGAAAAAACAGGAAAAAGTGGAGGGTAGCAGTGGAAAGGGAGAAAAACAAAATCAAGAGGACAGATTATAGACAAAGAAAACTATTCAAGGACAGCAGGAAACAGATGGAGACCAAAGACAAAAGCTGAGAAATAGAAGAATGACGAGATCTGTGACATTTCCAGAGACATTGCAAACGGAGTGAAGACTCAGTTTGCTCCTTTTTGTTGAAGGAGAATGTCTTGGTATAATCAGCAATTTATAGACATTAAACACTGCATGAAAGTACAAAAACCCAGGCAAGGTGTGGGTCAGATTAACCCCGCTCTACTTAAAGAAACTGCAATAATTAAAGCACTTGTTATTTTTTTCAAGAAAAGTTCAAGAAAATGCATGCAGCTTTTCAAATCAAAGTAATCAGGTTTAGCAGAAAACAGGAATGTGATTATCTGAATTTTTAACCTACCCGTAAAACAAAAGCATCCTATAAAAGCCTATTTAACTCACCAACAACCAGGGAAGCATAGTTTTATACAAGAATGTGAATCCTGTTCTTTATTTGTGGCCTGTAAGCAGCAAATTGATTATCAAATTGCAATGGAAGAATTTGGTTAGCTGAGTAATTCCTTAACTAATCACTACAGTCCTATGTGCGACTTTAGTTCTACTGAAAGAAGGGAGGAAAAGACTGCTCTTCTGATTGCATCTCTGCAGAGCCTTGTGATTTCAATCAGGAGACCTGGGCTGAGAGGCCAGCTCTTCCCCACAAGGGACTGGATAGCATCCTACAACTTGGCCATGAAATACACGCTCTGTAGCATGTGATCTAATAGGGCGGACAGCAGGAAACACACACAGACTGAACACAAGACGACTGGGGAGAGCTAACAAATTCTGCAAGATCTTGTTGAAACTCTTACTATACACCACCTTTTAGACTAGAGTAACCACATTTTTCCACAGGGAAACTGCATCTGGGGAAATCAAAGTAGCACACCCATTCAAATAATGATGTAACTCTGGGTGTGATCATATATTGTGGACTAGTTGTAATTTTTTTGCTAGTACTCTGTTTGATGTATATATAAAGAGACAAAACATCTATAAATCTGCATTTTAAGAGAATTTCTCTAGAAAACAAACATTTTTGTTCAAGTTCCCTGTGACTGTTCCGGCCTTTTTCCACCCACGTTTAAGTGTAAATATAGCCAAGCAGTGAACCTTTTGCAAACTCTGCAGAACTGGGGAGACTCTAATCACACAAAGGGTCCATTTGACTTTTTACTGAAGAAGTGTTCACATTTTTTCTTGTTCCTATCTCGGTGACAGCAGACTCAGCCTGTTTTGGTTTACTCCTCCCTGCTTGTATGGTTGTAACTCTCCCATCAATTGCTGCAGGAAGGAGGCGGGCCATAATAACTGCAGTGTTGCCTGGTTTGGGTTTAAAATGGCAGCGTGACCAGCTATGTGTGGAATCTCAACCATTCTTAGTCCTCCCTGCCAAGGAATTGGGAGCCATGACTCTCAATCCCATGCAGACCTCAAACTTACACATTCATATTTGGTGACTAAAAGCAGGGTGCAGCAATCTGGAGTTATCCTAGCGGTTTCTCAACCACATGTGCAATCTAACATAAAAAAGGAATGGAAGATGCTCCATGGGAGCAAGGAGAACCTGCTGTTCAACCTGCTGCTTGAGAGAAAGAAGAGCCAAGAAAATACAAAGATTTCACTCGATAAATACTCAAGTTGATCAGAACTTTAAAAAAAACTGCATAGAGTTCAGATCAAACTCAATAACTCATACTAAATTAGCTGCAATTGTTACCGTCTATTCTATCACACACACAGAGTTGAAATATTATTCTTTTTGCAAAAACTACAAACAAACTGCAAATGTAGCTCACCTGATCCAGGGGTTAACAAGGGACCCTCCAGCTCCAGATCATCATCTTCTGCCTCCTCCAACTTTTTCTTTTTCTTCTTTGGATCACGTGGCTTGCGCAGAAGAGACAGCTCCTCTGGGTGGCGGATATCTGGATGGGGTAGACAGTTGATAAATTCACGTGATGCCACACAGACATAGCCTAACAAAGCTGAACCAACTCATAGAATAAACTAAGCATTTTTTCCAAGCCATAAAGTTACAAAAAACATATAGTAATTAGTGTCTTTTTCAACTGCAGGCTTTAAATAAACCACATGACCTCTCAAAGTACACATAAACAATGAGTAGAAGTTGCATGCTACCAAAAAAAAAAAAAAGCCTCAAAGTCAACATTAACTGCAAAAACAGAGGCAGCGAGAAGGAAAGAGAAAAAAACAGTTGGTGGACAGAAACCATAGACAGCTGTACACATGAACAGTGGAAAATTGGAAATCCTTTTTCTCAAGGCCCCCAGAAACTTGATTTAGCAGTAATCCCAAACAGAGCCAAGGCAGAAATATTATCGTCCCGTTTTTAACTCTCCTTTCCCCAACTATTCCTTTTGCTGACATGATAACAGAATTCAGGTCCAGTTAATGAGTGAAAAGCCCGAGAAGAACCAACAACTCAATAACAAAAAAAATGTTCAAATGAAAAAAATTACACACATTTCCGCTTGAGAGATGTGTGCAAGAACCCAGACAGACAGTGAGATAAATATAATGGCTAAAACAGCTGCCTGCCCCATGGCTTCTTCCTTTTATTTTCACTCCATCCCTAGGATTTGAGGGCCAGGGAGTCATCATTCTGCAGCAGAAGTGACAGAATGGCTCTGGTGGAGGGGTTGAAACAGCCAGAAAATGTTAGACATAGAGTAGATGAAGCATTTGTAGAAGCAAGCACATCTGGATGCTCAGCTGGATTTAGTTTTCTCACGAATTCCATATAAATCAAAGAGTATGCAGATATTAGAGAGCAATTTTCAATTTTATTATATTTTGTCTTGCACACAACGGTTCTTTTTCCCAAATCCACAGATATAAATCAAACTTAATTTTCTACAGATGAAGGACAAATATCAAAACAATATCAGAGACATACTGAGGAGGCTGCTGAAGGTGTTGAAAAGTGCACAAACAAGATGGTCGAGAAAACGTCTTGGCTTGGTGAGAAAGCTTGTTTGGTTTGTGTTACTAAAGCAAAAGCATTCCAGCAGTTTTAAGAACTACCAGATGGGAGCTCACCCTCTCTCTGCCTCCCTCCTCCCTCATCTCACGCCACCATAGCCATGGAGCACAGTCCTTGTGCCCTTATACAGCCATATGAGTTCTAGGCATGCTATTTAGCTACGTGAGAAGAGCAACACACATGCTGAACTGTGTATCAGTACTTGGATATGCACGTGTCTCAGTGAGGCAATCCAGAAACGAGGTATTACTCAGCAGACTTTTTAGGTCTCAACACATCCATTAAAACATTTAGAAAACAGTCACTAGTTTTGGATGCTTTTCAGAGGGAAAAAAATCCCATTTAGAGGTACACATAATATGTGCTATGGGCCAAATAAACACAGGTTTACTTTTAAAATGAGTCATCTAAAGAAGTGCTGGTAAAGATTTCGCATTATAGATAAATTGTTGCAAAAACTCCATCTATTTCTATAAATTATGCCCAACAGCTTACCAAATAGCAAAAGCTATTTATACCAATATCGTTTATTATGCATTAATTTCAGCTTGCAATCTTTGCACATTAAAAATTTGACAACTGATTATTATTTCCTTTATAAAAATGCACACTGATCAAAGAGTTCTTTTGACATTTAATCAGATTAAATAGGAAACATTTTTTAAACATGAGGCTCTACCTACTGTATATACTATTAATAAGCTACTGTGTTAGAATAAATCACCATGATAACATAAGGTTTTTAATATAATCTACATTGGAGGCATAAAAAAGGCAAAATAACGCAAAGATAATCTAATTTCAATAGTAAAAACATTTAAGAGTCTGGAAAACTTTTTAGTTGACTGCTGCTGCATTCTTAGGTGATATTTTAATTGCACATCATATAGTGATATTCTAAGGATGATTTCATTTAAGTGAATTGCTTTTCTTACTGTCATCGTATCTCTGGTGTCAGAGGAAGTGAGAAGTAAATGATGATCAAAGGGCTTGCAAAAGCTTGGGTAATTTCCATTAGCAAATATGGCACCTGGACAATAAGTCTCCAATCTTCCATATTTCAGACTTGTGGCAGTAACCAGGCCTGAAGCCAGAGGAAAGGGGTTGACTGAAAGCCAGCTGGACTCAGAAGATCTACTCCTTGGAACAGATGATTCACTGCAGTGAGTAAAGCTCGCCACAAAGAATCACAAACACCGTCACAGTCTAATTTTACAACAGTAAAATTTACCCTTCACACAGAGACCCTACATGGTCAAAAACATAAAGAGGCCAGAGTTTATCATTTGTTTTCCTCTTGTATTATTTTAAATGAAGTTATTTACTTACTGTGCTGAAAGGATAGCTGATCCGTAAACAAGTACAATAAGTTGTTTATTCCGGAAGTAAATATATTAAGCAGAACTACTAACACTCAGGCTTAAACCAAGAGAAAACAATCACAATATATGTGGTTTGTGTATATAATATTCTTCAGAACTGATGACTATGTCATTTGTTAAATGACAAAGTTGCTACTAGTTGCTAACCATTTTAACTATCTGTGGAGAAAACATCAGAAGAAATTAATAGTTGGAAAAGAGCAATAGCTTTGCTTTATCTGCTCCACTTGGAGTTAGAGTCCAAGTCAAACCACAGTCCTTTTATGTTATGGCAGCAATGCCCAGCACACTTGGGTCCAGTCAAGCAGCCCGCAGGTTGAAAGGCCATAAATCTGCTGGACCAAAATGACAAAGCAAAAGTCCACAAAAACTCAGAAAGGTTTCTGGAGGACAAAGGGCTCTGATCAAGCACCTAAACCATCAACATCCTGCTTCAAACTCATCGCACATCATCTGGTATGGAAGCATGCTTACTCAAGTTTCTTTCCTCTCCTGGTTGGTCTTCGATTAACCATTAGTCATTCAGCTGATTCAGTGTAACGTTACAGTGTTTGTTCCGCTTTGTGTTAAATTCCCAGGAATTATACTGTGTCTGTTTTCCCCACACATGTCGGTAAAAGCTTACATAGTCTAAGTGGTGCAGTCTGACTTTTGTTATTCTGAAGGGATTCTTGGATTTTTTTTTTTTTAAAGAGGAGGAAAATCCTCATCTTTACATTACTTCAGACACTGAATCACAGTCATAGAGTAGTTGTGAGAAGTGCATTAGCACAGAAGATGAGTTATATGTGTCTGATGTTACAAAGTAAAGAAAATGCAACAGACTAAATGGTGGTGTAAAACAAATTGGTGTACTTTTCTTAGCTTTATAGTATTTATCAGAATACAGTAGCTTAAATCAACATTAAAAGCTACTGTGTTACTCCTTTAACATGCAGTGGACAATATATATTATCATTTTCAAAGAAAGCTCAAACAGGATTCACGGGAGATCTCAGGACTTTTGGCACAGTTCAAAAATCTTAAACTCAAGAGTAAAAAATCCCAAATGCAATTTCTTAAGTATCAACTAAAAAGTAGAAAAAAGGATGTGAGAGCTGCCAAATGGAATCTGAGGTCAAAACAGGGGTTAACCAGAGATTGTACAGCACATCAACCTCTTCTCATCCAGTCAGTCCAGATGGTCTGTGTCAACGTCAGAAAACAGCTGTTTTGAACACGAGTGATAACAGTGATAGATTGATTTAAACTATTCACTTGGACTTCTTGTTGATTTTCTATGATCTGTCCATGAACAGTATGTGATGTACTTTATCATGATTGGATCATGCCAAATAGACCCAAACCCAGACAAAATAAAAGGCTGTATGACGACCTCTTTTTATTTAATTACAAAATACAAAGAAGTACCGTTTATACAATAAAAATCACGCACAACATAATGAGATAAATAAACTGTGAAAGCCAAATGCTGAATTAGAAGAGTCAAAGCGGAAATAGTTTTAGAACAGGAAATAGCTTCTGTGTGGCCAGCTGACCAAACATGAACAGCACAAAATCCTGCCAAAGAAATCAGTATCTCTTAAACAACTGTGGAACCTCGTCGTTAAAAAAATCCAAATTAGCTTCCCCTTTCTGTTTCTGCCTTCAACCATCTCTGTCCCTCCCTTTCTGCTGTCTGGAGTGAAGGCCAGCTGGATAAGACTAGTTTTTTTCTGTCCTCAGAGTCTCTGCACTGCAGCTCAGACACCGGAGGTTTTTAAAGCACATTTTCAGACTAAAAGTTGCTGAGAGTGCTCAACAAAAATGCTTCCAGACCAGACCTGGTATAAGTAAGCAAAGTAAACTGTCATAAAGCAACAGTAAACATCTTTCCCTAATGGGCTAAGTACAGTGATGTAAATACACAACACACATCACAGGAAATAGCCATTATCGGTCCCCATTCAACATCCTTCCAATTTGAACTATGTGCCAATTCAGCTAAAAGCTATTTGTCCTGTCTTTATGTAGAGCTGAAGAGCTTTACTACGGAAGCTGCTACATTCCTGATTCAGCTTGGCTGACAGAAAAACTGCTGTTTTGTTAAAACCTATTTTTCTGCCTCCTATTAAATGACAACTTCTTTGTAAGTTTAAACTCAATAAAATGTGCCATTTGTTGTTTCATGTAACAGACTTGCTTTGTAAAACGCCCAAATTAAAACCAATACTGAGCACTACCTGTAAACGCTAATATAAAAGAGCCAGAGCGTCTTTTCTGAGGCTGCACACAGTCCTGTGGCAAAGAGACAGCAGGTGTGTGTTGACCCTGACTTGTTGAAGGGTTTATATGAGAGGGGGCTCACCAAATCTGCAAACTGTACAGGAAGTAGTGACCACGAAGCAGGGGCTAGACAAGGAGAGAGCTCTGTACCGCAGGAAAGTGGGAGTTAGCAGATCAGGGGGATTGTTGGGGTCCAGCATATGACCTCTGACAAGTCAGCATGAAGCCAGTGAAACAAGATATCCACAGTTTATGTGTGTGTGACTTTTAAATGTGGGAACATTAAATTTGTAACTCATTACTGTGGCAATAAGATTTAAGCAACAGAGCAAAAAGCTCTGTGTACTAAACATTATTACAGGACAGGCAAAGAACTTGGGTTCAAGGACATGTCAGAGCTTAGAGTGTGTTTAATAAATACAAATTGCCAGATAAAGTGAGAGGAAGGACATGATTAGCAAAGTTTGAGCCACTATATCCACTCTTATTTCCAAAAATATCCTTACTAGAGGATGTTTTCAGTAGAGTAGGGTGGGTACCTTTAGAATATACATCCAGACTGCATATTAGTAAATACTTTTGAAAACAGCAACACCTCAACTCACAATGGCCATTTTTCTCCTGTCTATTGAAAATAAAGCTTTATAAACAGTCTGATGTCCCTAAAACAAGTCAGTTTTTTCACTCACTGAAAGTTTTGCTGATGTCGGAGACAGCCTTGAAGACCCGGTCGGAAAAGTTCACCTTGACCTTCATGTGCTTCATGTTGGGCAGCTGGAGGCGCAGCAATTTGTGCTGTGGCGTAAACAGCAGCCTCGCGTCAGCTTGGATGCCATACTTGTCCAACGTCCAATGGGTTTTCAACAGCCATGTCTTCTTCTTCTCCCACCACAGAGCATGGTCTGACCAGTCCTTCTTCACATCTAAAACACAGAAGAACAAACATGACTAAATGAGCTTTAGCAACTTTCTCCAGCAACTGCTGAAGAAAATAAAAAAAAAACATTCAAAAGCTTAATATTTACAAAGAGCAGCTAGCCAGGATTAAACTCACTGTGCAGAAATAAGACGATGCATGCCTCCTCCAGGGCAGAGGACACATTGGGGGCAAAAAAAAAAAAGTGGGGGGTGGGTTTGCATGGAGGCAGTATAATCAAAGTGAGAAGGATGAGAGGTCTCTGTGAAAGACATGGCTGTTTGCGTGACACTGTGGGAATATCAGGTTCATACCACCCTCTTTGTTCCATAGTCACACTGTGATTCCTTTAAGCAGACACAAGGCACCCAAAACCCCTCATAGCTTCCAGGCTTTCGCTCCATTGGAGCTCAGCACAATAGGGACAGATCCATAGTCTCCTGGTGTATGTGTCTGACTTCAAGGGAAGGTGAAAGCTGGAGAGATTTAAGGAAACTCAAAGCATCTGTTTTGCAGATAACTGCGCTGGTTTCCATATGAGCACAGCACAGTTAGAGGCTGAGATTATGCTTGAACTTTAAACAACTTCAACAGTAAAAAAGATAGGTTGACTGCAGTTAAAACAACAAAGATGAAGTAAACATATATTTAGTCTTCAATTTTATTAAACTAATTTCTTCTTAAACTGGGGATGTCATTACTCAAACAATAATCCAGGAAGAAACTTCCCAATGTGGTGTCTCGTTTTCTCCACCCACATACTCCTTTCATTGCTTCCCCAGCTTACCTTCAGTGTCATGCTGCGTCTCAGTTCCTTCTGAATCATCGTGTTGACAAAAACATCTTTTTGCCAAAGATAATCAAAAGATGACCTCTACTACATTTACCTCCAATACTACAGTGTAGGTGAAGGGTTTAAGCCTGTCCCAACAACTATTATTCAATGCATTTATATAGAAGAAGGAAGATTAGTATAACAACTGTTACGCATATTTATTGCATATTTTCTTTAATAATAGGTAAACATCTGCTTTTCACTCAAAGCACATAAGAAAATATGGCAACATCTTGTTCCACTTTTTAAGAACACAAACTTAAGGAAAAACAGCCCAAACTTAAACTGAACCTCAGTTTTTCTTTCACAAATTGGATGGTTTTTATTAGTCATTTTCAAATGGAAAAATAAGCCAACCCTTCCTGTGTTTCCCTCTTCCATCTGTCAGTTAAACTGTTTGCTGCCATGATCACCTAAATCTTACGCTAGCTTTTGTTTTCAGTGACCTTTACTATGCATAGGGGTATTACTGACACCCTGCTGCTGACCTTGTCTAAGGCTTGAATGAATGGGATTAGGGGTTAGTAAGTAAACATCTCACTGCCTGTTTAGGCTGAGTAAATAAGACTGCTACGTGATGCGAGTCAAGCAAACTGTGCTGAGAGGATTAGAAATGATCAAAATGGGACACATTTAAAGACGAAACATGGCCAAAAACATCTTACAATTGACACCAATGGAAACCCTTGTGAATTATCTTGGAGAGGGGGTTGATTGTTTGTCAAGCTGTTGGCTTTTATACCATTTCCTCTGATGGGCAAACACTTAGAACTTGGGTGAAAACATTCCAAGCTTTCCAAGTCTCTGTGCGAGTTCCCGTAGCAGCATGGGGTCTAGCTGTCATCACATCATTCTGATGCCTCAGCTGTGCAGAGCACAACTTCATTGCTACCATCAGGATAACTACACCCTTAATTTCCTGCAGCTATTAAAAGAAGAAATAATTAAAGTGATAGAAGGAACTTCTGGGGTCTGAGAATGATGCGGCTAGTCTTAGCAATTGCCCCACCAGTCTTCTCCACATACCAGGTTCAACATCAATATAATAATCATAATCAGTAATCATTCCCTCCATTCAATCTGCTGCAAGACATGAATACTCTTACCAAGTCACACAATGCTCCCTATAACCTTTATGCTTTCATGTTTCTTTGTTGTTGTCCATTTCCAAAACCTTGCAGGACTTATTCCCCTGTCCTTGTATCATTACACTGTGGTTCAATACGTTATGATTGGATGAAACAGCTTAGGGAGGCTGCTATTGGGCTCTTTCAGCAATAATGTGGTAATTCAATCCACAGAGAGAGGGAGAGTGAGCCAATGGCATCTACATCTAAAAATATAGCCTGCCAAGCCTGACGTAATGCAGCAGCCAGAGGAATGGGGGGTCAAAGTAATTGGGTGCATAAAATGTGTACCCACAGTCCTTGTAGAGGCTAGGGAAAACCGAACTGACAGAAGCATGTTTTATGAGCTCTGGAAGACGTGATAACGGTACAAATTGTGTTTTGCATATTAGTCAAGAAGTATGAGTACCTCTTAC
>JBAMIG010000021.1:11924815-11940961 GCA_037177335.1 Kiunga ballochi | reverse complement strand
TTTATGAGCTCTGGAAGACGTGATAACGGTACAAATTGTGTTTTGCATATTAGTCAAGAAGTATGAGTACCTCTTACCCATCCATTAGTAACAATTAATTCATAAATGCGGTCAAACCACGTGCTTTTAATTAACCACCACTGCCTATTTCATGTGTTTTGTGGACAAGCGATATTATTTTAAAGAAAAGGGAAGAAAAAAAAAAGGCTTACACTAGCTTAGTTTAGAAAACAGTTTAAAAAAAAACTGCACTTGAGTTAAAAATAATTCACTTAACAATCAGAAATACTCAGTGTGGAGAGCTTTCATTGGTATAATAAAGGAAACTGTAGTGTCCTCCCTTCTCTATCCTCTACATCACTTCTCTTCACTCCCTCCATTTCTTCCTTTCTGAGCAGAGTATTTGCAGTGTTTACATTAGGAAGCAGCTATGTTTATGGAGGCCTGTCTGTGAGGGGGAGGGGACACAGTAACACTGAAGAGGATGAGGAAAAGGGGAGGCAGAGAAAGGGCATGAGAAGGAGAGATGAGGAGGACAAGCAGAGGACAGGGGAGGAGCTGTAACTGAGGAGTGGGGACACAAGAGAAAACAATACAGACTGGTTTGTTTCTTGATTTTCACTGCTTCAGTACTTCTTCTGATTCAGATTCAAATGTCATTTTACCCTGAATTTCTGCAATCATGTGATTACTGCAAGATGAATGATAAGTATTAATAATTAAGCTTGGATTGCCATGATAGTCTTTTACTTCTCCCCAACCCAAAACTCTAAGCATAATAAACCTTGTAATTACTTAAAAAGCTAATAAATCTGAAGTGCCATCAATCCTGATCAAAGTCTAGAATAAATGTATCAATATACTAGTGCAGTTTAATTAACCTGAAAGAAATTAATCATTTAATTGAGAAGCAATAAATAAATAAATAAATAACATAACTTCATGTTTTTTCTGCCAACTGGTCAATTAAACCAAATGTAGTTTTTAGCAAATGTGAAGAAAAGTAACTTCATGATTAAAAATAAAAGGATTACTACTGCGATTTCAATGCATTTTTATTTTTGGTGCTTCAAAGTGTTTGTGAATACAGAAATATGTTTTTATGCTGTCTTTGTACATCGTGTTTCGTTGAGTGACTATTTTTTCCATTATCCTGTAGAGCAGAGGCAGGGTTTTATCATTTAAAGCTATCAGGTGATAAAAACATTACAGCTGGGTGAGACTGGTCATGCCGTTTCCTTGGTGACTACTGTCTGACGCCGCAGGGGCAGCGGCGCAAGGCAACAGGTTGTTTTCATACAACAAAAACCCAGCACACAAGGTTTTGTTTGACTTATCTCTTTCTGTAACTTGCTCAAATATAAAAGCACATGCAATTCAATCCACTAAAAAGCTTGAAAGCCTTTCTGTTTCTAAAACTGTGTGAAGGTCATTATTGACAAGCAATGACATCCCAAGCAACTGTTCTGCACCGTCCTGAAATTAGAGCGACTGTAAATGGCATTTGTAGATATCTCACTGTCACGCTAGATATTATCAACATCAGATACTCAACATGTATAACAGTTTCAATAGACAGGTGAAAACAGTATCCGTCATGTTGACATGAGACTAAGACTCACAAAAAGAAAAAAGGAAGTCTGAACTGATACAATGAGCTAAACAGAAACTAATCTCACACTAAAGACAATGTGAAGATTTAGGCAGTCATAATTACTCCAGGTCAGTGACAGAGCTATAGTGGAGCTTTTAAAAGTAAATGCATGAGAATTTAATTTTTTAAAGCATAAAACCCTGAAAGCCTTTTCATATCGGACAGCTCTGTCACGCACAGCGTTCAGGTCAAGTGACACAAGATAGACACTCTATTCAGCAAAAGATGGGTAATGTGTGCACATCTGTGGAGGTTATATTTCCATTGGGGCGTACATATGGGCGTTATCCTAACAAAGGAAACATAGCAGCCACTGTAAACAAAACAGATGCAGTTTGTCATCGTTTACTAACGAACTGACCGAAATAAGCAGAGTACTTTATTCTAAACCATAAAGATATTAAAGGATAAAAACAAACTACATGCATAATTGTACCTTTACCTTTGTGATTTGCAGCCATTACATTAGAAAAAGTTTAAATATGTTCAATAAGCTGAGACATGCACCAACGGAAAAGCTATATTTCAGCTTATCTGAATTATGATTTATAATAAGATAAAAGTGAGCTCACTAGTTCCACTAAAATGTTAAAGAACCATGCATATAATAGTTTATAATAGTTTTGAACCATGAAATACAACTTGTGGACCAATTTTTTTATTCAAAAGCTCTTTATTTTTAAATGATACATCTATAAATTAAAACATTTTTTTACGAACAAATAAAACAATTATATTTTTCTTAAACATTGTCTAACAAGGTACCAATAACTGTAAACAGACATGAACAAAAGAGTTTTTGAAAATGACTCAATATGAAAATTTGCTTAGCAAATGAACCTCGTGTACTCCGCTCCATCCAGTCAAATGTGGCAATCCATTTTTGTAATATTTATCAAAAGATCAATATCAATAAAACTCAAGTGCTTTTTATTGACAGGCCTTTGTTGAATTAGGTTAGATGATATCATTTACCCTGTTTTTATACAACAGCTCAGGATGCAGCTAAAAGTCCATCAAATTAACCATTTATCACAGAGAATAAGACACGAAGAGCCTGAAAAGGAGTTCAGGAACATTGTCATGTGTTATTGATTGTAGTGATATGCAGCTATTTCTACCAGCAGCAGCACCATTACCCAAACAAAGCCACATGTTCAAAATTCACATGCTTTGCATATTGTTTTTTTCCTGGTCATTGTGTAAAGGTTTTTAAATTAAATTGCACAGGTTTATTTCCACTCAAACCATCAAACCTTTGTATCATAAATGCTCCCAAAATGATGATTTTGTGGAAACTTCGAAGTGTTCACTGAAAACTTTTACCTTCAGGTCTCAGAAGAAACTAGGATCATAATAAAACATTTAAGAAGCAAAGCTTTCGTTGTAAATGATTGGCTTTGCCTTTATCTTTCTTCTACCTTCCCATCACTGTTTGGATCAGTTCAGAATACTTTTGCCTTCCCATAAGTATCCTGTCAGATAAAATGTTCACAAACACAAATAGGCTCCAAGGGTTTTCAACTGAAACTGGCAAATATCTGAGCACTAAAACATCAAGTCTCAGCTCTCCAGAGAAAAAGATCAGATGGTATTATTTTCACTGTAAAAGATAAGCAGAGTTGGATAAAAATGTGAGACTGAATGCTGAACCAAGCTCTTCTAACATTAAAGGCCTGTAAGCATTTTCCTGGGAGATGGCCAAATCGGAAATCTAAACAAGAAATCTAGGAGCTACTAGCCTGTAAGACTAAAAAGAGTCCAACAGGGCTGGCTTTGATGCATTAGGAAAAGCCAGAGGGCTATTCGAGGAAGCCTCCTTAGAGAGAAACACTTTATATTCATTTATGTCATAATCCTACTCAGCGAAGCAACAGGGGATACTCTTCCTCTGCCCTGACATAGCTTTATACAATTAAGTGTTCAAGGCTTGGTTGAATAATGATATTACAAAGAAACTCTAGGGCTAAGATCAATGGAACAGATATACAATATTCATCATTAAATGTATAGATCCTGCTAGGTGTCCCCTCAGGACTGCAGCAGAACCTGTACCTCTGAACTGAACTACAGGATACTGTTGCAAAAATGACAGAAACCTCAAGGTGATCCAACATGAATGAAAAAAGAACCCTGTATAGTTGAGGGCACCATAGTTTTCAATAAGACGATAAGGCCATAAAGAAATTAGGAGTAATTAGGGTCCACCTAAATACTTTCATAATATTTTCTTTCCAATATTAAGCAATGCTTTGTTTATTAAAACAAACTTCCATTTCTTTGTTCTGTAAAAGGAAAATACAGGCCGTGAGCCAAGGGAGGAATGAATGAAATGTGGACCAAGAAGCAATATAAAAAACCTGAGATCAGTTTCCTCTATTGACACAAAGGTTTGTGGTCTTAGAACAACAATGTGGAGGTTTAACATTTCCTTCCACTGAATCCACTTTGCTGTTTGCACTACAGGAAGGTGAAAGGGACAAAAAGCAATTGGCTTCAGATTCCCAGAAGAGCCACTGAAAGTTTGCACACTGCATGTTTCAAATGCCTAGTATAATTAAATCATCCTTAACAAGTGCTGACAATACAAGCAGGAAAAATGGTAGAAAGTTAAGGCAAATACAGATCAAATATCTTAAATACCACTTATTATGCCATTTAAACATTTTAAATATCCTTAAATGTAGCCTGTTCACCTACAAAAACATATCAAAAAGCTTTCAGACATTCATCTTTTATACTTCAAAAGTTGAAGACAAAAATGTTGATGAAAATATGCTTTACTGGTCATTACACTTAGGAATCACTTTTGCAGCTTAAGCTCTGAAGTTGCATGCATGACATCCAGTCTAATCTCCAATTTCAATCTGGTATCAATTGCCAAAAAGTAGATATGACCTAAAATAATGATATTCTGTTTAATTTGTCTCTGTAAGCGTGCACAGGTGGTACAGACAGTCATTTAGCCCAATGGTCTACATAAGCTCACATCTTGTAGTGTCAGTGCTGAACAGCATAATCACAGCACTATCTTGCTGGTGAAACAGGAAAGCTCTGGGCAGGACCACCACCACTTAGGCTAACTACTTCCTGTCAGACAGATTAAACAGCAAGATGATCCCAGAAGCTGCCGGGGCATTTCTCACTTCAAACTGTCAGATCTTCAGAAAGACTTGATGCTCACAATCAATAGATCTCATTACATATAGTAATATGTCTAAACTGTGTTCTTGCAAAATGTTATGAGGAGGAGGCGCCAAGTTCAAGCTACCCATCAATATCTTCCTTCTTTGAAGTGCTGAGAGTAAAATATGCAAGGCTCATCCATGGCTCTCCCATCATATACAACTCCAATCTCCAATCCCAGCCAGACAAATATGCTATAAAGATCAAGTGGGCATAAAGGCAGGAATGGACGGCAGACATAAAGGTAGAAGGTGAACAAAAAAAAGCTCGGAGGAAACTCAGCATCCTGTGTTAAACAGCATCTGTTTCCTAATGAAACCTGCACTCCATTGTCAAATCAAACCATCTGTCTCTGGTCCATAACCCTGCCGTGGATGTTGCCATTAACAGAAGGACACAGAACACACTCACTGCCAAAAATGCAACATTTTGTAAAAAACCAAGGCTTCTGTGATGTTTTACAGTCAGTACAATTAAATTAAACCTTGTAATAATCAGCTGAAGCAGAGTGTGCTGGTTTCATTAAACAGTTCTTTAAAACAGAGAAGGAGGAAATGATTTCCAAGACAGAAACAAGGGGAATTTTTTTTTTAATGGCTACAAATAGATTATCGCAAATTGAAGTACTTGCAATGCATGTCCTGTCAACTTCAAAACAGGGAAAGTTCTCCGTAGCAGTGGAGCAAAAAAACTGCAGCGCTCTCACTCAAAATGACCACATACACCAGCAGAGAAACACCAGACTAATTAGCATGCTCAAGCTCTATTTCTGGAACGTTAAAAAGTCAACACTTATGAACCTGGGTCAAAAACCAAGATAAAATTCACCAAGTGTATTGACATCTTTCCTGTTCAGTATTAAACCTTGCTGTATAGCTGCAGATCTGGAAGGCATCAAATGTTTAAATTGCGGTTGGTAATACTTAAAAAAGATCAAATATTTCTGAAGATGTTTCCATAAAAATATATTATACTGCAGAGGAATTAGAAAGGAGGATTAAAACCGGGAGAGGAAAACAGGGAGGGTTTACAGCAAAAGCAGGAGGCAGATGGAGCAGTCAGTAGAAACTCCTACGATGACGGCAAACACCAGAAAGCAACATGCCAATCCCTGGAAGTCATTTCCTGCTTCATCTAAGACTTTTATGGAATTCTAGCAGCATGAGTAACGTCATGAGGAGAGACAGCAAAAAGAGCTAAGAATCTCTACGCTCTGCCCCAACATCTGTCTCGTTTTTATCTCTGTCCAGTCCTTTGACCCTTACTTGTTGGAGAGTAAAGACAACCAATTCACATCTATGACTATAAGTGAAACCATTTTTGTAGCCAGCACATTTGTTTCCAAAATATCTAACTCAATCTGAAATTTGCCACTAGAGTGGTTTATGCCATTATTGCCATTAATCTTCTCTACCTTTAGGGTGTGCAAAATAGCATACATGTTTATTGAAAATCAGAATTAAAAGCCATGTGACTTGGGAACTCTCCTTTTAAATGCAATAAAAACCCCTCTTAGCTTTTGTTCTTGGTACAATATTTGTTTTCCCGGCCGCTCAAATGGAACAGCAGCACTATTGCAAAACATGAACAAAGTCTGGGAGAGCAAGCTGGTGATGGAAAGCGGTGGAAGGATGAAAGGATTACAAGAGCAAGGGATTAGGGGGGGTAAATTATTTTGCTTTAAATACTGCTCTCCTGGACTTTGCAGGGAAATTGAAGCAGCAACTGTTATTGTGATCAATACTTAAGTGGCTTCCTGGCATTTTGCTATTTAATCCATTATCGAAGGCCATCTGAGCCTGCAGTGCGGACAGGAGGCCTGCAGCTCACAGGAAGAATCTGATAATGGAAGCAAGACACATGTGGGTGAGACACATCCACCGACCTGAACGACCACGCGCTCACGTGTCAAAGCACATGTTTAAGCACTACTAATGAAAACATGGATGTATGGAAGACTGTCGCATTTTCAGATACAAGTATCGTAAGTGTAAACGCACACGTTCTCTAAGTTGCAGAACATGCGCCAAGTGACACATGACAAAGTCATTATTTCACTTCAGAGTGACAGATTGAAATGAAAGCTCAGTTAATGAAAACAATTTTTTTCCAAGGTTTGGTTGAGACACTGCTCTGCAAATCTCTACGTTTACACATATGTCGTCTTCTTTTTCACTACATTATATATTTACAAGTTTATTAAAGTTACCCTTTTATATATATATATATATATATATATGCCATTATTAAACAATAAATAGGTGTGTTATAACACCAAGAAGTGTTTAAACATGTTTAACATAAGATTGAAAAGAAAGATTAAGGAGGTATTTAAACAAGTTGCTAAAGCTTAGAAAACGTTGCACAGGCATTGCTTTGAGAAGCTGCTCTGATTTTAGCAAGAATTGGCCCTTGGAAGGTAAAGAATGAGTTTGTTTAGTGCTATAAATCCACACCGATTTCCAATGAATATTGGGATTGAAGTAATTTATTAAGCAAATTAATAAAAAAAACTTGGTTACTCTACCCAAAATCATTCATATGACCATCTATAATTTTGTGGCTGCAGGATTACCAAACACCTACTGTGTATTCATGTGTTAAACCTGTACCGAAGTTGGGTTAATGATTACGATGCAAAACAGCCAGTTTAACTCAGGGTTACAAATATGACCCCCACTCTCACTACAACATTAGTTGAAAGGCACAAATATGGTCAACAACACCCAAAGAGCAATTTCATGCTACTATACATTTCTACTACAAACCGAGAGGATCCATTAGCTTCAAGCAAACTTTAGTAAACTACATTAACTACAGTGGCAGTAGATAAAGAAATTGGAGGAGATGTAAATATGCAGTCAGGAACCGTAAGTGTGGCTGATTTACAGTAGGTTTGTGATAAAGTTCTGGCCCATACAACTTTGTTAATCCACATTATGCTTGCTTCTTTGATACAACATCCAAAAAGCAGCCTATCCCAATTAATTTAATCTATTGTCAGATAAAGACATGAAGAGCTTAAACATGTGGATTTCTAAGATAAAACAACAAGGTTTTAGCCAAAATAGCAGCATCAACTTGGAAAAGGAAAACAGAAATTATGGAGAGAGAAAACAAAGCAACAAACAGTCAGTTTGCATTAAATTAGCTTAATGTAACGTCTGCAAAACAATCTAAAACACGTGAAATACTATTTTAAAATTATGTCTAATACAGTATAAATAATAATCACTATTATTATTATTATTATTATTATTATTATTATTATTATTCCAGACAAAAAACTAACAAAAGCAGCCACAGTGTCACTTTTGGGCTTTGTATTTGTGAATGTCTGCTCCTTCATGACGTAGTAGCTGCTCTGCAGGGTTTCTCTATGTTTACAATTTGTCCACCCCTTTAATGTGAACGTGCACCAATCTTAATGGAAAACCCTGAATAGAATTCCTGAGTTGATAGTCAGCTTGTAGTACGTATTTTCCAGATATACTGAATGTCTGGCTAAGTTAACACAAGTAACTAACACATATTCAGGATATGTTAATCTTGCTTGGTAGTACAGGCTAGCCTCCATTTGACGTTGTCCCACACATAGAGCCAACACTGTACTGGCCTAGCATACATGCCATACAGTGTTGATGAGGAGAACAGAGACTCCAATTATGTGAAGTTCTAACAGGAGAGCTAAAAACGGGACTATGGGCAAGGAATAAAACCTTGGAGCTGTACAGGAATTCTGAGCATCCAAGCACCATCAACACACAACAAACTGTCACTCCTAAATCGAGCTGCCACCACCGCTGACCTTTCTTTCTCCAGACTGCATGAAACAAGGCACTGTTCAAGTGGCTGGAACAGAGGGCTCTTATGCTTGCGTTCACCCAAACTTGTCAAGTGCATAACTCCAGCTACAGAATTGAGCATAGTAAAGAGGGTGGGGGATGTGTATGGTTTCTTTATACCTTGAAATGCAAATGCATATACTGTATGTTGCTGAGTAACAAAGAAGATGATTGAGCCCATTAGGAAAAAAAATCAACTCCAGTTATTGGATATTCTGCATTTTCTGTCAGCACTGTGATAAAAGAGACGCTTTCGAGCTCATGACAAAGGAAAAGTAGTAAAAATTCCACTCCATAACTTTGGCCTGTATTTAGAAAGCTTGAATAGTGCCTTCTCAGAAAAAAAAACTAAATATTTACTGACTAACAAATAAGAACAAATAACAGGCTACAGGTCAGCAATTTAAACATGCAGAAACTGATGAAGTAACATGGGGAATGTGTTTTTCCACGTTCTTCCACAAATTAAATACAACTTAAACCTGCAGACTAATGATAGATTGCTGTCATATCTAATAAGTATAAATTAATCAATTAAGCAGCCTATTTGTCAGACTTGATTTATGCTACTTTGTAAAGTAACAATAGTTTCATACACATACCTAGTTTCTCCACGAGTTTGAGCATAACTCCACCAATATGGATTTCTCCAGTGACTCTCAGAGAAACATCCCTGTGGAGGTCAGTAACGTGCATCTTCAACTCCCACGTCCCGTCGGCATAGCAGCCATCGGGCATCCGGATCCCGTCCAGTGCCATCCTGCCACGTGATAAAAAGGTGTTCAAATTAATGCCACAAATATTTAGAAACCTTAGTGAATAAAGGTTCTGATGCTAAACCCATTTGCATTCAGAGAATTAAAAATAAGTTCATGTCTCACACTTCAAATAGACATAATTGCCTTTTTATTGAATTTATTTAGTAAGTACAGAAAACAAATTGCCTTTATTATCTTACTTCCACTTTAATACACCAGTTGTACCAGTAGCCTGATCTTTTGACACTTCTCTGTCAGACAGAACAGTATTAGCCTGATGTAACTCTGCTATGTATCGGCTTATAAACAGACATAAAAGATCTTCTTTTACAGAGATAATGTATAAAGTTTAAACACACAGATTTAAAATTGTATGCCTTTCTTTTGTGTCAAGATCTTTTATATCAGCCCATAAGCTTTTCACAAGGATGAGTGATTTGACAGTAAGAATGTAGTCATTTTGTGAAATCCAACCTCAGAGTTAGGCTACATGTAAGAAGTATGGTTCATTAGACCACTATTAACCAGAGCTGATCCATACAGAGACATATTATGTGCATATGCATCACTTGACTGTCAATGTGACAAACTGTGAGCACATATTTAAAGAGAGAACATTCTGTACACTACTTATAATCTTGTAAAATGTGGTTAACTATGATGTTAACTAGATCTCCAGACAGTGCCACGCTGTGTTGTACTGCTGCAGTGGTGACAGTTGCGGGAACATAGCTCATAGAATAATTCACCTTAAAGCATATTTTAGGAAAGTAAAAAGGACTAAAGTAAACTGTGCCCCCCCTTCCTGTGTGGCTTTAAGTCCTCGGCGACAATAAAACGCAGTGTTGTGTGAAAGTTACACTGTAGCTGAAATCTGTCATATTCTGATGGAGGCTGTCTGGTGGAGACTGGCCTGATGACTAAAACGGCCCTTCTGTCAATAAACACGACAGAACAAAGACTCAGCCCGGGGATACAAGTTCAGAAGAGACCTTTGACAGTTGTTATCTACGAGAATGTGGCGGTTCACCTGTTAAAAATAACGGTAAAGGCACTGTTACAAATAGGCTGAGGGGGTAATTATGTAAGCGCAGCGTTTCCAACAACTCCCCGGCTGCACGCGCATTATGCCCAGCCGTTCGCTAAAGGACTTAGTTCATTAGAAAGTATGGAAAACCTCAAATAATATTAGTAGGCTATACTAAATAAATAGCGTCAATAGCTAAAGATTAAGTTCAGCGTATCAAAAGCAGCGCTTTTTCTTAGCAACAAATATAAGCCTTTTCATATTTTAACAGCGGCAACAAGCAGAGCTTTGAGGACGAACAAACGTGTAGCATACTCACCTTCACAAAGACGAAAAAACCCACTAAAACAATCAACTACACGGCACAGAACAAGTCCCCCCTCTCTAAATCATGTATGTAGCCTAGTTTAGGCAAGAAAAAACAGAAATAAATCCCTGAAGAACTCGTTGAAGAACTGAAGTATCCCAAACAATTTTCCAGCAGGCTTTGGCTTAATGGAGTCCAGCCCTCGTCCCTCTTTCTCCCTCCCACTTTCCAGCAGCGGTCGGATAACGTCACTGCTCCAGTCCCACTTTTCCTTTCATACTGGGAGCTTTCTGCTCGCCTACTGGTGTTCCTGTCACCCCTGACACAGTTTTACCTTAGAGGCTTTCAAGACATTATTTGGTTTAATTTTCACGTTTGACACATAAAGAGCCACTTTGCTGAATCATTTTTTTCTTTGTTTAATAATTATGATGGGAAACCGTCATTTGGCTAAATGGTTTAGGAAGTATAAATGCAGTAAATTCACATATTTTACCATTAAACTGCTATGAAGAAAGGCTACAAGTTATTTATATATAGACTAGATTAAAAAAAAAAACAAATGGTTATAAACAATTTATATAAAATTGTCCCTTTTTACATAGCCTAGGCTAAATGAATATATGTAAAGTAGACTGTAAGGTGTTATGTTGCCTTTTTAGATTGTATGTTTCTGTAAATGTGTTCTAAACTGTAAATGAAGCAGAAATATAATCAAGCACATAAAGGTTTGAGCCACTTAAGAAAATTCTTTCAAAATGTTCTTCTATATGATAAATGAATAAATGATTACCTATGTAAACAGCTTAAAACTTTAATCTAGTTTTGAGAAAAGAAATCACAATAATTTATGTTTAAGCAGAATTATGTAACTTGATAATGTACAACAGGTGCAAACAGCATAAGAAAAAGAAATCAAAAACTTTATTTTCTCAAACATAGTCATAAATCTGCCAATATTTGCCTCTAAAGTAGATTATAATATGTTTAGTCAAAGATTCCCCCCCACAGGAAATTCAGCAGCTTAAAGCAGAGTTAATGATAGGAATGATCTCAAGCTGCCTTTTATGGAAATAATACTGCTGAGCCTTGCATCACCGCACAGGGACTTGAGGCTCTCCAGAGTAACAGCACAAAATAATAAACTGTGTGAACGTCATCTCCTTCAGGAGGTTCCTGCTATAACTTTTGGTGTTTCAAACCTTTGTAGTTTTTTAGATATTTGGCGTTTTGTAAAAAAAAAAAAAAAATCCTGGTTTGTGATTGGACAAAAGCCCTTTAAACCCAATGTTGATTTGACACACACAAAAGAAAAAATCAGCTCAGCAACTGGTCAGTTTGTGGATAATGAGCTGGAAACTGCTTCAACAGGTTTCATCATCACAAAAGTGCACAAACCCCATGATTAAAATAACAAGTACTGTAGCTGTAAACATGTAGAGTGCTGCAATATGCTTCATTTAATTTAACTTATTTTTTCCAGTTGTGATCTGCAGTGAGTAAAGTCTGGAAGGTATTCAAACAATGGGGGTTTGCAGTCTCTATTAAGACAGACTTCATGATACAAGACCAACATGGATGAGACTTCTAAGTGTTGCAATTGTGAAAAATAAAGCATTTTAAGAAATGTTAGAAGCAATTTCAGCTACTTAAATGGTTTCTTCCTCCTTGTACACCTTGTTCCACTTTACCCATTCAAATGTTAAACTCCTCAGTTCAATGAGGAGATGATTACTATGATAGACAACCCATTGGCATCCCATAGTGGTATGGTGTGCCAAGTGTAAAAATTCAAGATCAAGATGATTGCTGACACGTTTTCATTATTTCTCTCACTTTTCTATATTTAGCACATTTTTATTTCAAAATTTCTGAAAATATACACACTGATGTCAACAACCAGAAACACATGACTGCACGCCATAAATTGTCTAAAACAAATTTGTACACTTGTTAAAAATAAAAAGTCTTGAAAAAATGACAGAAACAACTTTAGATAGTTATAAATGGTTGCTTTCTCCTCGTACAACTTCTGTTCCACTTCACTCACTCAAATATCAAACTCTTCAGCTCATCCAGGAGGTGATTGCTATTACCTGTGGCCTTTCTAACAAGTAGATTTCAACCATAATTCCAGGCTTTGCTAATAACAAGTCAAAGAACCCTTGGGCAAAACAATCAATCCCATGGTACCCCATGTTGTGTCTGCTGAGGTGTATGTACAAATGCATTGTGTAGTGCAAAGCTCCATATCTACCTCTTTTATGTTTACATTTAAAACTTTAGACAACTAATTGAGTTTCCATCAATTTAAATATTCAAATTAATAATTTAATGATAATTTTAGGCTTCTCTGAGGTTCTCTGAGCATTAACATTATGTTGAATGTCCATTTGGACAGCATGATTGGTCATTGTCTAACAAACAAGGTAACAGGCACAAAGTCCTGCAGCCACAACTGCAGAGGATGGAGACAGAGAACCATCTCCCACTCCTGGATCTTCCACAAGCGAATGGAATAGGTTGATTATTTACCACTTGTTCAATGATGTTCAGATAGGCAAACTGAGGTTAATCAGTAACTACATATTATCAACAGTGTTGATCAATCAATCAATTAAGTTGTATGTAGCATAAATGCCCCTTTTTATACATCATGTAACTCAAATTGCTGTGAAAAATTAAACTAGCACAGTTTTTCATTTACCCAGATAATTCTTTGAATCATGTCTTATTGCTACATTTAGTATGGAATGAACAATAAAATAAAAAAAAACCAAAAAATATATATATAATTTTTTTTATTACTTGGAATTTTAAAGTTATATTTGAAAAAAAAACATGACCCACTCATCACCATGACAACCAGAAGGTAGTACCTATATGACACATCATAGGAATTCTAGAACGTATATAACAATGATGTTTTAAGCTCCCTTTCTCATTTTGAGTTTTGATCTTAAACAAGCAGCAGCCAGAATTCAGTATTGTGAATTTTATCAGCATTTGTTTCGGAGAAAGTTCAACAAAACATTACTCAACAGAAAGAACTCATTGAAAGAAGCTTTTGGAGAACTACAAGATGGATTTTTGCAAGAAATTTGAGCAGCAGGACATTACCCTGAAAGAATTCACGGACAGTAGAAAAGCGAGATACTTTCAACTGAGAGAAATTCGTCCAATTTTACATCAAGTGGCTACAGCTATGAGCACCCAAAGCAACTTTGGTTTTGCTCACACTGATCTTACACCAGATAACATTAGAAATATGGACCAAGTTTGGCAACCAGTTAATACCAAACTCCCAGATTTCTGCTCTGCCACTTCTGTAAAACAAGACTCATACTTATGGTCGATGTGTTATAGAGCCCCAGAGATCGTTTTGGGTTTTCCCTGCAAGGAAACTACAGACGTTTGGTCTCTGGGATGCATTGCTGCAGAGCTTTTTCTTGGATTTCCTCTTTATCCTGCGACCTGTGAGTATGATGTTATCTCCTGGATCACTCAGATTATTGGCCAGGTTCCACAACATCTCCTCAGTGCTGGACCCAAAACCAATAAATTTTACCTGAGGAACTCATCAAACCAGTGGACAATCATGTCACCTGTAGAGTACGGGATTACTCCCATGATCCTAGACACTTTAAGATCCTTAGATGAGATAAAAACGTTCCAGCCAACCAGGTATCTGTCAAATATTGAGGCAGTACAAAGTGACCTGGAGAACTTTCTAGATCTCATCAAACGAATGCTTCACCCAGATCCTGAGAAGAGATTCAGCCCCAGTCAGGTTTTGCAGCATCCGTTTCTCACAATTCGGCATCTGGTGGACTTTTCTGAGTTTAACTTGTACGTTCAGTCCTGCATGGATTTGATGGATTTCCGCTATCTTAAGAGTTCAAGCTCACAACAAGATGACACTGATGTCTTCGGTGAGCAAGTTTCTAAAGATGACACAACTTGGAAGACATCTGTTGAGCACAAACTGACTAAAGAACCATCTGAACTACATAAGCCATCAAACCAAGAACCATCTAAACAGCCAAACAGAAAACCTGCACTGAAAAGAAAAAG
Source organism: Kiunga ballochi (assembly GCA_037177335.1). Classification (NCBI taxonomy): domain Eukaryota; kingdom Metazoa; phylum Chordata; class Actinopteri; order Atheriniformes; family Pseudomugilidae; genus Kiunga; species Kiunga ballochi. Next base: position 11,926,110 of record JBAMIG010000021.1, on the reverse strand, counting down.
AGTAGATGAAGTGAGGTTGAGGAAAAGAAGCCCTGATAGAATCTCCTCCAAAAGAATAAGGCTTGAAATTTCATTCAACCCTGAAAATAATCCAGAAATGTCAAAGTCACCTGATGAAGACCAACCAACCCAACAGCCAGATAAACAAGACCAGCCATTAAACCAACAGCCACCATCAGGTGAAAAAGACAAACCTACCCCTTCTCCTGAACCCCCCCAGTCACAGTCCGGGAATGAATGTTGTACTAAAAGGAGATTTGTACTGAAAAGAAGGTGGGATGCAATGGAAAAGTTGGAAAACAGGAGCTCAGACAACTCTTGTTTAGCAAAGAAGATTATTAAGATCAATGAACAAAGACATCAGCCAATTAGGATCACTGCAGCTGTTGCTGACAACACATGTAGAAGGGTCACAGTGGTAGATACAAAGATTAAATCACAGAAAGAGGGAAAGGAGACCTTGACATCACTATGTGACACCAGATCCTTACCAAGTATGCCAATAGAGACAACCAAGAAGAAGGAGCCAGTCACTAAGATTTGGCTCATCGGATCAAGTTACATCAGGCGGGGAGAAGAAGCCGCCCATCAAGAATTTGGGGAAAACTTAGGCCTCAATGCTAAAATAGAATGGTTTGGTAAAGGTGGCATGCGTTGGAACGGCGTCCTTCCATGTTTTTACTCAGAGATCCTCGTACAGAGTCCCCCAGATATTTTAGTTGTCCACGCTGGAGGCAATGACCTTGGACTCATGTCTGCAGCAGAGCTCAAAGAAACAATGCAAAGGGACCTGATGCAGCTCCACAAAGAGTTTCCACAAATGAAGATTATGTTTTCCTGCATCAATGAACGTCAACAGTGGAGATATGGAACCCTGTCCAGAGTCATCAGGGACAAAAACATCATAAACACAAGCATGACGAAGGCTGTTAAATGCTTTGGAGGTGTGATAATTGGACATCCCCTCATAAGACACTACAACAACACCCTGTATCTACCAGACAGAGTGCACTTCACCCAAAAAGGAAACGCTCTCTTTATAAGCAGCATACGTGACACCATCAAGGACATGCTTCAAAAAATGTCCCTGTGATGCCACCAATCTCTAACTGAATTTGTCTAGCTTGTAAATTGATTTCAGTTTGTTTTATGTAGACAGATAGATAGATAGATAGATAATAACATGATAGATTATACATTCATTTCAATTCATCCATTCATCCATTATCTACCGCTTTATCCCTAACGGGGTCGCGGGGGGGCTGGAGCCTATCCCAGCAGCCAACGGGCGAGAG
>JBAMIG010000021.1:11865144-11877738 GCA_037177335.1 Kiunga ballochi | reverse complement strand
ACCTATGGGTGTGGTTGCTATGACTTTTTCCAACCAGACCTCTGAGGGCAGGGCGTTGCAGAGACAGGAACCCCTAAGTAGTAAGTGGACACTCTCTTTATCAGTCCCTCATTCTCTCTATTCTTTTAGTGGCCTAGACTCATTAAGCCATCTATAAACGGTCCGGTCTTAATGAGGAGGCTTTTATAGGCCTCTCTATGGGCCTTCAGGGGATAATCAGACTCCAGTAGTTGTAGGAAGTCGTCTGTCTTGATAGTCTGCCTTTTTCTCAGCGGTGGTCCAGTCAGACCTATTGAGTTCAGGAATGTGACGTCACACCATGTTGCATTGTGGGATTTGCAGACATGCCAGTAATATCACAACTAAACCCTGGTTTGTAGTACCCTTCTTTAGGATATACAGTTTATTGCTTCTATGGCCACTATACTTTTTGTATTTTCAATTGCCCCATTTGTTCTAACAACTAAACGCAGTACAGCCATGTTCAATGGTATTAGATTTAATCTTTAAACCTGAGTTTATGTATAAATTGGAAGGTATTTACATGGTAAATAATATATGTATAATATAGACAATCAGTCTTCGTACAGTTATTAGCAATTACATACTGCATATAAATCAAATCTAATATGTTGCTTTCTAGGCAAAAAAGCTTGTGAGAAGTTTGCGAATGACATAGAGAAAGTGTTGGACTGGTCTGTGCTGAATTTGTTGGGATTAAATACAGTCTTTCTTCTAAGTAGAACTGAAATTCTTACAAGGAAAAATTTAAAGCTTTTTAAAAAAGGACTTGGACGGCAGGACAAATGAACATAAATAAAGTACATATACCAAAGCTACAAATGTGACAAAAGTCATTCACAGTTCTCTCTAAAAGACTATTTTTACTTCTGCGGAAGGTAGGGCCAGCATAGTTTTTACATACGTATGAAGCATATGTTTAAAGTGTCACGTCACCAATTCAGTGAGAAGCTGTAAAAATCTATTGTTAGTATGTAATACAATATCACAGCTGCAAATATAAACTTTACATTATATTTACAATCACACAAATATTATCAAGTTTTTTTATTCAATTTTTTTTTTTTTGCCTTTTTCTGTGTTTGAAAAATATACACAATTGAACCCAGCTTTCTGGGAACTTGCAGGTTTTTAATTGCCTCCTTCTTCCCCCCATGGCCTAACTGACTACGGCTTTTTATGAGCCGGCTGCTACTCAAAGGTCTTCTCTCTTCCCCGGGGCACGATTCCCAAGGCATTGCATAGTGTCTTCTCTTTCGGATCATGCCAGCAGAAGAGCACTGATGTATTAGGATGCATTACACAGACAGAGCAAAAATAACCGCATAGTTTGATTGTTTGAGACCCAGACTGATTGGATATCTAAATTAACATGTCATAAAATAATTTCCAATCTCTTGAAGACTAAAACTTTATTATATCTATGAGTGACCATTACAGCTTTACTTGTAGGTTCTTCCAATCTCCTTAAATCTAACAATGATAATTAAGACACATTCCCCATGCTGCCTTTGGTGATTAAAAGTATATTTTTCACTTTCATGTCAGACTGTGCATGAAGGAGCTCCAAAGCTTACCTTTGAACAGATGTTTACCCCAAAGGTCAAAGAGCATGCAGTGTTTACACCAGCAGCTTTTGGATGGTTGTGGTTAGAATTGAAAATGCTGCTGTAGGCCACCACAATAATCAAATTACCTTTTTTTTCTTTTCCTTGTCCTGCCCTTTTTACTTTACTATTGCTCTTAAGAAATGTCTTTTTGTCTTTAAAGATTCAAAACAACTGCTGCCAAGCGTCATGTGCATGTCACTTCCTGCCTTAGGGTGAATGTGGCCTCCCTACTTCCTCCCTTATTCATTCCAGAGGTGGGCACTGAAATGCTGTTTCATTTAGGAGAGTAGAAGGCCTTGGGCTATCTAAAAGGTATGCAGTTAGTGATTTAGAATCAGATATGTAAATCTGGAATGGCCCTTTAGTATTTTTCTGAGAAGAAAGTTACTCAGCAGCTGCTTTTTGTAACTGTGTCTTAAGTCCTGCCTTTTAATTCTTGGCAAGAGATACAAAGAGGGGCTGAGAGGAGAAAAGGGAGAGGCATGGCTTATGGGAAATGGAATGATAGCTCAGACCAAAACAAATTGTTTCTGGTTTCACTTGAGCCTGACCCTATTATCAGCCTGTGTCAGATCAGACAACTGCTGGAGCAGAGACAATCCAGATGGAAGAGTGAAAAACTGATCACTCTCAGTCTGCTAAAGCTTCTATGAATAGTAATTCTTTCCTTAAACTTGAATGTAGCAAATGTGCAGTTTGTGTGTGTGTTTTTTGCATGTGTACTGTGCAGGGTCAGTAGGCTGAAGGTCAGGTCTAAGGCCACAGTCTTTGCAGGAGGGATGGGGGCAAGGCTGGGTGGCCATTACCTCTGAGATGCAGACATGAGGGACAAGTGAAATACACTCTTGGTTCCTAATGATGTTTTCGTTTGCAGTAAAACATCCAAACATGTCCATTGCTCTGTAATGTGACCCGATGTGAGGTCGCAGTCTGGTCACTGCTGGAGAGGCTTGTGTTTCAATTAGTGGAACTGGAAACAACACATTAAGAGGGAGAAACTAAAGGTTGTACACTCCAGTATATGTGTCAAAATTAAGCATGAAGACTACATAGACTTATTGGAAAGGAAGTAAAATACATATATTTATTATAGAGGAGGAATTAAACAGAATGCTATCCAAGTTCAGTGTCTGACATTCAGTTCCAATATGGTGCAGATGAAAAGAGTAGCTGTGATTACTGGGATGGGTGGGGCATGCAAGCAATAAGTCATGTCATGTACAAGCCAATGAGGGTGATTTATAGCATTTTCATTGGGGGCTGAGAGGGTGTGTGGGATCCCCCTAAAAAAAACCTGTGGTTGCAATTAAAGTGATAGTTAGGCAAGAACACGAATGACTTCAGAGTTTCATTTTTTACATTTTCTTTCTCTTTTACCCTTTTTTGCTTCCCTCTCTTGTTTTACCCCTGTAATTGCATCATCACACCAGGTTTTTGCTCCCTTCTTCCCAGTTCTCTAGTGACACCTCTGCTTGACTCACGTGGCGTTATTATGGCTACCGAGCAGAGCATTTGGATGAGGCCCACTCTTTGTTGTTGACAGGATAGCGGTGATTAACGTGCCTTCTCCTGACCCCAGCTGCAGCCTGCTCCCTCAGCCCTCCCTCCCAGTCCCTGCTGCTCCTGATGCCTCAACCTGCGGCCCTAGAGACAGCCACACTGTGCTCCCTGTGTTTATTTGCACATGTGTGCTGCTTGCCTGTTTGGTAGCTGGTAATGATGTATGAGGATGGTTGATGTTTGTTTAGGTGGCTTAATTAGCTAATCACTTCCTATAACTTTATAGTATTTCCACTACTTTATAGAGAATAGCTTAAGCTGTTCTTTTTTTCCTTTCATTTGGAATTTGCCTAAATGGTGTGATGTCACTCTTTCCCACCCCCATCCAACCTGGCTCGAGGGCATTACAGACAAGGAAAATTAGAGGGGAACTTTCACATAAAAGAGGAAGGCTGGGCGGGTTTTCAACAGTCAGGTGATGCAAAGGAAACAGGTATTCACAGGCCAGGGTTATTTTAGCTGCCCAGTAATGACAAATTCATTTTTAAATAAAAGAAAAGACCTCGGTTGTGTGATTTTCTGGGCACGCACTACTATTAGTTCCTCCTTGGTTAGCCTTGTTAAAGTGGCAGTTGGCCAAAAAATGTCTGTTGGTTAGTTACTCACATGGAAGTTGCTTTGTTGGAAGATGGATAAAAGAATATGCCTAAGGAGAGTTCCCCTAACTGTCCCCAAAAACCACCCACACTTTCTTGTGTGATTCAGCCGCATGTGGGTGGATATGCACATTCAAGGTGTGTGTGTGTGTGTGTGTGTCTGTGTGAGCATGGCAACGGCTGTGACACTCAGAGTTTACTGCACACCAGAACAAAGCTGCTTCTGCCTTGTACCTGGCACATGTGTTTGAGTCAAATGACTTTTCCTTCTTTTCTCAGCTTGCCAGAAAGCAGACATTATTTTATTATTTCCCGGCAGAAAACAAATATTAAGTCCACAGCTTTACCTCTGCTACTGTGTATCTTCTTGGCCCTCACTCGATTCTGTTCCTTCATGTCCCAGATTTAATTATAGCTGTCCGAGAGATGATTGTATGTTTACTCTGGAAGCTGGCCGACTGCCTGTCCCCAGTCCCTGAGGAGCTGCTTCTCAAAGGGGTTTCTCTTGAAAAGCACCACAAAAGTGGGTTTAGCAGGGCTTGAACACATGATGGAGCAGTTAGAACAACTTAATATGGATAGGGAGCAAAAGCAAAGAGGAAAAAAGAAAAGAAAAGAAAAAGGAGCAAGAAGAGTGCCACTGTCTTCTAGTTGTGTCTATTTATATTGGTCTATCCACCGCACAACTGCTCTGGTCCTTCTCCTGAGAGGACTGGTTTGCTGAATCTGGCCAACAAGCAGCAGACAAAGAGTGGAATGGAGGTTTTGGGAATTACAAAATTAATGCCTGCAGAAGCCGACAATACATTTATATTTATACAGAGATTAATCCGTCTAGCTTTGTCTGGGGTTTGTGTGCCTGTCATGTTTAGCAGGAGGCAAGTCAGAAAACAAGGAACAAAACTATTTTGTCACCTTTGTTCACAGCTTCTGATGCGTTTATATTATGAGTAGCTCATCACAGAAATTTTTTACATTGGTCAGAAAACACCTGCTAACATGTGGTTTTTGAATGCAACTGGAAAGTTATGCTAATATACGATAATAAAACACTCGTTTTCAGTAAGGGCACTGCGCTCAGGGCTGTAAGGGTCATCACAGCTGATCATTTCTTTAAAGAAGCATGCTCACTGCTGTAACATCTAACTTTGATGCCTGATAGCAATAGAAACAGGCAAAGCCTAAAACTGAATGTGTGCTTCTGTCATTTTTGACATTTTGACTTGCTTATAGTTTGGGATACGTTTTATGTGCTCAAAGCCTATTCGTGCTCTCTTTTGTACATAAATGGAGACGTTCATTTCTGTGTCATAAATTACTGCCCTCGCACTTCCATTAACCATAGTCAGTTGATGGTTAAGTCAGTTAACTGGGCGGTGTTGAGTTTAAAGTTGTATTACAACTTTTGAAAAACACCAGAAGAATAAGACCACATCAGTCTTTTTTTTCATTTCCTTTGTGACTTTTTCAGGTGCTTTTAATCTGATGATTTTTGCATTTCATCCTCTTCTTCCTCTGTGGCTTGTTCTTTTTGCTGGTTGCATGTGAGCTATGAAGCATAACGCTGCCCTGCATTTTCCTGTGATATTGCTTTTTTTTTCTGCATATGACAGATAGCCAACCCCCTTCAAAGCAGGTTAAATTATGGAGATGGGTGAAACTGTACATCCGTCTGAGTTTCCATCTCCTACATCAAGCACTAATGGACCATTTCTTAGCCCCCTGGTCAGGATCCCTCTGTGTCACATATTCCGTGAATTATTTGTGACAATAGCTTTTTTTTGTTCACTAGAAAACCTGATTTGTGCTTTTAATTTATTTTTTGAAAACAGAAAGATTGTGCTGTCGCCAGAATATTGCACCATCACTGACTTTACATGACTTTTTTATCCTGCACATAATTTTGGACCACACAAACCACACAGAAACATTACATATCTCTGGTTCTTCTGAAAGATCCAGTTGTTCACAGAAGTAGGATATAATGTGTCAAAGCTTAAACCAAATGAATGAAATTCCAAAGTACACAAAGAGGCTCCTCAATGTTCTCATATCACTGATGATCAAAGTTTCGAGCAGAAGACGTGGTTGTTCAATAGAAATGGATCAAGAATAAAGCAGTTAAATTTGATAACATTTAATTAAATGACCCGATACATGATTATGACCCAAGTTTGATGCTTAATGCATTCATATATAAGGCCAAGGGAGCCTGACCAAGTGTCCAATTATGAAGAAAGGAGTGAGAACGTGCTGGACCTGCAACTGTTAGTTGGTAATCCTTGGGAATTTGCTACAGCTAATCACCTCAGCTTTCATGCACACTTAGAACTGAGGACTGATAGAGGCTGACAGGAATAGGAATAAAAGTTGCACACAATGAAGCAAATGCAGGAAATTCAGTGCCTGCTATCAAATACTTTCTGACAATGTATAAATAAATTAATAGTTTGTAGCTGGGCATCAGGAGGACGGAAGGACAAGCCAGTGGCTGACTTAGCAACATTGTTTTTGTTGGGCTGTATTCGTCAACATAATGTTTGCCTGAGGGGTCTACTGAGTGCATGTTGACCCTTGTAAGGTTATAAGTTGGATGCCTGCAGCTTGTATATTTGTAGATGTTCAGTTGCAAACTGTGCTTGGTTTCTAGTTACCTCATTTCCTGAATGAGAACAAATAAATAAATACACACTTACACAAAGAGAGAGTCAAGCACACTCTGGTTTTATCGCCATAATTTCCCTCCCCAGGCTCTCCCTTTTTTTTTCTTTGGACATCAACACGTGGACAAGCACTCACACAAGTACACATGCAGATACCCCTTTCTGCCTTAGACATGCTGAAGCCTACACATCCCGGCTCGCCTTTACTGCTGTCCTTGTAATGGGTGGTATCAGTGCTCCCTGAGCCTAGGAAAGATGATAAAAGCCAGAGTAGCAGGGTTTTATCTATTCTGCTGAAAGTCAGCCATTGACACTATGCACTTTAGAGGAAGTATCACTCAGTTGGAGGACCCATCCGTCCACTCATCTCCTCAGTGACAGTTTCCTTCCTCCATATTGATGGATATCCTAAATATGTTATAATCTAATATCACTATGTTGATCAAGAAGATGGTAAATGATGTGGTTTTAAAAATCCCAGATTCTGTTTATTTATTTATGTATTAAACAAAAGCACAGAGTTTTAAATAATGAGTAGAAAACCAAAGCTGTGAATATTTCATATTAAACACCCGGGATGGTTGACTGAAAACTATCTCAGGATAAAAGGAATAACCAACGGGCAGCAAATTATTAGAAATGTAAACATATCTTTACAAGATGGAGGTGTAATATGTCTTCAAAACTGGAATGCTGATTCCTGTAATAAATAAATTCAGCCACAAACCAGTTGGTTAAGGTGTTTAGCTGTGAAAAGAACATGTCAAAGTGGGTGCCCACCATCATTCTCTGGGGGTGTATCAAGGAGCTAAGTCTGAGCTAAGTCTAACTACTGTTAGATTACAACTGCATAATTATATCTGATGTCTCAAAATAACTTGGACTGTAAGGAATAAATATCAGACAATCATATATTTTGTATTTATTCATTAATACAGACCTGAGCACTCACCTTTTCAGATATGAAAATTATGTGTCTGCAATAATGACACAAGCTCGTAACAACTAACTATAGATGCACTTTCATTTTCTGGTCACAACTTTGACACGACTGAAGTTCAAAGTTCATTTTAGCATCTGTAGTTAAATCTATTGCGCAAGATTTATGATTAAATGTTAATAGCAAATAGCATTCACTTCTACAAGACCAAAGCACTTTACAGATCATGCTGTCCTCCCATTCACACACACATTCACACTCTAATGGCAGCAGAGCTGACCAGCAGGAGCTACTGGGTGTTTTGCTCAAGGACACTTCGACATGCAGACTTCCGACAAAGTGAGAACCAAACCAGGTCAGCCACAAAAACAGATTGTTTGAATGTGTCAGCTCTGACTACATACTAGATTCAATGGAGAGGATGTAAAAGACTAGGTTGTATTTTGCTGGTGACTGTGTGTCAGAATTGTATTTCAAATTAAACAACTAATATGTATTTTTTCTTTTAATGAAAAGTTGCAAAAAAAGTTGTGATTGCTGTTTTTCTTATCTCAAACTGATCCAAATTGCTCTGAATTAGCTATAATTTCCCCTTTCACTGGTCTTATTTATAAGGAAAATTAATTCAATGTTAAAAGAAATATTAAAAACTATCAAAATCTATCAACTCTAATAAGATTAAATAACGTTGAAAATAACACAATTCTTCTGTTCAAAAATAGTCTCTCAATGGTCTGTATAATTAGATATTCAGTATTTCTTATAAAGAACAGATGGACACAGCTGTTTACCTTTGGCTACTGGCTACAGCTACTAGAGCACCCAGTTTAGCTTTTTTGGTGCTTTTTTGTGATTTTGTGCAGCAATTTGATGCATTAACCCATTTGTAAGTTCATTTTTGGAAAGTGACTGAAAAGGTTTTTTTTTACAGTATATAAAATAATATTGACAAGGAATTAAACTATTATTAAATTAAATTATTGTCATCTTTTATTGGCCATTCAGTCACTGAGTGGGAAACTGAAAATCGTTTCCATTATATGTTGGGAAAATAATAGATTCTTTGTAAAAACCAGATCAGTTCACACTTTCTCATATCCCATTGTTTGGTTTCTTTCTTTATTTTCCACCAGCTTGTGATTTTTAAGAATATCTGTAAAATTAAATGAGTTAAATTCTTTACTGACAGAGAAGTGTGAGAAATCTGACTTATCTACAGTGTCCATAGCTCACTCATGACCTGCAGTCTCTTGGTGTCTCTCATTTAGACATTTTATCCATTCAAACTGGTTGTTTTGCGTTCCCATTTTGGTGAATTTAATTCCTTTGCAATCACCCACTTCACCAATGGCAACCCTAACAAAAAAGTCAATCATGGGCAGCGTCTGTTTTTACTGACAGACAAAAGGAACAAAACCAGAGTTGGTGGGTTTGTCCACCTTAATTTGATTGCTGACAAGTGAGGGGAAAAAGGTCTGTCAGCTTAGCGCTGATACCCAACAAGGGCAGTCTCACAGTAAACGTTAGAGCACTCAATTGCTGGATGATGGGGTGCAGGACAAAGGAGCAGCAGGCAGTGCTAGGCATGGAGGGGACCCTCCCTGCGGCTCTCTATAGCAGAAATGACAGCCTAAGTGCCAACAGCAGGTGTCTCCCATTCAAAGCTAGGCAGGTTAATAAAGTTTCCCCCTGAAAGTCAATAAACAAGAGCTTGTTCACACACTGGCTAATTGTGTTCGTTATCCCTCACACTTTTTCTTCCTTGCACCATTCTCACTGAAAGCGTCGCACCTCATCTCATAAAGTGGACAAATACTGAGAAAGTCCTGAGTCAAAGCACGGCCTTGTAGGTTTAGTCACAGCAGTGAGAAAACCTAAGAGATTTGAGACTTTTCAAAGCACTCTGCTCTATTTTTTGCAAATCCATGATGACAATATAAATGAGTCTTGAAGAATATTTTAATTATTTAAAGCACAGCCCATCTCTCAATAAAAAAATGTGTTAGATGAATAATTATGTCATACATCTGTGAAAGATCAGCCTTTGTTGGGAGGGATGGTCCACACTCAAACCTCTCATTAAATTGGTTTAGTGCAATGAACTTGTGCTCCATGTTTGAGTAGGCAATAATCAAAACAGGAGAACATGAAATGATAACTCCAAGCATTTATCTTGATGAGAGCATAGGGTTAGGGGTGTAATAGGAAAAACATGGGTGGTAATGAGAAGGACGAACTGCGATGGAGGACGAGACCTGAATTACCAGCAATCTTCCTGATGGAGTTTTATGGAGGAAAAAAAGAATAGAGCGCCCTTGTTTATTTGAATTTTAGAGATGCAGTTAAATATAAAAAAATGGATAAATGTATTTTTCATCAGGGCTAAATATTTCCAGCCCACACCGATATAAATGATCGCTGCATGAAAAAATGCCAGAAAGCAAACACAAACCAGATTGTGGACTCATGGTAGAACGGTTGTGGCTTTTTTGTTTACATGTTGCTTTGTATATATGTGTGTGTATATGTGTGTGTATGTGTGTGTGTGTGTGTGTGTGTGTGTGTGTGCCTTTCCAAATAAATGCTGAGCCTAACAACCATACATGGCATTGCAGGTGCTTCTGAAATAATGGTGGCTTACTGTTACTGTTTACCAAAGCTGCTCACTCCATTTTCCCTCTGAAGTGCTCAACAAATAAAAAATGAAGCAAAGTTGGTTGTAGCTGAATGGTTGCAGTAGCTTGTTGAAGCCTCTGCAGACCACATTCATCCCTGACAGGTTTGCTAAAAAGCTTCCATCAAAGTGAAAGATTTCCTCATAATCTCTGTTCTTCACATGCCAGAAGATTCCAGAGCTCCCACTGCTCTCTTTTCCAGTTCCTTCAACCAACACAAGCCTTTAGCGTTCATTGTGTCCAATCTTTTACATATCTTTCCCTTTTGGCATCATCTCTGTGTGAGATTAGTTTTTTAGGAGATAATCTATGTGACCATGTGTGAGGTCAGACACGCACAGTGATGCAACGACGTGCAGCGATGTGTTCTCAATTCCTGGTTTTGTGTTTTAGTCAATTTGCTGTCGTATCCGCAAGGCAAGCAGCTCCCTCACATTTCTGGAATGACTTGCATTTCTTCTCTCCCTCGCTATCCTCTCTTTAATTACTGCTCATCTACTTTTGGGTTCAAAAAGCAGAGTCAAAATATTCCCCCTTTTCCTTCCTCAGCTTTGGCTTGTATGTCGTGTCACTGTTGAAAACTGAGGTGAGATCAAGAGAAAGCAAATACGCCAAACTCCGGTGAAGGAAACTCCCCTCTTGCTTATCTGGACTCCGTTTTATTTCCTTTAGATGTTATCTTTGCATCATCCTGCTTCGTGCTCAAACAATAAAGTGACAAGATTAATAAAGAGAAACCCTGTAATGTTGGTGGATTAAAGTGTATAAACAGGAGTTGTAAGATGATAAGTGCTGGTTTTCTTGATGCTAATACAAGCCAAGTCTTCATTACTTAAGCACGCTCCGTGTCATCACTAAAATTGTTTCCCACACTCCCTGAATGCATTGCTCCTACACAAAAATACATCTAAATCCAGTAACGGATGGGTTGAGATTTTATCAGGTTGCTTGTACAAGAAAACTCCAGTTTAGTGGACTTATCACTCAGGTTTACTATATTCATGAGGTCATAGAGACGTGATAATTAAAGGTAATAAATCCTGTTTGCAATTCATACCACATAATATTAACAGAATGTGGTAACTATATTCCCACTGAAATCTACTTCTTGTTTTTCAGGAAATATTTGGCTAATCTGCTGTTAAAGAATTAACATGTTGTTTGCAAGTTTTATACAGTTGTTGCCCTCTTCCCAAATACGAATAATGTGTTCAAGTAGGCCCGCCGGTATGTTCTTCATTAAACTGTGTCACATAAATGAAAAAAACCCTGTTGTTTCTGAAAAAAAATAGATCAAGTCTTGAGGATTCATAAGAAGAACTCCTGTGTGTGTATTCAGAGTGCTAGCTTGTGCTTTCGATGAGTAGAAAAATAGATTGACATGAAAATAAACCATTATATTTCTTGGTGATGCATTCCTTGTTAGTTTTCTGGGAGGAAAATGTTTTGCCCATACAGTAAGATGCAACTTGTCCATCACTAGACAACTTAATCCTTCTGTGTAAAATGTTTGACTGGACTTGACAAAAACATGTTGATGTGTGGATGAAGTAATAATAGTAAAACTGAGGTAAATCACTTTTTTTTTTTAAATTTTTTAATTATTATAACCAGAGGAAAAGCCCCCTCCAGGTAACTACAGAGAAAAGCTTTATCTATGTATAGTGGATTTAAAAGGAAATGTTACTTTTATTTAAGTAAATAATAATTATTTCAATTTTAAAGATCAATTTAAATAATTTCTAAACTGGATTGATGTTCACGGTGTCTCACAGTGTCTATGTCAAGTCCCTAACAGGACCGCCGCCATACTGTATGAATGCATGGGTCTGCAAAGGCTTGAAGCCCACCTCTTCAAGATCCGACATTCGCCCCTGCTTGCAAACCAATTACATGGGAGTGCCCCCTTGTGATTTGTCAGTTTAGGATTATATATATTTAAATATTTCTGTGGCTTCTTGTTGTGTTTTAATTATTTTACCACATTATCCTTATCACAGACACAGGTATATCACTGCTGTAATGACTATAATGTTAAAGTTCAGCATCCTCTCTCCTTTCTTCAGCCTCTACCCACCCCCACCACCCCCCGTTCCAATGTGTTTTTCCCTGATTTCCTCCAGTCTGCCCCACGGAGACTGAGCCAGAGCACCTGCAAGTGCTCACTTTGAAAGATGTTGCAGGCTCAAGAATGTGTGCAGTAAACACACGAGAGCTGTATTTATAATAAATCAGCTTTATGGGCCTCTGATGGAGGTGATATCAGTGAAATTTATGTTGCGAGACCTCACCGTCCTTAGCAAAACAGCTGCGAGATAGCACTACACCCCCACAAGCACCACCACCTTCACCCCTCCTTCTAGCCACCACTGCCCCACCCCACTGCAGCATCTACCCTGGTCTGACTGGGGTTAGAGAGTCCAACACAGTCCTCTCTATGTGGTGGGGCCTGTGGTCTCTGGAATGGTAAAGTCCAGACGGAAATAGAGTGTGGGCAGGATAGTGGTAGTGTGTGTGTGTGTGTGTGTG
>JBAMIG010000021.1:11838332-11853159 GCA_037177335.1 Kiunga ballochi | reverse complement strand
GTGTGTGTGTGTGTGTGTGTGTGTGTGTGCGAGACTTGTGCAATGACAAACCAAGATAGTGAGGTCATTTCCAAACAGATTGTCCCATTTTTCTTGCTCTTCTTTTCCCGTGGGACAACTAAATTATGCGTTGGCTATCATAAAGATTTGGAACCTTTCACCCCCTGAAGTTTAACACAGATGTTGCACCAAATAAACACCTGCGTCTGCGTCTTGACGCCCAGGTAGGCTCTGCATAATGTTAACGCTGGGTGATGACATGTTTTTGCTTCCCATAATGGAAAACACATATAAATAAATCTCACATTATGTAGCTGCTCCTAAATTATTTAGCAGATATACTTTTGGCAAATATTTCCTGCGTAAGTCAGTCCATGGAGCACGTCCCTTTTCATGTGTCTCCTAAATAGTATTCAAATGATTTTTCTTTGGTTTCCTACCAGATAGGCGTTGTATGTTACATGGCTTAGAAATGTTTAACATGTTACTAAAAGGGGATTTTGAGTAAAATTGTGCTGTTAAAACTGCAGGGAAGGGGAAAAAATATGCGGCCTGCGGGCGCACGTCGTCAGTGGCACATAATTTACACAAGAACTCACATTTCAGTGCAGTGGTTCAGAGAAATAACCTTCTAAGAGTTTGGACCAAAACTGAGATATTTTAGTAGTTTGTGTAAATAGGATTTTTTTTTCTCTGACAAGTATTTTTTACATTATTTATTAGCCTATTAGACCCTTTGGAAAAATGCTCACTTCAAGAAAACGCTGACCCAGGTGCTGACTGATTTATTTAGATTTGTAACATCTTTCAAGTTTTAAGTTTTCTATAGAAATTCTCCCTTAGGATTGCCAAATCGTTTTGTTGTGTGTCTTATTAATTTTGCCCAAAAACAACAGTAAATCAACAAAACTGTTAATCTGCGTGAAATGATCTGATTGGCTGGGAATACTTTACATTTATTTGAGTGTAAAAGATTAAAAATGAAAATATTTTTCCTTGGTGTAAAATGTGAAACCTTAATTATTATAATCAAACCCCTTTAGGCTTATAGGCCACAATCAGATCATTATCAGTAGAAAATAAAATAATTATGCTTATTGAAAAAGTAACTTTTGGGATCTTTCTTCCTTAGGCTATTGGGGCTCATTGCAAAAGCGGGGCAGTTTTTTAGCCACCAGTTAAAATAATAATACAGAGAGTTGTAAATAGCACTGTATTAACCTGCATGTTTTTACACGACTGCAAGTGTTTTGTAAAGAACTAATATGGTCAAATCAGGCCATAGATCTGTTCCCGTGGTAACCTGTACCCCTCCCCTCCTCATTCCCATCTTCCCTCCCACCATCCCTGTCAAATTCCTCAGGAAACACATCTGAAGAGCCATGTGCGTAGTCTGATCACATTATCTCTGGTCAGAGAGAGACGGGAAGGGGGGAGGCTGAGGGGGGATCAGGCAAAGCCAAGGGCAGTTGACTGCTACGGCCTAATTGCACCCTTGTCTGTATTCGTCGGTGCGAATACCATTTTTGTCTGTTGCTCAGTTGTGAAGCCTCCTAAAACGTGTTACAATCTTGGAGCAAGGTTTGGTTTTTATTGTGTGAGCTAAAGAAAGAATCTGGTTAAAGTAGCTGAAAATCAAACATGAAAACATTCAAACTCAAAACTCTTTTTGTGTTATCGCCTTTGTGAAAACAGCCCAGCGACATGAATGCCATGACTTTTACCACAGCTAAAAGTTACTCCCTGTCTGCTTTACATCTTCTTTCATCATCATCACACCACTTTGAGTGTCTGTCTGCTTTAGCCTGCAGCTTTGTCGGTGGCTGGTTACAGTTACAAGATGTTCTGTATGGTCAGTGTTTTTGAGTGCTATGAATCCCTGTAATCATGGGAGAGGCCCTCTCTGTACAATGAGCGTTTGTTGTCAGAGATGTGCACACACAGACTCACACACTCACTCGCACACATACACGTTTATCCCCACACCCCATGGGTAATAGAGATGATCATGTTCTGAACCCTCCTCTCTCTCTCTTTGCCACAGTTCTCACGAATATGCAAGTGGTGGCACACGCTCGTGAGCGCGTAAAGGCGTGCACGGTGACCCGTCACACCGTTTGGCTCATGCACACCCACGATGCACCTCGGCTTTTTTCACACATCGGATCCAGTGTCATGACCAAGAAAGGAGGGTCAGACTGAGGTCAAAGTCTAATGCTGTTAGGAAAGAGATCCTTGATTGCATGTACAGTGAGCCATGCAGGGATTGTGATAATCACCCAGATACAAAGCAAGGCTTGTGCATACACTAAAACACACAACTTGTGCATGACACATACCTACACAGTTCTCTATTTTTATGTTCTCTTTAATGTCTGTGTGTCTTGAGGTAAAAAAAAAAAAAAGAAAAAGGATGACCAGAACATCCTGGAGACGGCACATCTGCTCCATGCTGCTGTTGTACTCATTCAGAAACGTTTACATTTATTAGTGTGATTCAGCAGCATTTATTACCTCAAATGATGTGTGAAAACTAAACCACCTAGAGCTGAATGGTTGTGTTTCTTTAAAGGCTTAGGGTTTTTGTTGTTTTTCTTATATCTAAAAGTGTATTTTTGAGATTTTATTTAGAGAAGCTGCTTCTTGTTTGTTTAAACAGTCTTGTGGTGCACATTCCAATAAAATATCCTTGGTGCTGCGGTTTCATCAAATTAGGGAGCCAAGCATAGCCTATATATACACATTGGTGCAGCATGTAAGACTGTCCTACTGATGACAGGGAAGTGCAGAGGGCCTGTCATCAGTGTCACCATGGCTTATGTGAGGGTTCAAACAAACAGTGCTACAAAGAGATGAAGCACTTTTCAGATGGTCTGAAATAAGTGATTTCAGTCACTTAAAGAGATAGCAGCTGCTTGGGTTAACTTAAAAAATGTGCTTTGCTTTGTTTTAATTTGTTACCTGTTTTTATTGTGCTATTAAATTTTGAATGAGGCAAAATACTTGAATGAGTTGCAAATGTATTTTTGACACGGATGAAATGATTGAATAAGATGTGTTTTCTGTTTGATGTGAGTGCAAGGCATTGGTAATCTGCTGTCTGTGTTGTGGCACATACCTCCTTACATTCCAGTTACAGCAAATAGCTAGCTTACCCACGAGCCAAAATGATAAGCCTTAAAGAGACACTGGGTCTCTCTTTTCCCCACATATATACACATACAGGCTCCCAGGCTAGGGCAGATATACACACATTCTAATGTGCTGCTCTTTAAGCAAATACCATGCAACAACCTCAAGTGTTTGCAGCCACACTCAGTTAATAGTTTCCTTGGGTTTTTTATCTGTATCTTTCAGGAACAGGGTCACTCTAACGTTCTCCTGCAGCCTCCCACCGTCACCTAACATTTCCTGGAAGAACGTGTCCATTGCCTGCTCCCAACAAACATGGACTGTTTTCCCATGCTTTATTTTCTGTCGGTAAGTGAATGGACCAACATTCCAATTTGTGGCATGTGACACGTTGTTGCATCTTGCATTCCCCCCCTCTCCTCTGTCCACTGAATCAGTAATTCCTGTGGCATTTGTCCAGACATGAACCTAGGGTCTCAATAGGATGTTGGGCTGGTTAGATGCATGAGGAAGAGGTTTTTTTCTTTTTTCTTTTTACATGTTTTTAAAAAGTTGCAGATTTGGGGAAAAAGTTGCAGACTGTGACGGACAATGGCTCCTTAGCAAGTGAAGAATTCTCTCTGACCCAAGGACTGCCTCTTTTATTTGTCATAGTGGAGGGGGCATGGGGAAGGGGTGGAGTGAGTAGGAAAGACCCTCTGATCATATTCAAAAAGTAGGGTTGTGGGACTATCTGTTTATCTTTGTAGGATGATGCAAAATATAAACTGCTCTATTGTAAACAAGGCAGACTCCACTATTTAGGATAATTAGTCTGTCCCTTGTTTGGAACTGTTTAAAAAAAGATTAAGATGATGTTATAACCTGCTTAATAGTGTCATTTCTGCAAATCTGTAGAAAAGGGAAGACTTAGTTTGCCTTAATTTCATCCTATGTCCTCCCATTCCTTTGCTCCGCTCAGGTCTTTCCTAATCATTTATCTCTCTATTCCATCTGTCCCTCCCACCAGAGACATCATGATTCCTGGTAATCGAATGCTGATGGTCATTTTAATATGCCAAGTCCTGCTGGGAGAGAGCAACCATGCTAGTCTGATACCTGAAGAAGGGAAAAAGAAAGTACCTGGCCTGCAGGGTCGTTCGGCCGCTCAGAGCCATGAACTGTTACGGGACTTTGAGGCCACGCTGCTGCACATGTTTGGCCTTAAAAGGCGGCCCCGGCCCAGTCGTGCAGCCACCGTACCTCGCTACCTGCTGGATCTCTATCGACTGCAGTCAGGGGAGGCTGAGGAGGTTGGACATGACATTGCTTTCGAGTACCCAGAGAGGTCGGCGAGCCGGGCCAACACTGTGAGGGGCTTCCACCATGAAGGTAAGCCAAAAGTGGGATTTTACATCATCATGTTTGAGCAGAAGTAAAAATGCAAAGAAGGAAATGGAGGCGGTGTTATCAGGAAAATAAGGAAAGTGGAAGTTAAGTGCTAAAGATTACATCATTCTTGGGCTTTCTCTGTCCAGGCATTCGAGTAGCTTTTTAGTTTTTAGAGTTAGAAAAAAATCCTACTGTCCTGCAACTTGATTGTAAGTGGACTCCACCCATCTCACAATTACCAAAGAAGGATGTGGTCACCAAACATTGTCTACAGAGAGGCATAAAATTCTGCAAGACAAGCTCTCAGGAGGCTAATTTGACAAAGCTTTGCGTGTTTGGTTAGTAGCTGAAGGAAAAGTATACCTTCATATTACTGACTTGCACTTCTCACCCCACCCAGCAGAACATGGCTTAAAAAAGCCAAATCTTGGCTTGGAAATGTAATGTGCTCCTCTCTCATGTCTACACTTTTATATGGAGGGCTCTTTAAGAAAGACCTTCCTCACTGTGCAATTATCTTTAATGCTACTCTGCAGCTTTCTAAATAAAGTCTCTACTCCCAGCAATGTGTGCGCTGAGAGAAGACGCTGCAGCTCTGTTGGAAAAACAGTCTCAGAATTTGATGTGAAAGAAAAGCTGGAACATTACAGGAGTTTTTAGTGTGCAAGAGCAGGCCACAAGGTTTTAGAAAGTCCAGTTAGAGGAATTAAATCTATTTCTGTTTAGTAGAAACACACCGATGAAATAGATATGGATAATGTGGTATAGTAAACTTTAAAAGTGCTAAAATTACACGGCTATAGAACATTACCAACATCAGCATTGATAAAGGAGGAACACGTATGCTGTAGTGTAGTAGCACAACATACAAAGATATTATTAAAAAATATCCTTCTGCACTGGAGGATGAACTTCTGCCTGTGATGCAATGTGCATGTGCACACATCTACGTTTTTTGCTCCTCTCCCCTTTTCTGAGCTATGTTAATAATATGCTTTGAAGCCTTTTGAGTGGGAGTGCGCACTTGCATGGAAGCACCATTGTGTGATGGTAGTGATCTGTCTGATCTGTCCTAAACACAGAGAGGTATTACAGTCTGCAGCAGATGGACGGTTAGTTGAGGAGACATGTTTACAGAAAAGGCAAACCATTCATCTTGATTTCAGCCAGTAGGATCTCGCTTTTTATTGACTGGGTGTAACGGCAATCATAAATTAAAAAAAAAACTTTGTCAATTAGGCTACAGACACGAGAAGTGTGTGTGGACACGTGAAATGTTGAATAAGCTTTGGTTCTGAATATACTGCCTTCCCACGCAATACCTCCTTCCCCATGGGCTTCAGATAAATGAGATTCTACTGTATTGTCTGACTCCTTAATGATTATTCATGATGAAAATGATAAATGTCTTAAGTGAACAGGCTGCAGAGCTAATCAAAAACACAGCAGGTTTTAATAATGAGAACCACCTGGGTAAGATTAGGGCCTGGGTGTGAAATAACAGGGGTGGATTGAGCAGGAAAATAGTAGACACAACATTCCTTACCCCAACAATGGTGATCTTGCCAGAAATCTGCAGACTGTGCGTGGAGCAGGGAGCCTCCACTGTGTTTATACTGTAGCTGTGGTACGTTAATCACCACCCTCCATGTAATGCATGTTTCAGCAAAGTGCTCAGAGAAAGGCATCGAGAGAAGGGCAGGATAATCCTTAAAGATAGATAAGGAAGCGTGGATGATACATATATTTATTTCCCTCACTGGCCTAGAGGCCTTGAAAAGTGCGCATGTACATTCTTTGGTGTCAATTATAGCTTGTTAGGGGTGAGGAGGTTCGAAGGTAGCATAGATTCAGACTTTATAACTAGATACATCGGATAATGTTCTTCTCAGAACATATAAGGTGTGTGTACGTCTGCAGCAACACGGTGAGGTACCCTGGAACAGACTTTGCACACAGTGATCTCTCTGGAATTGTGCACTTTAACAAACATCCCATACTTTTCCTCTTGTTCCTTTTCAGAGCATATGGAGGCAATGCATGAGCTGGATGATGGAGAATCCATGCCTCTTCGCTTCCTGTTCAACCTCAGCAGCATTCCAGAGGATGAGCTCCTGTCTTCTGCAGAACTAAGGCTCTACCGTCATCAGATTGATGAGGCCATCACTGAGACCCTCCTTGATGACCAAGGGCTTCACCGGATAAACGTATACGAGGTGCTGAAACCACCGCGCCCTGGGCAGCTTATCACACAGCTTCTGGATACACGGCTCGTGCGCCATAACGCATCGTGCTGGGAGAGCTTTGATGTCAGCCCCGCTGTGCTGCGCTGGACTCGCGAGCGCCTCCCTAACTATGGGCTGGCTGTGGAGGTCCTTCACCTCAACCAGACTGCACGCCACAAGAGCCGACATGTTCGCATCAGTCGTTCACTACACCATGAACAAGGGGAAGACTGGGAGCAGATACGCCCTCTCCTGGTTACTTTTGGCCACGATGGGAAGGGTCACCCGCTGACCCGCCGGGCCAAGCGCAGCCCCAAACCAAGGGGCCGTAAACGCAACCGTAACTGTCGCCGCCATGCGCTGTACGTGGACTTCAGCGATGTAGGCTGGAATGACTGGATAGTGGCACCTCCTGGTTACCAGGCATTTTACTGCCACGGGGAATGCCCCTTCCCTCTGGCAGATCATCTGAACTCCACCAACCACGCCATTGTTCAGACACTGGTGAACTCTGTGAATAATAACATTCCCAAGGCCTGCTGTGTACCAACGGAGCTCAGCGCCATCTCCATGCTCTACCTAGACGAACAAGACAAGGTGGTCCTGAAAAACTACCAGGAAATGGTAGTGGAGGGCTGCGGCTGCCGTTAAGTCACAACCCCACAAAAACTTGGACTTTTATTAAGCAACATGGACGTAATTAAAAAAAATAGAAAAAGTTTTTTTAAAAAGGTCTTTACTCCCAAAAATGTTCACTTGGACCCTTATTTATAACTTTAATGAGGTGTATGTTTGTCTCACTTTTTTGTTTCTTTGACAATATGATCATATATTTTGACAAAATATATATATTTATATCTACATATTAAAAAAATTGAGTCATTATTTTAAACATAAAAAAGCTGTACAACTTTTCATAATGTACATTAGATTGTATAAGTTTTTTATTGATAAAATAGTAAAAACACTTTAAAAAAGTAAAGTTTATTTACTGGTAATATTTATTGCTTTCATATTATATACATAAAAAATGTCACAATATTCATTCTTTGTTTTGTGTGCAAAAATTGAACCACTGCATGAATCACACAACTCCGTTCCTCCAAGAATAAACATGGACGCAAGATTTTTTTAATCAGTTCACAAAACGTTTTAAAACAAAATAACATTTTCCTCCTTGCAAAATATCTGTAATACTGATTAACAGCTACGAACTATTAAAAAAATATTACTTCATCAACATGAATTTAGATAATAAAATAGACGGAATTGCATTTTAATTGCATCGTAATTGTGTTTAGATCACTTTTTATAAAAATGAAACAGACAAGTTGACGCTGTGATGGACTGGTGACCTGTCCAGGTGTTCCCCGTCTAATTGCTGGAAAAGACTCCCTGAACTGGATGAAGCAATAAATAAACGAATGAATGAAACAGGAAGAGAAGATCTCAACATGTTAGTTTTTTCCTAAATGAAAGTTTGTTTTATTAGCTGGTATCACCAGCTAATAAATTGATTGGATTTGTTCAGGTGTTGTTCAGGTGATTCTGAATGTTTTCAGCAGCGTAGAATAATTTCTCAGAGCAAAGGCTTCTGCAGAAGTGGTGTGCCATTTCAAAGCTTGCTGGCCTTCGGGTTTGAGGGTCCTTTTGTTCTCAAATGTAACTTTTATGTCAATTAGGCTAACATGTGTTGGTTGGATACTCACTAATCCAATTGCAGTCGGGTTTGTTGTTCAGCCTGACTGTGTGAGGGTGATTCTATTGTTCCTGACATCCCTACATTGGGGGCATGATTGTGGCTGATGCGTCCTGCCCTCATACAAGGCGGCTGAGTCCTCAGAAGAATCAAAGGTTAGACGCTCTGTCTCCTGCCTTTGTCTTCATCGGCTCATGCCGGCAGAGCAAAGACGCCTGTCTCCAACCTGTGCCCCATCACACAATAGGCTTCTACATCACTTATTTACAAGCTGACGGCTGGCCCAAATTATATGATAATGTTTGGGGAGAGTGACTCCTTTGAACTGCTGGGGGACGTTGGCTGTTCATTGTCTTTTGGAGGGTGCAAGGTACATCATCATCTCTTCACTGGTCATTATCTGATTATAAATACAATATAATATTAGACCATTTTTATGAACTAGTTTTTAAAGCATGACTGCAACTTTTAAAATGTAACTTTAAAAGAATAAAAGACAAACTTGTGTACAATTAGAGCTTTGATAAAGCCAAGCAGGCTTCACCAAATAAATCAGGGATAACATTAATGGCATTTAACATAATGAAACGTCAGGCATGTTTGTTAGTTTTTACTACTAGAGCATGCACGGGCCCTCGGGCACTCTAATTGCCCCTGGACTTCTCTTTGATCTCTGCATATCAGCATCAGAAAGGGGTGGCTCTGAAACGAGGGGAAGACAGAAGAATTTCATTTTGAAGTGGCTGAAGGCAGAGAAAGAGGCTGCAAGATGCTGCAAAGTACATGTATGTGTGTGTTTTAAGGGGGAATAGGGGGTTGTGTTATTTTTCCGGCAGTCTGACAGTGCAATTACAACATTTCAACTCCTCCCCTAAAGTTGAGATAGCATCAGCTAGTTATGGTGCATATCGCTTCCCTCCTTTCTCAGAACCACCTCATCAATATAAAGTTCTTACAAACTTCAGGAAATCTATTCATTTGAGTGTGTGTGAGTGCAAAAGGATGCAAATGGGGTGGGGGTAAAGGACAGAATGGGTCTTATAAACCGAGTGAGAGCTTTGTCATTCCTATGAGATGTGCCACTCGGTCTCCTGTAAGGACTCGTTCTCACGCAATTACAGGTGAGTCATTAAGCAGCAGGTCTATTGACACTGCTTGCCTAAGTGACAGGGTGAAGTCTTCAAAAAAGCTTTTTGTTTGGACATTCCATCGTAAAGAAGAGCCAAGTGTTTACAGACAGAAAACCTCCTTAAAGGAACAAAAGAGGATGAGCTTTACTTGCATTACCTTGTTTTAGTGGGAAGACTCCATATGTCCACTGTGGAAATGTTATTTTTACTTGTAGGGGTTTTATGAGATGTTAGAAATTTGAAGGTGCGACTGTCAATTAGGCTTTCTGGTAACTTGTAACTTTTTGCTATTTGCTTGAGCTAGAAAGCTCTTATATGTTTCTAAGAAAGCTACAGGCATGGTGTCTGGATCAGTGTGTAAAGTTGTGTAATATAGATCATTCCCCCTCATGAGTTCATTAGTGGTATAATGTACTGTAAGACTGCAAGGCTTTGTGTGGAGTAATACACCAGCCTGTAATAAAACCACATTAACTTCCTGTGAGGTCTGATGAAATAATGAAAATAAAAGAATATAGCTTTGAGTATAACAACACAGCTCAAAATAGTTTACAAATTAAAGCTTTGTGAGTGCTGACTCATTTTTGCATGCTACGTTGCCAGCTGGCTGGAAAATCTTTAGTGAATAACACATCATGTCAGAAAACACCAACAACGCCTTGATTTTTTTTTTTTATTCAGAATGTAGTCATGCCAAATGGCTGCATGATCTCTTATCTCCACTCTTTTTGTCCACATCCAAACCTCACACATTCAGCTTAGATGTATGTCCAAATATAAAGAGAGCAACAGATACCATGAAAAAAATTAGTTCTTACCTAAATGGACTAGTTTTGCTACATTTATGCTACTTGTCCCTTCATTTAGGCTTTTGTCTTTTGCAACAGTGTCGTGTATTTGGTCTGCTACTTTCATTGTGTCTTCTTCAAGTTGGAAAATTTAATTTAAATATACATAAAATTATGTTTATTTTGAATATATTTACAACCTCATCCCCTAAATTACTTTCATTGGTGTGTGCAGCCATTTAAATAGCTAAAAGTAAAACACCTGTAGCCTGTGCAGCTAAAATAAAATAAAAATAAATGACCAGAGAGGCCTAGACAGAAGTTGAGCAGAATATTTTTTAAAAATGTATTATTGTAACCATTCTTCACAGATCCAGATAACGGTGCTAATGCACAAGTTTGTTGATTGCCAGAAGTCTGAGTTACTGCAGAGGAGTTCCAAAGAAAACTATTCAGCTAGGTCCTTGGATCACCCTCAGTAAATGGACCATTGTTTCTGAAAACATGTTGCTCTGGAATTTTGCAAATATAATTTTTAAATGCCTCCAACTCCACAAAAAAGAAACACCTCCATTTTATTAGGAAGGTGAAAAGAGTTGAAAATCTATCAGCGATGCTCAATAGAAAAACAAGTGCTTGTGGTCTACATGTTGACGATGTTCTGTAGGCCAAACTGGAAAGAGTTAGTCCACTCGCTCTTGTTCTTTCCTCTTTAATCAGAAGGGGCTATCATGATGATAGCTCATGTCAGTGCTGCAAGAGGTCAGGGCCTCTTGTTTCACTCTCCCACTCATACTTCCACACAGATGCATGGAACAGCACACACACATTTTTTTCTTATTCTCCTTTGCAGGCTATATTATTTTTAAACAAAGACGCAGGCACACACACACACACACACATTCAGGTTTGAAACCTTAGACTCTTCGCGCTGTCCATCTGTAGGGGTTATCTGTGTGACACCTCCTCTCACCCCTGTCTGTGACGCATCTCCACTCATCAAACACACCTCTGCAATGGCGCATGGCAGCTAGGATACTCGATGGTGCATTTAAGGGGATAAGGCTGTCATCGATGGAATACTCTGACCTCCAGGTCATCAGTACCAGTATAAGCTGAGTACAGTGAAGGCAGTATTTGCTAACACTATAAAGGAAAAAAATCTGAAGGGTTCAGGTATCTCAAAATAAATAAATAAATATTTTTAGGGTACTAAACCCCCTCTATGGGCTTTATATTCTTTAGCTGACATCTAACTGATTCTTGGCTTAAATCTAACAAGTAAACATCCCAGCTCTGATGGAAAGTGCAAACTACGTTGTATCTTGTGTGTGCACCCTCTCGTGCACATTTAAGTGCACACACACACAGACACACACAAACTTGCACTTGCCCCCCTCGATTCATGCTGTTAACATCTTTGGTGTCTATGAGAAAGAAAGAAAGTTTAATAACAGTAATTGCGATTAAAAAGAGTATCAGATATTTCCATCTTGACAACTGTTGCCAAACAAAGCACACAGGAACAGAGGAATCAGGGGGCCTGAAGAGTGTGATTGTGTGTGATTAAAACCCTTCGAAAAATGTTTTTTCTCTCACCCTGCATGCTCGCCTGGGAAGGGACAGAGTGGAAATTTCCACTTGTCAAAGAAACAACTTGCAGGTCTAAAATTTGGTGTCAAGTGCCGGTGTCGCTGTGTGGACGGAATGCTTCTTTTGTGGGCGAGTCTCTGGTGTAATTTCGGGCAGGGCAGGGTGTCCCTGCAGTAGGCCTTTCTTCCTCGGGCCCTGTGCAGTTTCATTAGATACGGCTAATGAAAAGATGGCTGGCCCCACAGCCTGGCCCCCTGATGCTCCTCTGGTCTGTATTTAGAGCTCCTGCCTTGCATCTCATCTGAACAGGTGTGCTGGCTGACCCTCAATCACCGTCTTAACTGACTCAAAACACTAGTCACCCTCATCTGATGCATTGTTTTGTAATTTTAAAGTACTTTAAAGCTTTACTGAAGTTAATAAAAAGGCCAATAATTCTGAGATGTTACTTTTACTTGTTGGATGGTTACCATATCATCTTTGTGAGATTAACACAAATAACCATTAACATTTTTAATCGCATAATTTATTTCACAACTTTAAAACCACTGACAAACTTATAAAGCACAAAAGGCCTTCTGTAATTAAATAAGCTGTTTTTATATATCTGTTCCATTTAGCTGTATCATTCCCTTCCTTATGAAACACTAATTGTCCTTTCAGCACAATAATAGTTGATATACAGTGTGGTGTCATTTGGTGACAGTTCATTGTTCAGTCACAGATCCCTCCTTGGGCTACTTGTAGTATCTCCGCCTGAATATCTGAAAAGTGAACTGGTATTTGGCTGGAGTATAGCTGGAGTTAGATCTCAGTGTTTATTTGCTAACAGACTCCCTCTGTGTTCATATGCCGACCCTTTGTGTAGCTCGCTGAGAGGCAGGTGGATTGTGCCTCTGGCTTGCGGGCTACAGTTTGAAAGCAACAACGTGTAACTGGAGATGTAACGTGACCCCGAGGCAATTAGGGCCACAATGCAGACTTTTTTTTTCACATTCGCCTCTTTTGTGTTGCTAAATACTATTTAAGAGCAAATAAAATGTGGAAACTTTGGTGCCCTGGCAGTGAGATTAAGGGAAAAAAACATGAGCAGGTACCAAAACAGCAGCAGCTTTTGTTATCAACTGCTTCTTGTGGTGCATAAGTTAGTAAAGGTGCTCTGAAAAACGTTTTTCCTCTGAAGGTCATCACACTCATACATGTTTTAAAGTGTGGCAGGAATATGGGTGATGTTGAAAGGACTGCAGGATGCAAAGCTAAATGATAACATTTTGCAGACCCTGTTCCAGACTGTGGAAAGGTGCTGTGAGGGCCAGAAGCAGAAGACCCCCTCACATCCTTCCCTCCTCTTTGGCCAACTCACCTCCTTTCAGCTGCTATATATCCCTCTTTGAATGGAGTGTGTCTACCGGATCTGCCCAGGATGAAATGTCATATCTCAGACTGATCCTTATCTCTTAATCGCTTCCTTTGTCTCCCATGATTCCACAGACCTTGCCTAACTTCCCTCCTCGGACACTGGCCTTTGATGTGTCTGCCACAGTCAGAAACGCTGGGGGTGGGATACTTGTGATTTCTGCATGTATGTGTGTGTGTGTGTGTGTGTGTGTTTTTTTTTGAAGTGGCAGTCTGGTTCTGTTCTGGGCTAACAAAAGCACCCCAGAGGTTATCAAGATTCTGTGGGGAAGGAGACAGCTGGAAGGAGTTGGTATTTTGCTATTTTGGGTTTGAAGTCTCAGCAAAGCTCAGTGCAAAAATATTGAATATTCGTTTTTGGTGTATTTTTCTAACATGAATTTGCTGGAGGGCAGAAAAAGTAATGCGTTGTAACATTCTCCTGTTTTTGCATTTGTGTGGCTGTACAGGGTAAAACCCTATGCAGATGACACATCAACCTCAGAAACTTTCTCTAAGGCCACAACCAGATGTTTGCATGGGACACAGTCAAATGTGAAACAAATGTTGAAAAATCCCCAGTAAAAGTGTACATCAAATAAAAAAAGGATAACATGAGCATAGAGGCGATTGTAAAAAAAAACATCCACTGGGTCTTATGTTTAAGCAGTTAAGTCTGGGGCAGTTTCTAGCATGGATTATTTACATCTTGGATCTAAAATGAGCATGAGTGGTACATCTCTACCCAATCATTTTGGCCATTTTTAGCCTTAGGATCGCTCTGCTGGTCATTCTGCCTGCCACCATATTAATAGGCATGAGCAGATAGACCAGAATGAACTTAGAGTGGAATAAGCGTTTACATGATAGAGGAATTAATTAGTTCAAACTTAAAATGAGAATAAACCACACACTAACTTTGAAATTCAATTAAATTCTGAATTAGATGTTTAAATGTCATTTTAAATTTCTATAAAGCAGATTGAACTTTTATTATGAATTAAAGAGGAATTAAAACTTTCATGTAAACAAAGTCAGCAAAACAGTACAAGTGCAACTTCACTTAATGCACTTTAAAAACAACAAAATTAACCAAGATGCTACAAGGTGCCCGGCATGTTAAAATAAAAACAGTGCTATATCTGATCAGGATAACATAGCAAAGAGCCTAAGGCATTGATCCCACCTCTAAACTCCACTGATCTCAATCCAATTGAGCATCCCTGGAATGTGTCACAACAAGCCATATATACAGAGGCCAGATCCCCCACTGATAACTGTGTCTAATCATGCAAATACAATAGGTTTAAGCTTTTTTGTTTCAACAATATTCATTTTTTTTCCTCAACCTTCATAAAAAACAACTGTATTTTTTTTCAAGATCTGGTCCCCGAGGGCCGAAATCCATCAAGTTTAGCTGCACTAACACAACGGATGCAAATAAAATAGATCCAACTGCTTCTTGTCAACCTTTCAAGTAATTTCAGTCAGCTG
>JBAMIG010000021.1:11784400-11797684 GCA_037177335.1 Kiunga ballochi | reverse complement strand
CACACACACACACACACACACACACACTGATTAACCTAAAAAAAAGTCAAACATAGATTTTCTTTTGTCCCTGGAGATCAGGGATTTTGGTTATGGTAAATATCAGCAAGCCTGCATCAAAACAAACCTGCTAAATTGAGCTAACCCGAGGCTGTCTCCTGCTCAGGTCAGTTATTTAATGAGGAAGCTGACAGCGTATTCCCGAGGGCAAGGTGCTGCTACTGTAGTAACAGCCTTCATTGCTGACAGATTCATGCACTCTCCTCGTTTGATGTGGCTCTTTTCCTGCCTAAACCTGAGCTTATCCGCTTTGGTAGAGTTTTCTTTAAGCAAAATTGAGCTTTTCAAAGAACAGCATCTGAGCAATTAAGGTCCTCTGTACCCTGTTTTACTGTGTGGTAATGTGACATAGCTTTGGGTGTCTCTGACACTAATATAGTCTTGTCTGGTCCTAATGTGGCAGCGGAGGGCTGCTCTAACATTGTCGGATTAATTGTGCCGAAGCGTTTTTTTTCCATTCTAAAGCTTGACATGCTTCAGGTTGGATGGTGTGGGTCCAGTGTTGAATGTCAGGGTGTATGTTTGACCCCATGGTGGACTGAAGCGGGATGGATCATGAGTAGGATGTTATTGGAAATCCCATCTGGGGCCTGTCTTTAACAGCCCACCACCTTGTATTTGGACAAGGTTTATTTTCAGCCTCTGCATCAATGTTTAACACAAAGGCTTACAATATCCAAGTACTGAGCAGAAACGGCAACATGTGGCCACCAGACTCCTTCAGTCCTCCTTCCAGTCTCCCCCTCCCCACCCACCGCTGCCCCTGCTGTTCTCCTGAAAATACCATGTCCCGTGGCATGAGCAAACATGTTACACCATCTCTCCTACCAACCTGCAGAAGAACTGGACCACCCCAACCCTTCTCAAAACCCATTAGATATCTCTTATTCTTACTCTTATTAGAGTAACTCAGAACCAATGTGGCAATAAGTTTGGATTTTCTTTTCTTTTTGTGATCTTTCAGAGTTATCTTAATGACTTTCTACCACTATTCACATTTTTGACTGGAAGTAAGGTCCTTTTATCAGTGAAGGTGGAAAACAGCTAATCCTGAGAAAATAGGCTACCCTCTAGTGTTTGAAGTCATTATGACTTGTTCTGGTGGTTTGAAAGTCCTCTCATACACTTAGGAGGATTAATGGCTGCTCATTTAGCTCCGCAAAGCAAACACTACAACACAGCTGCATCTTGGAAATGAATGTCACAACATTAAAACCTCCTGCTGCCTGAAGGAAATTGCTAACTGTTGAGTCTAACTTTCATGCTGATTTCTCTTAGTTTGACAGATGCAGGGAACTGAATGTTTCAACGTTTAAGACTTGTCAATTTTACCCTGTTTTTAGTTACTTTTGTCTAAGCCTTGCCTCAAATCAAATTCGTGCTCATCGTATTGGATAACACTGCATTACATTTCTCTCACAGCAAGTAGACAGTTTAAGGCAGTGAGCCGGTATGGGAGAAAACCCCTTCAGCCAAACTCACAAACAGAATCCCTGCTGTTTGGATTTACACATAAAACTATTAAAAATCTTTATGTTAGGAATGGACAAAGTAGATGAATGCAGTCTACATGAATTTAAATATGGTGAAAAGTTTCCTATGTGGTTTGTGTTTGCTGTTTTCACTCTCCCATGGATTCTGGACAGTTGTGTCACGCCATACGGCCTCAACTCTCAAACCATGTGATGACGGCATTATGGCAATTTGGTTCCCAAAGGGTTATGGGCATGGTGTTAAAAGATTGTGCAGTCCTTGACTTTGGTGGACTGAGCAGCAACTATTTTCACCTGCTCTGTTCATTGCAGCTTTTGGAAGCAGGAGGCTCCCATGGATGTGTGAGGTCTTCATTTGTCTCCCCCAGCACTGATAGTTCAACTCAGTAGATTTTTGAGAGACTTGTTGCTGGGATTGCATTAATTTGTATGCACTCTTGATGTTTTGCAATGCATTTTTTGTTCCAAGAGAAGTCACCCAACATTAATAAGCTGTCAAGCTGTGAGCTGACAATGTTTGTCTCAGCAAGTTGAAGTTGTTTTACCCAACGTTTTCAGTGCGTGTTTTCCTGTACCTCTGTGGAAAAGGCTCTGCTTGCAACATTTAACACTACGCATTTCTAATCATGTCATTTTCATATCCAAGAAAGTCAGGTCTGTGTAAAAGAGAACAAAGGAGGCGGGGTCTCAGCAGGGGTGGGGGTAATGGAGCTTGACTATAAACCTAGTGCTTGTACATAAATTGACATGTGCAATTAGGGAGATGTACACAGTCCCCCTGGTCTGTTTAAGATCTGGAATAGTTTCCTAACAGTTTCAAGATGCCCTGTTTTGGCTTTGGTTTCAAATCTAAATCGGGTTTGAC
Organism: Kiunga ballochi; assembly: GCA_037177335.1. Classification (NCBI taxonomy): domain Eukaryota; kingdom Metazoa; phylum Chordata; class Actinopteri; order Atheriniformes; family Pseudomugilidae; genus Kiunga; species Kiunga ballochi. The sequence goes on along the minus strand of JBAMIG010000021.1, from coordinate 11,795,266 downwards.
CTTGCTGAATAATGGTGCTGGTTAAGTTCCTTCTGTTCTCTTTGGCTGAAGGCCAACTCCACATACATGACAGAAAATATGGAACATGGTTTGGCCTCATTGGAATCTGATGAGTGGTGAAGGTAATTCTGACCTAAACTTAGATTCCTCACGCTGGATTTCGCAAGGTGGTCATAAACACTTTTGGTTTCCTGTTTACACATCATATAGAGTCAATAGGGGCACAAAAACTGCTTTGAGCTGTGGGTTTAGCTTGCATTCTCAGACTCTCAAAATAAATTCTTTAGGACAGTCATGCAGTTTTCTTTCCTCCCTTTTATGTCCAGCATGACCTCGCCTTTCAGTGAGTACTGCCTTCACAATTATACAAAATTCTGGAAACTTTTATTAGGAAATGGAGCAAACAGAGGAGCATCTCAAGGATTAAAGACAGCTGCCAACATCTGTAGCTGTGGTAAGATTTTTAACTGTGAGGCCCAGCAAGTGAGCAAGCAGAATGGTGGAGAAGGGGCTGGCAGGCCACATATTTCAGTGTTCACAGAGCAGCTTTCTGGCCAGCCATGTGGACTCAATGATGGTATCCAGGGGTGTTCTGTGCTCCTATGAAATATTAAATCTGCTCGGCCTGAAAGCGCAGACAGACCACCTGCAAGCAAGCATGGCGTGCAGTGAGCACAGTGATCAGATATCCCTCGGCAATGCATGTGCACATGTATGCAGGACACATTTATAATTACTATAATTTTCACTGCAGGCTAAAGCTGTCAGCTTGATAATATGTGCACTAATAGACAGAAACACTTACAACAAAAAACTATGTGAACATGGAAAGTATCAAGAATTGATTTATGGAGAACAAAATAAAACTGCGGGTTTTTAATTGGACCTGCCACATATTTTGAAAAATGGATTTATTTTGGGGCTCATTTATTTTTACAACACAACAATACTTATTCAACATAGATCTCTGACTAAAGCAACATTAAACGGAAGTCACAGCAATGAAACCCAATCATGAAAAGAAGGATGAAAACAAACATCATGATGGATACATTGTAAGATCGCAGTCCAAGAAGAACCTAAAACCTGCTTTGAAAAGCAGCCAAGAGGACAACGGGTGCTCGCCGACCGCTGTCCCCTTCAGGGCCTCGTTCATTTACACATTCTGCAGTTGGTCCTTAGCCTCCCCTCTGCTTCACTTAAATATCCCACCCTTTCCAGATGTGCAGCAGTCTGTGTAAAAGCAGGGATTTAATAACGAAAGGGGGGGATTTTTGACTTGCATGTTTGTGAAATGAACAGATGGGGTCACCATTTTCATCAGAACTGATCAAGGAATGTAGATATATATATATATATATGACTGAAATAATTTAATTAAATTGATAAAATATTAAGAATAAATTATCAAGAAAATATCAGAAAAAACTACCAAGTAACTTTAGTAACGGTGGATAAAAATTATAATCCTCTTGTTTGAATTTTTGTTTTATTGTTTTTTTTTTCTAAAGGAAGCAAACGTAGAATCAGCAGATAATGAGTTTTTGTTGGTGGAGATGGCTGAATAGATACACTCAATAAACATGGGTAAACAACACAGTTGGGGGGCAGTTCAAGTCCACTGGAGATTTAAGATTCATCCAATAAATAAATAATTCAATTGTAAACATCCTGATCAATTTGATACTAAATGAATTAAAATGATTAGAATTAAATATGGCCAAAGTGCATTTATAGTGCACAACATTCTTATACTGCACTCTTTGATGTACATTTCTTTCCTATTGCTTTTAGAAGTAGAAGTGTTTATTTATCTTACATTTCTGTGGAAAAATACAAATATTGCATTTAAGGGACTGAATTAAAACTACTAATAAAAATACTCAATGCAAACAACAAATATTAAACAAATAAAAGACATTTTTATATTTTCAGATGTGATAAAAAGTCTATAAAGTGTTCATATCGGCTTATGTAAGACATATTAAATACATTTTAGCTTTGGTTGCAGTTTAATCAAAACCTTCACAGCTGATCTGTCCAGGAAATACTTACCTTTCGCCTTCATTACTGGGATAAGCTCCAGTTAAGCAGGACTTGAATTGGATAAAGCAGTATGGAAAATGGACGTTGAATGGGGGATTAAACCCACTACTGATTGTTAGCCTACACACTGATGACATCATGTGGCCACACTGTGTTAATGCAAACTTATGTTGGTTATTTCTTCTTCTCCTGTTTGGAGGAGCCAAAGCCCAGCGGTAGCGCAACCTTAGTAAACAGGTTTTACCCAAGTAGCAGCTGCTGGAACAGAATGCAATGATGTCAGCTTTCTGAATCACACCCAAGCTTCCATTTAATAATCTGCAGTGACACTATAAATAATGTGACATCAACTGTAAATAAATACAAAACACTGGGGTTTTTGTCAAGAGCAGATGTTTTTCTCCTCCAGTTTTGTAAAGTAAATTAAAACAATATTTCTTTTATGATGAATAAAGAATAGCTGCTGTATATCATCTAATATAAAAAAAAATGCAAAATAACAAGAAACAGAAGTCAAATTTATCTTTAAAATGAGATTGACTGAAAGTCACAAATAGATATATTTCATCTGCATTTGGAGACTTAAACTTGACCAAACTGTTACAAATTTTATTTCCCAATATTCACCTCAAGGTTACTATTAGAAAAACTTTAATGTATTATGATTATAACTAAGATCAAAACTCCACATCAGGCCAAAACAAACAGAACAATAGAAATGAGTATTAGGCTACTTTGTTGCACCTCCTTTGGCTTTTTTGACCAATTGACTTCTTAATAAAATGAGTTGGATTAAACTGTCTTCAATAGTAGTTGACAGTTTACAGATCAGGTTTGCACCATTTTCTTTTATTTTTTTCCCAAATTTCCACCGTGTCCATTGAGTGAGCTTCTGGATGCTTGTCAGCTATCTGTTCATGCTGAAGAGCTCTAAAGCTCTTTGCTGTGCAAAAAGATTGCCGTCCCACAAAATGACAACAATAAAACTTATTTTTGTAGTGGAAATTTGCATCTAAAACTTTACATTTACCTGTACATCTGTGGAAAAATGTTAGAGTTAATGACCACTGCATTCTCCAGTCCTTTGCCTGACATGAAGCTCAGTATCACTGTCTGCAAAAATGTGCTTTTCTTCAGGCAGGCATGCTCGCACATATGCTGCACCTGCACCACTCAGCAGTTCTGGTGACGTCCACTTTCCCCTTAGGCAGATTGGGAATTGGCACTGAGAATTTCTTTTGTTTAGTAAATTCAAGGAATATTGCTTGAAATGCTTTTTTCTTAATAGTTTAAACAGCTGACCTCCCCAACCTTTTAGATTTTTCTGTCAGTCAGTTTTATTAAGATCTGTTTGCACCGGTTTAACTACAGACATGCAATATACCAGAAACACACATTGCAGGCAGATATGCCATTTATGTTCCTCATCATTAATGGATTCTATATTCTTTCCCCCAATTTAACAGAAAAAAAACTAAGAAGAGTAAATAAACCTACTAAGGAAAGTAGAATTGTTAGTTTTTGGGGTCTTTGAATAAGACTTATCAGTTTTAGGATATGGTGCCTTATCCTGTGGTAAGTGGCCATCAGAGGACGTACACTAATATCACAAAAGAAATACACATGGTCAGCAACAATATGTGTGTTTAAATAATGCTCAGATGGTTCCTATGGACAAAAAGAGTTCCAAGAAAACATCCCTCAAAGATACCAGCAGCAGCAGCTCAACACAAAGCAGAATGGATCCATGCTTTCATATGGACAATGTTTTTTCTAGTCTTCTAGCTTCCAAATTTAGTGAACCTGTCTGTTCTGACAGGACTGAACATGGTGTGGTGCTCTGCTGCTGAGCTCATCTGTTTCAAGGTTTAACATGTCCATGTGTGCTCAGAGAGGTCAGCCCACTCACGTTGGTTGTAATGAATGTTTTATTGCTCATCACCTTAAATCACTCAGCAGCTCAGTCCCCTCCATACTCATACTCCAGACAACTGCCACATATATTTTCTCTTTTTCATGCTATTCTCTGGAAGATGGTTGCAAGTGAAAATCCCAAAAGATCAGCAGTTTCTGAAATACTCAAATAAACCTCTCTGAAACCAGCAACCATGCCACGTTTTAAAATCCTTACAGTTTGAATTTCAGCCGCTCCTAATGACCATGTCTGAGTGCAATGAGACACTGTCATGCAATTAAGTGTTTGCCCTGTGCACGGGTCTGCATATTATAGGCTATGTGGCAGGTTTGTTGCTGCTGGAAAACTTCCAACTCTTGGAGGATTTCAGCTCTTGGGAGCCAGAGTTGGAGCTTTATGAAGTGGTTGGTGAGAAAACCGAACACAGTGAATATTCTTGGTCACAAGGTGGCAGTGCAGGACTTCCCGCATTATACAACCTGCCCCTGCTACTACAGCCTGTCCTGTGCACCTACTTTCCCAAATGTATAGCACACTGTGTGCAGGGGGAAAAGGCAAATGGATATTTAATACAATGTGAAGGTCAACTATACACAAAAGCTCCCAGCCATGGCGTGAATATAAGGGGGTCCTGGAAATGATTCCTTTCATGAAACGCTTTGGAAAAGCAGCTTTACACGGATCCCATTAGCCTTTTATTTGCTTTTCACATCATACTTTCAATGCCAAACACGTCTGATGAAAATAAATTGTCCTTGCAATATATACTTTGATTTGTCCTTGAAATAGCCTATATTTGTCATTGAGCCCAGGCAAAGACTTCCTGGGGCTCTTTCTCGTTCACATAAACGTGACAGGCTGCCTAACAGGTATATCAGTATGTTTTTGTCAATCAAGAATAGGGTAGGGTTGTCATTTTGTTGCCTTGGAGACTACAAATCAATTGCATCTAGCAGTGTCTTTCTGCTCATTCCAATGAGGAGCTGCTGTCGCTGCTGTCGTCATCAGGGCTGGAGGGGGGCGTTGGATGTGGGCTGAGTCACCTGCGCTCTGATTGGTTCCGGCTGTTTAGGACCTGCCATTGAGGATTTTTGGCTCGTGCACATGGGGGGTGTGTCTCGGTTGCACGAGTGCACGCCTCTTGAATAAAAACTCCGCACAGCTGTGCGTCTGATCAGAAGCGCTTAATTTGGGGGATCGTGTTGGTGGCGTGAGACTCGCTGAATAAAGCCTTTCGGTTTGCCTGAGCGTCCTGTTCTGCAAATAAAACAAGAGAAAAGGTTAAAGAGAAGAGACAAGACAGCTCAGCAGTGTGATCTCCCAACAGAACCAACAAGAGGCGTGAATTCATGTCTGTTTTGTCACCGCAGATATACTGGTGAGTGTGTGTTCGACCTGTTCAAGGTGCTTTTGGGAACTTTGTTTGGTTTAGGGTGGATTTATTTTTTAAACTTTTATTTTGGTAACTGTGGAAGTAACGCAGCTGTCGGGCTTTTTACGCGTTAGACTTTATAGGACAGGAATGAACAATGAAAGATGCTGTTGTGGTTTGTTTGCTTGGTGATTTCCCTTTTGAATCAGTCACCTTTTTTTTCTTCTTTTTTTTAAGGCTGCACCCACTCTTGTTTCCTTTGAGATTTTCTGTAGGTTGTTGCCACTGAAACTGGAAAAATTTGGGGCACACCAGTTGGAAAGAAGAGGTTTTGGTATCCCCCTTTCCAAAACCCACACCCTTCACAGATGTTCAGCTCATATTTGATAAAACACTGCTGCATGTGGCAATATGGAAAAACCTCACATTGATTCTAGTATCTTCACTTTCATAATGTGGGATTAGACTTTTTTTTTCTGTGTTACCTGCTTTGATTGCTTGTCTTATTGGTTGCAGGTGCACTCCTCCAGTAAATGATCTGATTTGTGCTTATTGGTGCTGAAATGGGGAGTGGATCTCTGAGAATGTCTCCTCGGAATATTTTTGTTCTCTGTAGGGAGGATATGCAAGTCGCTTTGAAATTGTTTTGCAAGCGCTATTAAAACCTCAGTAGGCTTCTGCATATCTTTACCAGGAAGCTCTCAAACAACCTCTTTACTATAACCACACTTGGGTTTTTCTTGCATCTACTTGCTTACAGCTGGGAGGATTTTATATGTGTATAACTTATTAGATTTCTTTTTTTCTACAAAGCATCTTTTTGTTTAAGCTTTTATTCCTATCATGTCTGTGCATGATTCAGCTGAGAATATCATGTAGTTGCATTTAGAGACATAACCATTTTTCTTTTTTGAATTCCCTTTGCGAGGGTGGAACATTAGAACATCTTGTTGCAAGTGAATGATTTTATGTGACCACACCGTTTTCACACACCTGGATGTAACTCATTCATTCCTGGTCAACCCAGGAAGTCTTGCTCATCCCTCCCCAACTGCTGCAACTTGCATACCTGGAGTGCTACAGATTTGGCTGGTGGAAAGCAGTGTAGAATTTCAGCTGCTTTGACATGCTGCCACACAGGCTATAAGATTTATGATGGTGGTAGTGTGAACTGGGATGAGGGTGACGTTGATGGTGAAAGATGCAAATTCCCTTCTTGTAAAAGGATTACGGCAGGGACCACTTGATCCACCTGTCAACAGTACAGATCAGAAAGGGCAGTTGTAGGATTGTAGCCTTCTTAGAGGAGAGGATAAAACTGGTGTTTTGCCTTTTTGACATTAAGAGTCTAGATTTAGGCTTTTGTGACCAATTAAATTCTGGAGATCCAAAACTGTTGAACAGTGACTCGTCTTTGCAGCTCAACTTTCATCACTTGGTTTATCCACTAGTCCTACACTGTAATAATCTTGCTTCTTGGACACTTTGTGATGTACATGGCTGTCTTGTGATGACATCTATGTTCCATCTGTGTCCTGGTTGGTTGTGCCAGTAGTTGTTTGCCAGAACTAGGTATGCATTACATTGAGATCAAGAGGTGAGGAGACTTGCTGCCATCTGTTCAATCAGCTTTACTCCTTTTTAAGAAGCCTGTTACTTTATCTTGCTGACAGATTGGGGCAGTTTTGTTTATGAAATATTTGTATTTTTGAGAAGCCTGTGTGCTATAGGTTTAACTAAGTGCCAGGTTTTTTTTCTATCAAAACATCTCTTGGTTACTTGAACTTTTGAGTCTCCTACACATTCTGGTGTCCCAGTAGGGGACATGATGATTCTCCATCTTTGACACTTATAATAATAATAATAATAATAATAATAATGACACAATAATTCCTGTGACTGCAGTGGGTGCATGTTTGTTTCTCCCCCAGGTTGACTCGTCACTTATGCACTCCCACTTCCTCCTCATTGTGCCCCTTCATGTTTTATTAGCCGATGTTCTGTTATTCTTAGCTGAGCAGGATGTTTATACAATCCCTGAACAGAAATATGACTGGCAAGGCCTAAGTGTTTATCTTTCTCTTTGCTCCCTTCTTCCCCTCCTCTGCTCAGGTCTTTGCTGTCCCTGTTCATCCCTCTGTCCTCCTTCTGTTGTGTTTTGCATGCTTGTCTCTACCTCCTCTGCTCCCCACTCAAGAAAGAAAAAAGTTCACATTTTTCCATCTTAAGCCTCGCATATCCTTCAAGCCTCCCATTTTTTTTTGAATATCCGGCTATTGTTTAGGACATGCTGCTAGTGCAGGAAAAGTTACTCACAGGGATTTTTGCCAAAAGGTTTAAGATTTTAAGTCTCTACATCCTGGTATGCCAATATTTCCATTAGTGTGAATTCAAAGGAGGAAAGTCTGAGGATTCAAATGTTGTTTGAAATCATACAGAAATACATTTAGTGTTTTGATGTTACAGAACATGGTCAGACATTTGAACATGTGTAGCGCCAAGACGTGAAGATTTGAGTCATGGAAACAATGTGGCAAAACTGTGAATGACAGAGAAATTCCAATAATTTGTGGTATTTATGAAGAGAAATGAAGGCAGCGCAGACTTCAATGTGGGATATCTCAAGAATATTGTTTAAAATTATTCAGTTGTCGGGTATTTTGGTATTGAGTAAATTTGTACTGCAAGTGCTTTATTTAAAAAAAAAAAAACAAAAAAAAACATTTTTTTGACTGAAAACTGATTTGAGTTGGAGACCTTCTTTGCAGTATTGCCCTATTTTAAGGTCATGCTTTTAATCTATATATATATATATATATATTTTTAAATCTTCTGTATCTGAGACTGATCCAAAATTCAAAGTAGGTCAAGTGAAGCCCAGACGACATGTCCCAGAAAAACAAACGAGTCCACTGAATCAAATGATGTGAGAGCATTTTTTCTATTTTCTTTGTTCCAAATGGCCAGTGACGATACAAACCACACGCCTGTGGCCACTGACCAGCAGGCTTTAAATGGGTTGCGTGAGAACGCCACTCAGCATTGTCTCAAGATTTGTTTCACTCGTGGGGCTTGCATTGAGGCGTTTGTGTTTTTTATGGTTTAATCCATTTTAGCTTCGCTCTATTTCTAAAGTAAATTTACTGAGCATGTATAGACTTTTTAAATCTAAAAAATGGAAAGTTTTTCACCACCCCCCCCGACTCGAATACCACAGCGTGCACTAGCACACTTTCACTATGACTTCTCCATGGTTGCAAGAGCAAATTTCTTTTTAGAAATGGCCACCTTTATGCAAGCTGCATTATGAGCTGTGCAGTTTGCAGTTCTCGATGTATTGTGGTCAAGATGTGCACGACTTGTATAAACGAAACTGTGTGCAGGGAAATGATCAAAGTTTAGTCTTTAACTGCATTTAGGTGGCTTATGATGGCTTTATAAATGTCAATAGTTTTGGTGTTCACATGCATTGTCTTATATTAAAGTACTAAAAGTGGAGTCACCTTTATGTAATTCTAAATATCTTCTCATATGGCAGGATGACAAGTGGAGAGATTTTTGCTTCTAAATGTATTTTGTCCTCAAAAATGTGCTGTCATCACTGTATCTAATCACAGCACCTTCTTGTCTTTCAACTGTGCAGCTCAGTGTTCGTGCCCAGCCGAGATATGACTGAGGTGATGATCAACAGCACCCCCATGGAGGACATGAGGATGAGCCCCAGCAAGGACAGACTCTCCTTCCAAGTAAGATACTGAGGCAATAGAAACATGTTTTCTTCCAAATCTGTTTTTCTCCTTTTTTTTTTTTCTTTTTTTTTTTAAAAAAAAAGAAAATTTGCATCCATTTATTCTCATGAGCTGGAACTGGTGTCAAGAGGAAGGTAAAGCCACCAAATGCAGTTTTTAACTTCATCAGTATTTTGGTTTTATGCAAAATGCAACTATTTAACAACCATGTGACGGCAATTACTTTTTTAAAGTAAGGTGCTGAGTAATCTAAAGATACGTCCTTTTTTTATGTGAGCAGGGATTAGTTGACGGAACTTTAACTATCTAGTTGAAATGCATTTGTGCTTGAGACCCTGCAGATTCAGAAATGAGAAGCATCCATCAAGTGTTTTTTTTTTTTTTTTTTTTTTTTTTACCAAGCTGCAACCAGCAGGTTTTACTTTCCGTTTTCCTGTCGGCTCACACCAACAATCATAAACTGTAAACACTTGGATACATGGCTACATGCCTTGTTTTAGTTTCACATTTAAGCCTTGGTCCAAAGTAAATGAATGAACTGATGTGGTCAGTAAATTTAGTCTTTATTTTACAAGGAGATAATGGGTTATTGAACTATTGCTATTCTACTTTTTTTCCCTTAATGATCCAGCATCGCATCTGATGAATGCAGAAAATGAACAGAGGATGTAGACTGACCCAGAGGAAAGAAAATGCTTCCTCTCCATTTTACACCCCAGCTGTGTGTCTGTCTGAGAGAAACGGAAGGAGAAGCAGCCAAAAGAAAGGGGCTCCAGTGTGCAACTTCTCCCCTTTTCCATTTCCCACTGTGCATTTCCCCAACTCAGCCATTTGCCCAAGGTTTCAGGCTTCCCTTTAGAACTATTGTATGAAGTGTCGATGCTTCACCAGTCACTTCCTCCATCAGGAACTTGAGTTAAATTGAATGACCATGAAATTCCAGATGGTCTTTTAAAAGATATTAAAGTAACATTTGAGCCATGGTACTACCAGAGGAAATCCAGTAGATGGATACTGAGTTATCCTTTCAAAAGGCAATGTCATGATTCAGCTGCTTACCCCTCCTCCACTGGGAGTGAAGCAGCCTATTATGTATAAGCTTGTTTGTCTCAAGGCAAAGTCACTTGCTGCCCAACTCTCTGTGGTGCTGACGCACAGTGAGAATTGGTGATGCAAGCCAAAAATGCAGATGCACACTGGCATTGCATATAAATACAGATGCATGCTTGTATACACAATTACCCTACTTGGCCTCTTGATAAACAGCTGGGTTTTGGAGGAATAAAAGCTACTGATGATGCATGCCTGAATCACCAGAGGAAAGCATCCTTTAAATCTCCTGAAATTCCTGATGACTTTGATCGCATCTCCTCTTGTCCCTCTCCTGCCTCAGTGCCTGCAATGTTTTTATTTGGCTCTTCGCCCAGACGTTAACCCTCCCATGTGCACAAACGCACTACCCCCCTCTTTCTTCCAGTGTCTTAAAGTGAAATATGCAGGTCTAAAAATATTCGTATACTTTATCCAAACAGCCGAAAATGCTGTTCTTGGACCAGAAGTGGCAGACTTTACTTTTTTTTTTTTTTTTTTTCCCCTTGCCTCTCACTAATCTCACTCCAGGGATATTTTAGCCTTTTTCCTGAGAAAACGGGAGATTTTTAAAAATATTTTTGTAAAAAAAAAAAAAAAAAAAAGGGGGGGGGGGGGGGGGGGTTCTTTCTCTCCCCTTTCACACCAAAAATTTCCCCCTTTTCTTCCCAAACAGCCGGGTTTTTCTTCTTTTG
>JBAMIG010000021.1:11761543-11777617 GCA_037177335.1 Kiunga ballochi | reverse complement strand
CACAGCATGTTATTAGAAAGAAGAATGTTAAGTACAAAATAAACTAAACGCTCTTCTTTCCAGAAAAATCTCATTAAATTCCTATGAATAGACTCTATTTAAAATAAATACGCTGTGTAAGAGATGAGACATTCCCCTTTCTCCATTCACATGTAAGTGGAATGGTATGTTTAACATAAATTAATGTTATTGCTAGTGTCAGCTTTTATCAGTCAGTTTAATCTCAACATTTGCTGTAAAAGAATTGCTCTCAAGTTGGCCTGCCTCCCAAGTCGCCTTTTATCTGTTCTGGATTTTTCCTGGGTGTACATCATATCTCAGCCAGCCAACTTTACCTCGTAATTTCAAGAAGGTGATATATTTATGAGCAGCTGACCATCTTGCCCTTTTTGACCAATCATGGACAATGCACATTAATTTTGTGGATGTGCTGCTCTTATATGGGTAAGCTGACAGCAAACTGAAGGTTTGACCCTTGTGGAGTTGAACCTGATAAAGCCTGATAGTTCACTCAGTCTTAGATAAAGCACATGCCATGGGGAACTGGTCATGGAAAAGTCTTGACTTTAGCTAAGTACACTCTCTTATACCTTGTCTGTCAGTCTGTCTCATCTCACTAAGTGCACACACAAACACACTAGAGAGAAAGTGCATGTTCACACTCAGATACACTCAGACACATTGACCAGTCATGCACATCACTGAATGCTGAGGTAATATGTAACAGTAGAGCAACTCATAACTGTGGGTAAAAGAAACAAAGGACACATGTTAAGATTTACACTGCTGTAAAAGGCTATGCTGAAGCCATCAAAGCAAGGATGTCATCAATACCAAACTGAATATATATATATATATATATATATATATATATATACATACTTCATTTAAATAATTTCCGCATTATTTAAAGACATATGGATTGTTTCAAAGCTTAAACACTGTAAAATAAATTAAATAGGTGCTATGTTAAAATAATACGGGACCTACTGCTCATTTACTCTTAAAACACTTAAAACAAGGGGGGCAGGAACAACATTTTTTTGACGGATGTGTTTTAGTGTTTTGTTGCAGATTAGCCTTGCACATTGCTAACCTGTATTAATAATTAAAATTGTGATATTTTGTTTAGTTAACTTTATGAATGAGTCTTTGGAGAAGTTTCCATTCTCACCCAGAGACAAGAGTTAGTTCATTTAATATATTATGATGCAGTGGAAAATAAGTGTCCTCATAACCTCCTTTTCTTTATACGTGTGGGGATGCACATTCATTCTGTTCATTTTTTAACCAATCAGAAGATTCAAAGTATAATCAAACATTTAAATACTCTTGAGACTTGCCTGATAACATGCACACGAGTTGACACAAATTGGTTTGATCAGCTTAAAAGGTGACCATCCACACCTGTGATCTGTCTGTTTGTTCAGTGTTGCATAAAAAGGTTCAGTGAGATTCTGGGCTCCTGACAGACCCTTACACTGATGTCTCTTGATTCTGAGGCAGGGGGAAAGCAAAAGTATTGTCAAAAACTATGCAGGAAAAGATAACTGAATTGTATAAAACAGAAAGTGGATTAAGAAAATATCCAAAAAACTGAGAGACAGGAAACAGGAGTGTTCAAACTGTAATTAAGAAGTAGAAAAGGAGAGTTTCTACTGGAAACAAAATAACCATCAGGTCGACCAACAAACATGTCTGCCACAACGTCCAAGAAAATCGTTCTGAGATGCAACAAAAACCCCACAGATGACTTCAGCTGAAATACAGGATTCTCTTTTAAAAAAAGTGGTGTGGATGTTGCAAGGTGCACAATAAGAAGGCACTGGAAGAAAAATGAGCAACATGGGTGAGTCTCCAGAAGAAAGTCAGTACTACACAAATCTGATGAAAAATTATGTTGACAACATGCCAAACTGCACAGAGACAAACTTCAACACTTCTGGAACAAAATCATTTGGAGTGATGAGACCAAAATTGAACTTTTTGCCCACAAAACATAAACATTACACTTCAATAAGGCCCATGATACGTCCACCATTCCTACTGTGAAACAAGAAGTTGGATCGCTGATGTTTTGGGGATGTGTGAGCTACAAAGGCTCGGGACACTTGATCAAAATTATGCAGTAGGTTATCAAAAAAAATGAAGGGGAATTTGCTCTCATCAAAAGCTGTGCATGTAAAGTACTTGGATATTCCAACATGATAATGACCAAATCCAAGTGGACCAGTCATTGGCTGCTGCAGCATCAAGTTAAAGGTTCTGCAGTGGCCGTCATAGTCACCTGACTTCAATATCATCAGTCCACTCTGGGGTGATCTCAACCATGCAGTTCATTCAAAACAGCTCAAAGGTTTACAGGAACTGGAGACCTTTTGACAAGAAGAATTTGGCAGCTTTACCTCTGGAAAAAGTAGAGCCTCATCCACCACAAAGACACCAAGCTGTCATGAATGTTGAAGGAAGCAATTCATGGTATTTAAACCAGGGGTGTGTCAACTTTTGATTAGGGTTATTTGTACAGTACACTGTTATTTGATAATAATAGATGGCTTCACAAAACCCCGAGTAAAATTTATCTTGAATATTTTCTGGATAAATGCCCCAAAAAATAATTAATAGTCATTTCTGCAAGAGCATGCAAACCTATGATTAAAACTGTAATTTAAAAAAAACTGTAAAGAAATTAATTTAACTGTAATAAATACTAATTATAAACTGTCACAACCAAATACTTACCAAATAGTAAGCTTAATTATCATCCATGAGGCCTATTCTGGTAAATTTAATGTTAACAAATTGATACTTTAGTATTTTACTTAAATTTCAAGGCTTTACAAAATCTTAATGAATATTTCCAATAGTTTTTGCATGTAAGTTCCTCCATCTCTTGCACATTTTCCCGACCAGCATCTGTTTCATACATAACCCCACAGGTTTAATACCAAGACTGGGTTTGTGACGCGAATTAAACTAATGTGCAAAAGCCAACAAAAAGCTCCCACTACTGACACGTGAGGTCAATAAAGGTTGAGCAAAGGTTGGGCGTGGGGGTGCAACTCTAGCTCTACATGCCCCAATTATATTTTACAAACTATTAAATAAATAGCTTGTCTAAACACCACCCCTTATAGGCATGATGTTAGTAAAACAGGCAACCTTGTGACTCGCTATGTGTAGCGGATTTTCATGTCCTTTTTGTAACTTTATTTCCAAAAGGCGACATTTTATGATTAAGGAAACTTTTGGAGACTAAAATGAAAGCACGTGTCCTCTTTTTTTCTGCTGCTGCGCACACCCCTCCCTCCCACATCCGCATCGGTCCCCCCACGCAGCAGCAGCCCCACCTCCCAGTTGCAGTCAACTGGAGATGATGCGATACCAGACTGAAAATGACAAATATAAAGCGGCTACTGGCTGATCCGTTTCGTATTGTAATATCATGAAAAAGTACTGTAACATGTTGTAATATGCTAATTAAAAAACGCACTACCCTTAATAGTAACAAAAACAGATAATTAAAAATATTGACATAAGTTTGTGTGTGTGTGTTTGTGTCCTAAATATATTGTCAAATTTAGTCAATTGTCCCTCTTCTTCGACATTAATCATTACCAGTCTGAATATGCAAATAAGGATATGACGTCCATTATCAACTTTTCTGACTGCCAGTAGCTACTTCTCTTACTGAGGAGTTGGCGATACTGCTGAGCACAGGTGAGAGGTCACAAGTTGAGAGGTCGTCACAATACGGCTGCGTTTTTGCTGCATCGGTAGCATTAAAAATCACTGAGTTGGCTGGTAACTTAACGATAGATAAACAAATAAATCAACCTGGTTCCTTACGCAGAATCTCTGAAGACAGTTTATGCTGCCATCCACAAGCTTAGCATAACGGGCGACGTTAGCACACAGTAAGGTAGCTTGCTAATATGTGGCAACCAAAGATTTGGAAATCCTGGAGCTAACGTCGCTAGCATACACGAACAAAACTCATACCGGAGAGGAAAATCACAGAAAGGTGCGTACTTTTGTTTGACATAGTGTTATAGTAGCACAACAGTCAATGTTGTGTTAACGTTGGCTAACTTGTTTAAATCTGTCATTTTATGTTGCATTTGATTTACTAAGTTAACAGTTAGCTTTAACTTTGCTATTAATATTAGCTTAGCCTTGCAGTCACTAGCACTGCATAGAAAAGATTATATTAATGTTAGTTATATTTTCACTAATTACATGATATTTTGACTTGATAGTCTTTTCTAAGTTATCATGAGGTAAATTTACAATTGGCTAGTGTTTTGTCTTGGAAGTATTTTAACTTTGAATTGCAAATAAATGCTATTTACATGTTTCCCTGAAGCGTCATACTGCAGGTCATAAAGCATTGTCTCTTGTAGTTTAAGGTCAGTTTATCTTAAAGTGTTCATTCTGTATACTTATTGTCTCATGTTCTTCCATATACATTGATTGTGGAAATTGAACGATAAAAGGCTAGCTTTTTATTGGTTACTATTCTACAGCACAAGCGTTTATTCAGTGTATACTCAATATGCTTCATGTTAAGACAATTTGTCAAATATTAAAAGAGTATCAATATAGTACAAAAAAGAACCAGTGTTAGGGGCGTTTCTAGCCTTTCAGGACACATTGGGCTTAGCCTGAACCAAATATAAATACATAAAATGATGGAGCTTTTATGTATAGTGTATAAAATAGCATTTTATATTAGAAAGTAAGTATGTGTTGTGTGACATATTATAACAGTTTATTTGTGTTTTATCAAAATTTGTTTGGTCTGTTAGTCTGTCCAAGGTGCATTTTAACATATACCTCCTTCAATAATTTGTCTCACATTATAAACCATTAAAACTAACAAAAATAGAAAATGAGGTACATTTTACCATCTTACACATGTTAAAGAGACCTAAATCTATTTTAAACCATTTTTTTTACTCCTGTCCTCCATCTACTCCTTTTTATGCTTTTTATAAGTATGTACATATTTACATTTAGGAGGCAGTAATTCTGCTTTTTTCTTTTTACTGTTAAGTTTAGTTATTACAGAATTCATTTATCTGTGGTCAGAAACTACACCCAAAATAATGAAACCAGTCAGGCCAGTGTGTTTAAAAAAAAACACCTTAATATATATTTATCTATTTATATTATTCATTTACAAATATTCAGTTATCCACCGGACAAAATAAACTTATTTTTCCATCTTATATGTTAGGTACTTTTCAGCTATTTTTAAAAATTCATAGGGGTTGTTTTTAATCAAGTGCTGACAAAGGATACCTGCTTAAGTAATGATGTACTCTGCAGGTAATCTAAGCCTGTGTAACTGATATCAGGGACGTATTACTACGAAGTAAACACGTGAAGTTATTTATTGAAACATTATCTTCTTTCATTACTTATTTCATAATATTTACTGAACATTTAAATAAAACAGAAAACTCCAGTTTTAAGATTTCAGGGAAATTCTGTAGTTTAAGCTTCAACAGAACAAGTTGACCCAGACAAGTCGCTTCCCCAAACCCAGTTACAATATGGCACATCATCCACCAGCTTTACATTTTCTCACTCCGGATTGGGTTGTACCTGCCTGCAGCACTAAAGTAACATCTCCACCATGCACGGCATATCATCATAACCTCATCACCTCTGCTTTTGTGTTCTCAAAGATTCTCTGACGTTTGAAGAGGTCTGGTTATTGACACACATCAAACTGTGCGTCTTTGCTGAAATATCTCCATCATCAGAGACTGTACAGGGAGCAGTGAGTCAACTGTGTACTGTTCTGGTGGACAAAGAAGTAATTCTACCCATCCTGAAAGTTCAGTGATTTATAAATATTTTGTATAGGAGGAATAAATATTTCAGTCGGCCTGCTGATCCAGATATCACTCCGAGTCTACTCTGAGACCTAGCCCCATTCTTACTTATGCTACCAACGCCTGCAGGGGTTCTCCTGAGCCTCTCGATTACCCACTCATTGCCTCCGTCCCACTGCCCAGTCAGCTCTCTGTAGCAGTGGTGGTCTGGTTATGAGATGAGCATGGTGCCAGTGGCAGATGAGAAACAATGGAGTGGGGGGGCTGGAGGAGCCAGCAGTAATGTTTAACAGCATTCATATACAGTGACTTATATTGTTTTGGGCTATTGATGTTCACTCAAACATCTGGAGCTAAAGCCCTAGGAAACCCATCTGCACAGACTACTGTGCATTATTATCCATTTTTAACTCTTGCATGCTTAAATATATTTATATGGAGGAAATTATCATATGATACATTGTTTACACTGAGGTGATATTAATGTATCCTAATAATAGTTGAATTTATGAGGACTATCATCTTTGTATTGTTTTGAGAAGTCTTAATGCTGTCAACCTTTTGAAAAACTATTATTAAACTTTATAGATATTATCCACTTCATGATTAAATTTATGTCAGCTGATAAATTCTCAACATTTAATTAGGTTAATAACATAAATTGTGGCTGAGCTTTGAAATTTACAAGCAAGACTAATGCAGATTTACAAGGGTCTTGCTTGTAAATCCTCACTAGTGGTTCTTTTTTAGCCTGTGGGGTGTAAAAGTCAGGTTGTACCATTAAGTAGTGTCTCAGTTAAATACCTGGCTCTTGGTTATGTGGTGGTTACTGCTGCCTCACAGCAAGGAGTAAACCTTTGCCATTTTTTTCCATTTGTTAAAAAGACATTGATTTTTACATTTATAAATATTCAGATGCTTTGGACTCCAGTATTTATAATTAGGTTCCTAAACCACTATCTTTCAGTATACGGATAGTTTAGCTTATTACATTACATCTGTGAATTGTTCAGTTCTACAAACCCCAGTGCTGTTCTCTGTTTTCCCAACATTTTCTCTTGTTTTAAAAAACTTAAACACACACACACACACACCACTTAAGCTCATTGTTTAGCCTAGACATGCTTGACCTCTTCAGTCTGCTTTGCTGTGCTGGGATGTCTGGTCTTAGTTTAAAGTTAGGAATGTAAGATGACTGCCAGAGAATTCAGACTTGGACTGCAAAGAGTTTGCTGTGAATTGTGTGGTGCTATATTCAAGAGAGTGCTTTCAAGATTATTTCTATGGTGAATAAATACATTTTAAATCAACAACATTGAAGGAATTATATAAAAACTCACAAACTCTCAAGTATAAAAACAAACAATTTGGGTTGTCTTTCATATGTAATTGTATTGAGTCCTTTAGCAGAGCTGTACATTGTATCATTTGAGCATCATCGTCATCATAATGTACATGTGTGCTGTAGTCACATTGCAGGCAATGTAGGAGAAAAATGAACTCAATATGTTAATTTGTCCAGCTGTCCATCTACGGACTGCAGATGTGGATAGGAAGCCCAGTTATTTCTTTTCCAACACAGCCAAATTCATGTACTTTTTATAGCGAAATATATATAACAAGGTTATAAAAAAATGCAGTCAGTTTTTTTCCAATACTGTGCTGCAGTGTTCATGCCCAGCAGAAAAGAAACATTTTTATGTTGAAATCCATCCATTGCTTCAGTTGTTCCTGGCTCTAGGTGTGTAATGGGTAGTGCATTTATAATAAAAGGCTTGTGTAATTTTTCAGAAGCCACTCAAGCTGTTTTTCCTTCGTGATTGCAGGGACACGGCCCTAACTGTGGCTGCTGTGGTAAGCATGTCTGTTATCCTGACATGTTACGTCAGTTTTTTACTGCTCAAAC
Organism: Kiunga ballochi; assembly: GCA_037177335.1. Taxonomy (NCBI): domain Eukaryota; kingdom Metazoa; phylum Chordata; class Actinopteri; order Atheriniformes; family Pseudomugilidae; genus Kiunga; species Kiunga ballochi. Next base: position 11,769,868 of record JBAMIG010000021.1, on the reverse strand, counting down.
CAGTAACCTATAAACCCTTACCACCAGCATAAGCATGCACACAAACACTCTTGCAATGCTTAAATTCACCTTGAGCTTGAACAAGGGCTAGATGATAATGACATCTGATCTAAAGGCTTATTACAGTCATCAGCATATCGGAGGAGAAAATGCATATAAGAGAAGACAAAACCGGCTGTGGGAAATAAACAGTTTGGGGTACCTGAATCAGTATATTACATCCTTGTTATTTAATTTAAACTATGCAATGTAAGGACTTGCTTTAGTTTAGAATAAAACTCCTGATGACCGGACAGGTCACAATAGTTTTTTTGCTTGTTTCACTGCAAGACTTCTATAAGATTTATAGAAAATGTTTGGATATATATAGGGCTTAATAAAACCCATCGACAGAAACGTTTTACTTTTCATTAGTAGGAATCTGATATGACAAGGTGTGAATGTGTCATATCCAATGACTGCAGGAAACTTTTTTTTTGTTTTTTTTTAAGGTAATGTTTTCTCACTTGCTATAAATAAATAGTTTTAGGTTGATGCACACCCCTACGTATCATGCTTAACCATTGACATGAACACGTGAAACAGTCAGTTGACTAATATGGCTTAATTTTTCATATTTTCATTATGGTTTTGAAATTTTGTTTTCATTTGTTTGCACTTCTTTCAAACCAGTTAACCCATCAGCCTTTCACCCAGCTGGGCTTCTAACCATGGTAAACATAGCTGTGGAACAGACTTGTAAATTATAAGGACAGTCATTGAAGGTTGTTCACAAAGGATGTGGACATTTGGTTCAACAGAACTTTGCTTGGTTTGCATGTTTTTCTGTATTTTTAGTGCTATTTTCCATTACCAGGCTCGTGGTCTCAAAGGTGAGCGTGCAGCATCAGGGTTTTGCTGCATCATGGAGATATATATGTTGGTTATTTGAAACCCGGTTTCCTTTGTGCATGTGACGGTGACCGTTTTCCTACTGTGGCCAAGATTTTCAGTTTATAACAACTCTTTTTTGATTGGATTTGAAATGTAAAAATAATCCCTGAGTTCAGCTCAAATAATTACATGCTACATTATTGTCTTCACTAACCCAATACACTCTTAAATATTAAATGAGTGATAACCGGGTATAACAATTTTTAACAGAAAAGAAATATTTGTCATATTTATTCTATTGTCCTGATTAGTGTTCAATTTTGGCTTGTGTTAGTTTCTAGACAACTTTTAGGATTGACAAGATATTAGAGCTTCATCATATACAATGCTGATATGTTACTCCATCTGTGTTAGAAATGTCATAAAAGTAACATAAAATGTTATCTGTACATTTAACAACTAATTCCAAAACAAAGGCCACGCTTAAACCGTATGTGTGGTCAGTAATTTATCACCCATCGTCAAAAAGGTTCCCCTATTTACAGTACATGCTTGGAATAACTGTGGATTTTCCACTGTTTGTGGAAAAACATGTCAGTGGAACAATAGAGCCGCTTTGTTACTGATAAGAATGTCAGTAATCACATTTGTTTCCTGTTCCAAGCTCCTTCACACCTCCTTCATTTAGTGCACATTCATCAAGGCAGGAACAAATGACAAATACAGTTCTGTTCAAAAGTATTTACCCATTTTACCACTATTGCTTTTTTTAAAACCAATCATGTTGATATACATGATCATTTATACGAAGGAAATGAAATTTCAATAAAGATATTCATCATAAAATTAATGATTGCATAAATATTTACCCCTTTTTAAAGTGACTTGCCTACCTTAGCGATTGATTTGTGTTTAAACTAAACCTGTCTTGTGTTTCTCTCATAGATGGCTGTCTCAGTGGGGGGACTTTATTTTATTGTGACCCTTTTTTTTGGTAGTTTTTTTGGAAGTATCTTCATGCTGGGTCCATTTTTGCCGCTCATGTTGTTGTCTCCTGCTTGGTATCGCTGGATCACTGATCGAATTGTCGCTGTCTGGCTCACCCTGCCTGTGGTGCGTGCTTCAGCTTAGCTTTAACTTTCCTTATTATTTGAGATAGTTTTAAGATGTATAATTAGCATCCACTTTATTTATGCATTATTTGTTTTCCAATAATGAATCTTTATTAATATATTGTATACTTGATCTATTCAAATACATATCTTATTTATGACTTGAGAAACTGATGGCTTCATTTATTTTGTCTAAATCTCTAAATTTATCTTTCTGTCTTTTCCTCCTCCTGGTCCAACTGTACATCTCCCATTTCTGTTTCCCATTCTTCCCTCCCTCTTGTTGCTTGCTGTTGTCCCGCTCGCTGCGGCAGTCATTGCTGGAGCTTGTTTTTGGGGTTAAGGTGGTGATTACTGGGGATGGCTTTATTCCGGGAGAACGAAGCGTGATCATCATGAACCATCGCACTTGTTTGGACTGGATGTTCCTTTGGTGTTGTCTACTCAGGTACAGCTACCTTCGTATGGAAAAGATCTGCCTCAAGGCTGCACTCAAGACTCTGCCTGGCTTCGGTGTGTATCCAGTGGGTGCCCTGTGCTTTCCATCACACACACATTCATTTCCTCATTAATAAAATTGCATACAAACAAGTTTTGAACAGATCAACAAGATAAAAATCTTAAAACATCCAAAACATGTTAGGTTAACCACGGATCCCTTCTTACATATGTCAGTTTGGATAGGGATGTTTAAGTTTAGCTTTTTAACTAATATTTGTTTAAAAAAACATATTGTCCAACTCTTAATTTCCAATATTATTATCAACCAATATTGATAGATTTTACTGGACGTCTCTAATTTGTTTAAGAGCATCTTCAGACTGCAGAATAGCATCAAACTCAAACGGGTGGATCTAAAAGAAACCTTTTCTTGTGGTATAATCGTAAAAAAATCCATTTTAAGATCACTAAAAACTCAGAATGAATTAAATGAAATTAAAAATACTTTTTTCATGGCCAGAGGGAAATTAAAATGTACAGCAGTTTTTTCAGGTCACCGATGACCCAGGGTTTATTACTGGGAAAGCACCTCACTGGTCTTGTTGGGATGATGCTGTCCACACAGAAGTTTATATAATGAGTCACACACTCAGTCAAGCTGTTGATGTTCAGCTCCATGAGGTTCACGGAGGACATTCAGGTCTGTAGCCTGAAAGCATCCTCTCAGAGCATCTTCAGCATCATCAGACCAGCTTTTAATAGTCTTTCTAATGACAGCTTGTTGCTGAACGGTGGGCTTGTAGGAGGAGATGAGAAGAACCAGATTATGATCAGATCTTCCTAAAGGTGGCAGAGGAGCTGTCTGCATTTTTAATATTGGTATAAAATAAGTCCAATGTTTTATTTTTTCTGGTGGAGCAGCTGATTAACTGTTGGTACAATGGTAGAGTAGCAGAGAGGAAGGTGGTGTTAGAGATCGCTACAAATGCGCTTGGATGTTGTTTGAAGACTGGCAAAGCTAGCAGTTCCATGTCTCTTGTGCAGATCTTCTCTTTTAACAGTGACACGTCCAGGATGACACCAATGCTGGTTAACCAGCACTGCATCTCCACCTCCCTTTAGTTTTCTGTTAAGTTGTGTGTTGGGGTCTGTACAGACTGTCTTGTAGCCGTGTACAGACGCATTACAGTCTGGGATCTGTTAATGCATACCATGTAAAGATAATTAGATGAACTGTAATGACTTCATATGCACTCCACAGGTTGGGCAATGCAGGTGGCCTGCTTTGTCTTTATTCAACGTCGCTGGGAATCGGACAAGAAGCATCTGGAGAACATGCTAAACTACTTTTGTGATATCAGAGAACCACTACAGCTGCTGCTGTTCCCTGAGGGCACAGACTTCACTGGTGAGGATTATAAAATGCAGCCCCTCATTCACTCATGAGACACTTTGCCTTTATTCGATTCTCAGAATGTATTAACCAGATCCTGGCAGCTCATTGTGGCCATTCACCTGTTTCACACCATCCCACTGACAGCGTCATGCAAACACAATTTAAAGTGCAAAGGCATATGCAAATCCCTTGACAAGCTCACTATATATTCATTTCTGCAAGAATGCTCTGATCTTTCAGTTCAAGCAGCAGCGACACAAGTGCCTAAAGCTTATTTGATCGCAGTTAATCAAAGTCAAGGATAGCTCTCCTCAGCGTAGCTTAACTTCTCTTAACACATATTGTCATAAAGGTCCAGTTTAGTTTGATCACGACTGGCCTCTTCATATTCGGTTTTGAATATGTTCTTATGTTTCCTCCCTTGTGTGTCTGTGATAGGGCTGCATACTTTTTTGTTTAAGCCTCTTAAAGGCTTATTTAACATATAAAATAGGGTCATGTATACATTATGTTCTGATGCCTTATATGCAAGTTGTTGCATTTAATTCAGCGCAAATACTTTATTCCATAGGCTTATATGTTAACTTCCATCTAGCAATCAGGTTAAGTATAAAAATGTAAGACCCAATATAATGCCTTCTAAATTGAATGAAAGATTGCATAAGTGTGACAAGTCACATTGTTTGAAAGAAGACACACTCACTTTTTTTCTGTCTTTTAGAAGTCTGTCCAAATTAGCTGTTTGTTATGTAATGCAGTATAACTAAGCAGATAGTTTCCATGTTCCTTCATAAAGTTCCTGAACAATGTTTAGTTATTAAACATATCTTTCCTGTGCAGTCATATCCATTAACGAGTCATTATCAGAACTGCTTTATTTTTAAATGTGAAACAAATTTTTTTGTGTAACTTTTCTTTGCCAAGGGTGAGACATGCTAGCAAGAGTGCTTATCTTGTTAACGGTCCTTGATATACACTATGCTTTTACTTGTGTTATTTATCAATGCTTATTTTAATCTGCTGCACAGTGTAGTAGTGGTTAACGCCATGGCCTCTCAACAAGAAAGTTGTTAGATTAAAGCTTGTGGGGGGAGGTTGAAACAGCAATTTTTGTATGCATTGGTTCTGTCTGAGTAATCTGGCTTATAATGTGTGTGCATGCATGTATTGTTTCTCTTTATATTGACCCAGTGACATCCTCTTTCCTGCTAATTGTTGACATGGGCTGTTGCTTCCCCCAATTGGATTTAAGTGCTACAGAGAGTAAATTTATTTAAATCCATTAAAAATATTGTACCAAAAGAAAATGAAGGTTTTTCTCTTAGCTAAAGCTTAAACCCACTATGAACATGTAGAAAGTAGATGCATAGCATGTGAAATGATATTGCAAGCCTAAGCAGAAGTGCAGTTGCCTGAGCTTTTCATTTTGCATCTCCTGCAGAAAATACAAAAGCAAAAAGCGATGCATTTGCAGAACAAAACAACCTGCCAAAGTTGGAATATGTGCTTCATCCTCGCACCACCGGGTTCAACTTTATAGTGGAGAAACTTCGAAAAGGTCAGTTCAGTCCACATGTCCATCTTCTGAAAATAAGATGTCTTTAACATAACAGTCCACTCAGTTAGTCTGCAGTCAGTCTGCAGAAACGTACATTTTTGATGATTCATTGTTTGTTGAAATCAATATAAACATAACATAATGCCTGTCATCAAAGTGGAAATATTGCATCAGCGAAATTAAAGGAAAATAGCTTCTTACTATAATTACTACAGTATTTCCACTGACATTTGTAAAAGAGGGATCATACCTATTATTTTTTTTAAGTCCCAGACTTTTGCTTCATCCTACTTCCAGTCATCACAGTTCCACTGAGACTGATATTTCTATATGATCTAATTCTGGCAGTCCTCCAGAGTCCTTAAATGCCACCTCTGGCCTTGCTGTCTCACCCTCCTTCACCATGGATGCTGAGCATTGCAGTTTACTTTCCAAGCAGGTGTTGTGAATCAGGGTGATATCACCAGGCTAATTCCCTCTCTCTGCTCAGTCCACTGACATAATGTTCATGTTCCTTTGTCCACGTCTACTTTGCCCCTGCCAAGTCTATTTTTACCTTGGCAGAGAGGGCACTTGCAGATGTCATTCTGCACTTTTGATATTTCATTTAGCTCTCTGTGTTGTAAAGATGCTACAGATTAGTAATAAATAAAGAGCTCGTGGTTATTTTGGAGCAGCAAGTTTCTGGGTAATTAATTGCATCTATGCATTGGATCTAATTAACTTGATTTTATTCAGTGTTTAACATATTTGAAATACAGAGTGGAGGATTCCAATGTCAATAGCATGACTATATTTGAAATGGCTATATTTTGTAAATGTTGCAAATGTGTCTTATTTAATGTTTGGCTTTACATTGTGAAAAAAACCCACTGTCTTAAAATAATGTTCTAAGTTGTATCCACCATTATGCTTTGATTAAATTAAATTCTGCATCTTTTCTTAGGAGACAACCTGGATGCTGTCCATGATGTTACAGTGGCATACCCCATAAATATCGCTCAGACAGAACGTCACCTCATATTGGGCCAATTTCCTCGTGAGGTCCATTTTCATGTCCGCCGATATCCGGTATCTTCACTCCCCACCTCTTCCTCAGAGCTCGAATCTTGGTGTCGAGAGCGTTGGGCTGACAAAGAGGTCCGTCTGCGAAACTTTTACTCAGGCCAGCACCAAGGCTTCGATGGGGATGGTGTTGCACGTGTGCCACCTTGTAAGTCAGAGCTGCGAGTGTCTCTGATAAAAGCTGCCTCGTTGCTGTACTGGAGCAGCTTCATCGCTCTGTGTTTCACCGGTCTGTGGCTCTCAACTTCTTTCAGGATCTATGTCCTGGTTATGGTTGGGGTCTATATGGGCCAGCAAAAGTTGTTTGGAGGTCTGGAGCTGCTAGAGCTGGCTTGCCATCAATACTGGAAGTCCAGGTTTTCCGATGTGGGTGAGAAGAAAAAAGTGCGAGAAGAAAAGATACAGTAAGCATGAAAAGCAATTTAGTAGGGAAAATGTTTCCACCTACAGCCAGCAAAGGACACTGAGGTAGATCAGTTGTATTGATCCATTTAGTGCAGAAAGCTAAGGGGAAACCAAGGTTCATGCCTTAGAGAGATGGTATGGATGGTATGGTACATGGTATGCATGGTTTTCAGTGGAGAGTTTACCTTTTTTGTCAAAAAACACGAATGTACAGTATTTATTCTTGCTGGGTTCAAGGAATTTCTCCCATGTGATGTTCCAGGTACCCTATGTATGTCTATCTTTGCACAATTGCAGTCATTTTGCTTGCAGTCATTACATTTAATCAATTTTACGCTGTTTGTGTTTATGGTTGATTGTTTAGAAGCTCAATGTGGGTGTGTCTTAAAACAATGTTGTTAGTGTTTGTTATACAGTTTCTATGTCTTAAATGGTCTTTTTATTGTATACATTGTTGCCCTTTGTTTTATGTTATAAATGGAGCAGAGCCATAGTACAGAGCCTCTGTACATATAATGACTTGACTCTTGCCAATATTAAAATAAGCATTGTTTGCTGAATTACACTTAAAGCTGTTTGAATCACAGTTGAATCTGTTATCAAGGGCAGGGAAAAAGTAGATGTAATGCCAAGAGAATTAGGCGTACACGAGTATAAACGGTAATGTGTGTCAGACTGTTGACCTTTTTATACTAATTGGAAAAGTAGCTTTTTCCAATTGATCCTTAGAGATATCCTGTGGTGTACATTACTGTGTACATATTTAACTTTTTAATTTAAAAGCCAAAGTCCTGAACAGCTAAGATGTTTGAAAATGAGTAAAAACCAAACAAATTATCAGGAAGGGATGGTTTCTTACACTACTAGTAAAGCGGCCTGTATCTTTACTGAAGCAAATCTTGCAGTAATAAAAAATCTCCAATGGGCTCTGAAAGCAGATGCACTTCTGTGCCCTTTCTGGGAAGGAAAGGATGCCTTGTAGAGGCAGGATTTGGGTGGTACTGGGTGGAAGAATGTCCTGTTGGGACAACATTACCTCTCAATGTGCAGGGGGCACAGAGAACCAGACTTGGAGTGGAAAACTGGTCCAGAAATCAACTTAATCCAAGAAAGGCCCTTAATGCCCACCTCTGCTTATGTCTCTTTCTAAAGGACTGGCACCGATGCTTCCCGAGCTTCAGCAGTACCTTTAACCACTCATCATTGCTCTCAGTACCATTACAAGCCACATTTATCTTGTAGTAAAGGAGCATCAGTCTTTGTTCAAATGAGCTGTTTTTATAATGCTGTGCAGTGTGTGAAGTCGCTGACCACTTCAGACAAACCTGTCACAGTCCACTGTACAACAATAGTGTCTTTATGTTTATGCAAATCTGGAGCTCCTGTAGTTTTAGGTGTAAAGGAGCTGATTCCAGTCACTGTGATGCAACCATGTTAATTTTATCATCAGCATGTAGTAGTTTACCAAACATGCT
>JBAMIG010000021.1:11746030-11761443 GCA_037177335.1 Kiunga ballochi | reverse complement strand
AAAGGAGCTGATTCCAGTCACTGTGATGCAACCATGTTAATTTTATCATCAGCATGTAGTAGTTTACCAAACATGCTACTTTTTCTTGAATCGATTTGAAACTCCTAAACCAGCCTGAATCTTCATGTTTGTCCCTCTTTTAAATGTTTTTGAGTTGCGTGATTTCTTTTTTTTTTAATTGACTTGCTGATGCTGGACCTCTTTTAAATTCATTGTCCTCAGGTAAAAATGCAAGTTTCTTAAAGGAAGATGTACATCTGAATAAATCTGTAACACCTTATAAAAACCTCCAGTTGTTTTATTTTGTGTGTGTTTAGCTGATATGTGCTGCAACATACAAGAGCTCATTTAATACGTTTAGCTTTTTAAAATGTCTGTCATACAGAAACATAGTTGACATAATTATTGGATTTTGCAGTAATTCTTTTTTCTCTTTCTTTTTACTTGTCACCATTTCCAATAAAACACTGGCAATTTTACCACCTGCAGAGTACCTTATGTATTAATTCAGTAGCCGCTTTGAGCAATAATATACTGTAGTCGATACATTGCACTGGATGAGTCAACAAGACCTTGGATGCTCATGTTACACAACACTGAGGCCAGTTTGTTTTGTGCGCACACACACACATCTACCATCGACAGCCAAAAAGGTCAGGAGCTTTGAAGGTGAAGTGCAGTCGCCATAGTAACTCATGTTGACTCCCCTGTCTCCCAGCAACGGGATGTAGAATGATGTCAATGGAAAGCATGCTATTTTCTCCTGGTGACAGAATGATGTCACTCTTTTGTGTATGTGAAGAGAGAGGTGGAAAGAGAAGTTTACTTCTATATTCTGCCTGTGTGTGAAGGGAGGTAGTGTCGCTGACATCCAATCAAAAAAAAACTTAAGGGTAAACTAAAATAGCCGTCTGGGGAGGGTGAATCATGAGCCAATTAAGGCTGCAATTATGTTCATGCTTTCCCTTCAACCCCTTCATAGTTCTAACACTGCATCTTAATATAACTTTATATTTGCTCTGGTAGGTTTGGCAGTGGGTGGAAGAAAAACTGATGATGCACATAGACTTCATCATTCTATATATGAACCAATCCGTGCATCTTATTGTCCCATTGGTAGATTTTTTTAAAGCATGTTCCTATATTTAAATTAAGAAAATTTTAGTCAATTTTCCAACTCAAGATCACAAAGTGTGAAATTTAGTTTTGTGAGCATTCAATCTTTTAGACATTCTAGCTCAGGTTTGAGTCATTGCTATCCAGATGAATGCAGACTAATAGGATCAACAAGGCAGGGTAATTACCCTTATCTGGCCAGATGGCTTGTTTCAATAGGTGGCAGACAATCCTGAGGTTACATAGGGACAAACGCAAAGACGACTGAATTATAAAGTAGCACATAGTGTTCTCAGTAGAAAGCTTTTTTTTGCCTCTGGTTATGTGCAGCATTTAACAATTATCAGGTAGGGCCATGATCATATCAATCTCAGTCCATAAATTCCCTCAGTGTAACACCTCAGTACACAAACTAGACTTTCAAACAATGTTAGTTTGCAGTCATATCTTCAATATCCACTTAAGATATGTTTAGGAGCTGGGTGCTCAGAGTATCTCCAGGAATGACTGCAGAAGAGCAGACCAGGTGATTCTTCCTTGGTGACACAGACCCCCTCAGACACACCAACAAAGATGCCTTCCAGCAGCATCGAGCTATAAATAACTCCACAGCAGCACTGCAATATTAGTGGGTGGATTAGGATTGAGTCGTCACTTCCTATTTGTAAAATGGATTCAAACCACTTCATCGTGGATCATTCACACTTTCTGCTGCATGGTTCATGTTTAAATAAGACTCAATTGTAATCTAATGTAATCTGTTTTACTCGAGCTTTCACGGTTAAATTACATCATCAGTTTGCAGGTGCACATTGTCATGAGATCAGAGAATCTGCTCCAGGGAATTTGATTAATAAACTGTGTTTTCCAGATTGCAGTACATCCTTCAGATATCACCCAGTAGGTTAACATCAGAGGCAGACAAATGATTCTGCATCACCAGCATTTCCAAAGGTGGAAATATCTCCCACCTGATTCACAATGTTATGCTGCCACCTAGAGGTCCTGGCGGTGGTGTTCACCACGATGGTCGTTTCCTCCTGATCTCATATGCAAGTAAAAATACCACATTTACTAGTTTATGTGTAGAGGTGAGGAGCACATTTACATCGGGGTTCACTGGAGCTTCATTGAACACTTGTTTATTCTTAAAAAGTTAATTCAGCAAGACTACGTCTTTATTTAGAAAGAACATCAGAAAATCTTACAATAGCCAAAAAAACCAAATACTTTTCTACTTTCAAGTCAGGAAATATTCAAGATAAACATGTCAAAATAACACTCATTATATAGAGCAAATAAAACAAGTAGTATTTGAAAACAATTTTTTAAAAAGTGAACAAAACAATGGAAACCATACGCTGCACTCGATTTGGAAGGTAAATGATGTGGGTATGCTGTGTGAATGTTTCCTCTGTAGAAATGACAGATTACACTGCTTTAAATGACCTTGTAAAGATAGTGAAGGCTGGTCTAATTTGGTAATGCCTAAAGGTGTTCTTACTAATCCTTACCCCATGTTGCATCAGTGCCACAGGCACAAAAAACTGACTAAAAGTGTCATAAAAATATATTTTATCTAAATTATTTGATTAGATATAAAAATGGAGGCTCAGGTCCTTTGAGGACTTTAAAGAAAAATAGCTAATCGCTCATCTGGACTGTGTTTGAAGGGTTAAACACCAGCAGGATTTGAACATATTGTCTGACTTAAACACCATTGATGAATTGGCCAATGTATGTTGTTTTTTTTAGTAATTTATTTGGAAATATGGCTGGTTTAAAAAATAAAACACCTCTCATTGTGACAAATGCAACCAGAAAAAGTTACCAGAGTTTCAAACACACTCAGCCTCTGTCACAAAGACACGTGGCTGAAAGATGCGTGCTTCTGATAAGTCACTGAAGGAACACGCTCTTCGCTGCACACACAACTACAGAATCTATGGCAACAGGTGTAGATTACTACAACTCAATTCAATAGTAGAATTGTCAAAGGTGTGGGATATTCCTTACACATAATGTACAACAATGAGATAATAAAGCCCCTTTGCATAAATCTCAACAACTGAATGTAAAATATTTGCACATTTTTTTGAGCAAGAGGGAAAAATGCAATCATTGTAAAGCATGATAAATACAAAAAATGACATCAATCTGTGCTGTTCACATGGTATCGTTTTGATAAGAACAAAGAATTTAAATGGTAATATTTCCATAAAACTACAAGCTAAGAAATGTAACTAACACAAGATTTACTTTCCTGGTGTCCTAACTGCATTTTGGGACTAAATGGTGACACGCAGAGACACATTTCACAACACAAAAGCACAAATACCACAATATGAAAAACATCTCAATTTGCTCATTTATCAGTGATTTGTAAATGGGCTGGTTGATAATAACCAGACTCAGCTGTACTTATGTAGGTAAATAAAACAAGGGAAGCATTTTAAATGTGAGTGACCTGTTTAATCTCATGCACTGTGAAAGTGTGTTTTGTGGCTCATGAAAGGACAAGAATTCTGTATGGTCATGCTCACACTTTAGTGAAGGTATAACTCCTTAACAATGCTGCCAGCTGTGTTGGTGGGACTGCCCATTGACTCATAAATTAAGGAGCATTTTGAAGAAGCGAGAACAGATCCAGCACACCATTCTTTTAACCAGCAAAGGTCATATGCCAAAGTCAGGAAAGCAGTGTGGGGGATGAAATCGAGACTTCACTGGCCACTAAGTCTGCAGGTGGTGATTTGCAGCACAGAGGCAAGGGGAGAAAAGGGACAGATGTGAATAGCAACAACCAGAACTCATGAGTTATCTGAAGGGACATGCTCTTCAAAGCCCTCACTCTCCCTAACCAGTGCTCTTTCCAAAATGACACGTCCCTCTTTATAACGTTGACTATCTTCAGTAGCAAACTCATAGATCCAACCCAACTTGCTGTTGCAGTTCTTGCAGCTGACATCTCTCACCATGTGCCGGCCGGTAAGCATCACTCTGTCTTGGACTTCACTGTACTGGAGGTTCACCACCTGTGGGGTTGATAAATAATCATGACAAATAAAACTAGATGCAGTATATGTGCATTCTGTTAGATTTAAGAGTGCATGTTAAAGCTGTGCATCTAATTCTACTGTACCTTATTGAAGAGGAAAGCTCTGCCTGTGGCGCCTGTGAACCGTGTAGAGATGAGCTCAGACCGATTAGTCAGGATAGTGTCACAGTTGGCACAAGAGAAGAGGCGAGTTCCACCAATATGATCCAGGAAGATACGTCCCATTGTCTAATCTCTGTGAGTTATAAAACTTTCACCACCTATGGAGAGAAAAAAGGGCAAATGATGTATTACCTTTGTAGTAAATAAAACTAGGCCTTAATACTAAACATTATAAAGGGTAATAGCACCTTATGCAATGCATAATATAATAATAATAATCTACAATTGAAGACTGTTTTATAAGTGTTTATAAAATGATAGGTAGATATTCTTTCCTCCACCCAAGCACATATACACAGAAAAGTGTGAAATTGCCCTTTATCTGAATCTCATAAGAATAATTCAAAAGTAACTTTGTATTATATAAAAAAAAACTAAGACGAAATTATTTTCAACAAACCAAACAGTAAACCCTAAACATCAGTGATGCTTTTGTTAGCTCTCCTTGCGAAAGCACTCATTCTTCAACCCAGTCAAGAACTTCATGTTCTTTGTAATGATGAATGCTGAATAGATGGTAGTTGAGCTTTTAAACATTGTCTTAATGTCACATATCTAATAAATCTCCCAGAGAAAAAGAGGAAACTAATACTGATGGTTTTTTTACTAATGTTTTTTCATTTTGATTTGAGGATCAGATATGCTGTTTCATATTAATTCAACCAGCGACAAAGTCCAACGAAACTAACGTCGTTGTTAGCCGCTCCGCTAACAACGACAAGAGGCTAAGAGATCAACAAAACGTAATTCAGGAATAACTCCTGATGAATCCTTCCTACCTTTTAAAATCTCGTTTAAATTGTTTAAAATCCACTGTCCAGCGAAGGTGTCAGGAATATTTATAATGTAATTTAGGCGAATGTCATATGTTTTTGTCGTCGTGGCTTTGTTATTCTTTTTCAGCTGTTCCTGTCTGCGGTGCGTTTAGAGCTAGTATCAACATCCGGTTATGACGTAGCGGACCCTGCTGCAGCGGCTCGTGGCTGCTTTATGTTCTCCGCCAGGTGTCAGCAGAGCGGAACTCACGCTACTCCATGATGGAGCATCGCTACAGTCGTAGATGTATAGACTATACACATATATGTATCAATGATGTAAACTCCCTTGCAATGTTTACAAACAATAGGAAAGTCAGCCATATGCACATCCTCGGTGCAGAACGCTTCTTACACCTGTGATTTTACACAATGACAAAGTCCAACTGTGTCCAATGTCACTTTATTATATGTTTAGCTATAGTTTTTACTTAAGCAGCAACAATCATGTCCAGAGCCATGAAACCTGTCGTTTTTTGTTTGTTTGTTTTTGTTTGTTTGTCTTGTTTTATTTTTAATGGATACCTACTTGTCTCATAGATACTAACATATAAATATTCTTTTCTCCAATTTGTACACCTGACAACACAGCAAGATGGCACTTTCAGTTTAAAAAACATCCTCAAAAGAGTGGTTTTGCGTTAAGCTTTGTCATGCTGTAAAACCAATCTGTTTTGCACAGAAAATGTGCACTCATCAGTCCCATAGGTCTATGTCACTTGCAAGGGGTCTTCTCAAGCATGTTCAGGTGAAAGAGAAAGTAGGGACCCTCACAAGGCTCGCATCTCCCAGTGAGAAACAAGACAACTCAAATGGGACACAAAGGCACATAAAAACTCAATGGCAACAAAAGGTAAAACAACTCAAAATAACCCATGTTAGTGTAATGGACTGATCCCAAAGGAAAATCCAATGAGAGAGGTAAAATAAAATGAACAGAGAAGGCAATAAAATCGGACAAAATATAACTTCCTGAGATAAAATTATGATGAGAATATATCAGAGACACTACCAGAAATCGAAGTTTTATTTGCTTTGTGTGTGTTAATTTTGTATGTAATGTGTTTTTGATTACGATCATATGTATAAAAAAACTTTGGTCGAAAAAGTCACAATATCCACTTTCTTATTGATATATTAGCACAATCATAATGAAATCAATCTGCTTCAAGATCAAGGAAAGGTTGAAAGAGATAAAGGAAAGATTTTTTTCAATTATGAGGGCTCCATGTTTCCCTTTGGAAGAGCAGACCCTAAACTCCCATTCCCTTTGGTTAAGTAAATGCAAAATTCCATTATATAACAACCTGTGAACATTTTCTGCTGCATGATGGAAATCTGATAACTACACATCAAGATATCTGTTTCTTCAGCACTGATTACAAGTTATCTGCAAAGCCAATCTAAGGACAAACTCATAAAAGACTGCATAGCAATCTAATCATATCTCAAAACATCTCCAAAAGTGAACTAGTATTGTTTTATAGAATTGCTGGTTGTTAAAAAAAAAGATTATACAACTTCAATATCAGGATGTAAAATTTATCATTGGTGGGTAATAAATAGCTTACAAAAGCCCTTACCCATCTGAATTACAAGACCATTTACACACTAACTGGTATGATTTTCTATTTATATTTGAGAATACAGTATGAAAAAAAAATCCTCTATCAAAGATAGAGAGCTAAATACTTATTAGGCCCTGAATTGTTGTGGTTCATTTAAATTTCACACTCAAATGGGTTATACTTACAAGCTATTGATGCAACCATTTCATTGGAAAATCACTGTGGTTACTATCATTGTGTCCACAAAGTCCACTCAGCCCTTGGGAATAACATAATAGCTCCAAGTTATGTAAAATTACTGTTGATGAATATCTCTTAAGTTTTTCATCCATAAGATAAATAATTTTATTTTGTGCTATAGTAAGTAGGAAAACTTCATAATGTATGAGTTTGTTTTCTTTATAGATATGAGGATAATCATCTGTATTACAGCTTAAAAAAACAGAAAGCTGGTCAAATAATTATAAAATAGTACATTTTGAAAAAACCCATAAAGGCAATGGCTTAAGTTATCCTCCTCCTTGTTAAAAACTTTGCCCTCTTGGGACTCTCTGCCTCCTCCACACCCCTCACAGGTACAGTATACTTTTACAGTCACTGAAAGCTTACAGTCATTCTTCCTCTGAGGGTGAGGGGAGAAAGAAGAGGCCGATACACAAACCCTTCTGTGTGGAGAAGCTTTTGTATCATAGGGCATCATGGCTACATCTGTACTACTGCTTCTCCTAGCCCTTGTTGGACCCTGCACTGCATTCACAGGTAAACCCAGAACAATTTAAAACTCTTAATTAGATAAACACATTTTAAAGTAGTGCACTCGATGACTTTGCAGGTAAATAACCAACTTGTGTTTCTTTGGTCATGTATACACTGTGAGCAGCTATTTGGACGTATTGGCCATCTGTCTTAACCTATACAGAAGCTTCTGTGTATCACAGAGTTCAAACATTTGCTTGTGTTAAATGATAACTTTTGCTGATGCACACACTTTATTGTAAGTTTACAACATCTTTCTTATGAATAAATGTCCAAGGTTGTTTTATCCCACTTTAACAGCAAGCCAGCAACTAACAGAACATTTATTACACTGCATTTTATTTCTTAATCTGAGATGAATCTGATAACACAGACAGGAAGCAAATATAGATTCCTGAAAGATTCTTAATGGATCAGCATCGGGTTTTATTGGAACACAAACTTGATTGTTAATCTTCTGAATATTTGCATTGAAGAAAATCTAAGGATGTGTTTTCTTTTTCCCTGTTAATATGAATTTTTAAAAAATTATATCAAAACTGTATCTTTTTCTTATTTCTGTTTTAAATGGAAACAATTATGTGCAAGAAAATGGACTTGAAACAGAAAGATCAGACGAGGTACTGCACATCAGTTTTGACACTAAAATACACTAATCATTATTCATATGCAGAACAAATTTTTATTGTGTTTACTATATCTTAATAATTTGCCAGTGACAGGATGTTGCTTTTATTTGGTACAGATAGAAAGATATATACCAATACTTTGCTCGCCAATGCCTGCTTCCTCATCCCCATCTTCCTCAGGTAATACACTCTAAAATCACTTTATTGAATCATTCCTAACTTGAATGGCCACTTTTAAATAAGGATTGATTTCATGCTAGAATCAAGGTAATTAGTATATATTACTTTTCTCCTCACCAGTTCATGCTCTTACACCTGCTGACATTACGGCTGTGTATACACTGGGACTACCTCTGTCACACAGGTACGCTGCAGAGAAACAATACCTAACATGCACATCAGTAGTGGTAACATATACAGTATGCATTGTTTCCATACTAAAGTTATTGGTTAAATCTTGTATATATGTTTATGTTTTTCACTAAGTGACTGTTTTTATAGGGATGAAGCATCCAGGATTATCCGGAGACTTAAAGGTAAGCCAAACCCTCAGCTGTTGCCAGTCTTATCATTTTTAAATTGTGGTAAATTAACATTTTTCATTCCTTTTCAAGAATAAAAACTATAATAAATATTATTTGTTTTTGAAAAACACATTGGTTGTCAAGAACAACCAGAAGCACCTGGCTGTTTCACCATTGTGGTTTCATGGTTGTGTGAGTGTAACCTAGATGTAGGGAAACAATGCATTTTTAATATTCTTAGAATAGACAACATCCTAAAATCAATTTAGACCCAGTCTGGGGGCCACTGAATTTGCTAAGACCAAAATTAGACATTTTCAAGATTAACTCCTGTAAATTATTTGTCAATTGTGTATGTAGATTGATCTAAACCACAATCCCTCCATTTGATGGTTCCGGTTAATATATGTCTGAATTACTTGATCAAATTCTGTGATAAGAAGGAAATTCTTTTGTTTGGCCATCACTCTCTTTGGTTTATTCAACATAAAGATGCTGTAAAAACAAACAAACAAACAAAAGATTTAATAGCTGAATATGTTTTCTGCAACAGAGTATTAGTGCCACACTGAAAAAAAAAGGTGGAGAATATTTTTTTTCTCCTTTTTTGACTTTGAGAATAAACTTAAAATGTGAAGATTAAAGTCAAAATGACGAGAAATAAGTCAAAGAACAGTTTTGACGATAAAGCAATCAAATTGGAAACAATGGCCTGTTTAGCTAACAATACCTGATCAAGTTATTTAGCACACTGTTAGCACAGTCATATATCTATTCACAACATTAATATCTTAAAGAACTTATTGTTCAGTAAGACTTGTTTCTACTGTTTTATTTTGAAAGACCAGACCAGAAGTCGGTGATTTGGGGTTGTGGGAAAAACAGACTTTTGATGGAGTCTGATGAATAAAGATAGCAATTGTGCCACTTCTGCTAAATCTCTCTGTGTTCTTATATGTAATACATGCAATAGTAACAATAAAGAGATAAAAACAAAAGAATAAAACTGCATCATAAACTCAATTTCACATCAAGAAGCTGCACACGTCGACCTATTTAGTATGTGACCACCCTGTTTTTTTTTTACTTTATTTTTATTTAAACTTTATTCTTGACATTTCAAGTTAATTCTCAAAGTGAAAAAGGGAGAAAAAAAAATCCTCCGCAGTTTTTTTTCAATGTAGCCCTAATAGTTGCAGTATTCAGCTATTGAGAATGCTAACAAAACTATTTTCAATTTTTATTTGCTTTAATTACGTCTCCCCATTTAATTAAGTCATTTTCCTTTTTCTTGTTTATTAATTTGTTTTCAATAACCCGACTGTCTCTTCTTAAGCATCAGTGAGGGCCTGTTGGTCTTGAGTATATGACAAGTTCAGGATTTAAGAAGAGTTCATCTGAAGTGCAAACTCCAGATTAGGACACACTTAAAAGAAAAGCTATCAAACAATAAACTTGCAGTTTTGTTCAGCATATCTTTAAAGATAAGAGACATAGTCATAAACCCAGGACACTGACCTTCACATCGTTACCATAAGCTTAACTGGCAGCATGAATGAAATCTGCTCATAAAAGCAACAATCTTATAATTGAAACAGTTTGCTGTGTGATTATGTTGTTAGGGATTATGCATGCTGGAACTTATTAAGGTCTCCATGTTTGAACAGAGTTGATGTCCATGTTTAATTCTGAGGTGATCTCTCAACATGTGGATCAAATCTCACTGCAACCCAGGTAACAAATACACACACATATGACCATCACAGCATCCTGTACGTGGAAATGCTGCATTCTTCATTTCTGAATGAATGTGTTTCAGGAGCTTGTTGCAAGAGGCTCAGGACCTGTCTATCTCCCTCTCACACAGGGTATGGGCCAGCTGGCTGTGTGGGTGGGGGTGTTAAAGAAATATGAGGCACACATATACAGGCTGAAGTAAACTCAGGTTTTGCTGACAATGTGTTTCCCAGCAGGTGACAGATTGGAAGATTGTACTGTTGTTTCTTTCAACAGATTCCATGTGTCCCTGTTCCCTTCAGGTGAAATCTTTATTTACTCATTAAAAAAATAATCTTTGCAGTAAAATATAACTGTTGAGCTTGAACTCTTTAAGGAGTGTTGAAATATTTATTTGTTTTTTTAGGTTGCTGATGATGTTAAAACTGCAGTGCATGAAGTGGAAGCCGCACTGCAGATATTGCAAAAACATGTATGCACTTAAATATAATAATAATAATAATAATAATAATAATAATAATAATAATAAAATTATGCTTTGTGTTTACAGTTGCATCACACTTTAGTTCATGTTGTTGTCTGGAGTGGATATAAGCAAGAAGATAAGTGAGTGCTTTAACGTTAAAATGTATAATAATATAATAAATAGGCTGGAGCCAAGAGATGGTCACCACCCACATGAACCATGTCCCCACATTCTGCCAATAGTAAAGCATTTAGGATCCACTCATGTATTCATCATTACTTTCAGTTATATTTCACTTGTAGCAGTCATGTGCAAACAGAATGCAGCACAAATTTCTGTAGAAAATGTTAAAACAAAAAAATACAGAAACAATAAACAAAATCACTCACAAAAGTAGTTTTCATCATCACAGCCCATGTAAGAAAAACAATATGACATCAGTTTCAGGCCCACAGCAGTAATAGTAATGGTCTTAGTACCACCCTTATTACTGCTAATAAACCTTACATAACACAATGCAACCTTTATATTATGTATTTGTCCATTGCATCGGCTGATTTAAATTATATGCTTTTTTTTTGTCCCAGCAGGTGTAAGTGTATTAGAGATGAGTTCATAAATCACGGCCTTCAAAAGGCTACTCTTCTGAAAGCCCTGCAGGTAAAATACTGGGCAGTACATGTACTTCCTATGTTGATACTTAAGAGTTCATTTGACGAATGTGCATTGACTTCCTGTCAGGATTCTTTGAGTCATCTTTTGAAAAAAATGGCAAGGCACAGCAAAGGTGAAGACTTCACAGTAGAACTGCAGTCCTCTCCAATTATCTTAGAACCAACCTCAAGTTCTGTAAGTAAAAATTAAATAAAGCTTTAATATTCAGTCAGGCTGTTCAAATCAATAGATACTCATAAAGCCTGACTTACAGAAACAATACATAAGAGAATAGCAGTTAAAGTGTAACTTACATGCATAATGTGTTTGTTTAAAGGAAAACATGCAGTCTAACTTTGACCAATTAGCTGTTCAGCTATGGACGAATCTGGTAAGTTCCCATAAATCACACTCACAGAATACAGATAAAGGGACATTGTGTATGTTTATAATGCATGACAAAGCAGCATGTTGCCACCAGTGTGTTCAGAGAATGCCACACTGTTGTAAATTAAAGCTGGGAAGAGTAATCACAGTCACTCAAAACAAAAGTATGATCAAACGAGGATTACAGTGAACGTTTGTTTGACAGCAGATTAGATAAGAGATGTAAAGTTTGACCTCATGGCTTTACAGTCAGGAGGATTTTCTTCAGCAATGTTCGCTCTGCATCTACACAGGAACCGAACAGTTGTGTAATCGGTATAGCTGCACGATCTGTGGCTGCACAGTGACTCCACCTGATCCCAAAAGTATAAATAATCATAACTTTCCTCTTCCAGCTCCAGCCATCGACAGGTCAGGCAGAGGTCACAGACAGCAGCATCATCACCATTCCCTGCCCCACGAAGGTGAAGCATGCCAACACAGTTAATTTGTGCATCTGGACCAAATGACTTTGTGAGATTGTTTTTCTCCTGTTCTTTCCTTTTTGCCCAACAAGTTCAGAATAAAAATATGCCCTCCGGCAGAATATGTGTGCTCCCATGTAGTCCATAGACCTGACAGCACTGTAAAAAAATCTAAGAATAAAAAGGCTGAAGGTGCTTTTCAATCTTTCAGGACTTGCCTTTTCTGTGGACGCAGATCAACTACCCCCATGAAAGAGACTGGGAGATTCTTAGTAAAGTCTCTGGACCAAATAACTTTGTAAGATTGTTTATCTCCTGTTCTTTCCTTTTTGCCCAACAAGTTCAGAATAAATTTGGGGTCCTACATAGTCAAATCTACTTTATGCTTTCAGGACATGGGCACTGAAATGCTTTGCACAGATCGTATTCCATCTCCTACAACACCTACTTCAGGTAAAGTACATTTTAAACCTTGCTGACTAGAAGCAAACCCCAACAGGAGTTAATGTGCACACAAAACAGTGATGTTATTTTCATTAAATATCTCTCTATTGTGCTTACAAGATGAAAGACCCAGCATTAAGGAATTTAGCAGCTCTGTTGATAGAAAATTTGGAACCTTTTGACATGATTAGTAAAGTTGCAGCGGTTTTGACCCAGTGAGAGGAAAAATGTTCATGGCCCGTTTCCTGTGTCACATCATCTATATTCATAAAGAATTTCACATCAATAAGTGTGTAGCATATTAAATATTAACACATTGTTGATATGATCTACAAGCTTTTACCTTTGCTGTTCTTAATGACAACAAAGTCTTCTTCTATAACTGTTGTTTACTTACAATTATCTCTTTATTTGTTGATCCTAATGCCAAAATAAAACTTGATTCATTATTTTTTGTCATTTTTATTACAAGTTGCAGAGCTCAGGAGTTTGCAGTGACAATAATTTAGAGGAAAAAAAACGTATCACCAGTGGCACTTATGGGCTGTGTATGGTTAGATTTTGTGAAACCTAATTTGGATTTTGCTTTCTGCTGTGTAGTCCACGAGCTCAGACCTGGAGATATTAAAGTAGTGGCAGCTGTTGGCGATTCTCTGACAGTGAGTGTTTCTTCTACATTACATTTTTTTCTTGCACAAAGGTTCAGATTTACATCTTATGGAAAGAAAAAGAATAATGCTTATCTAAAAAAAAATAGACCTAAAAAGTAATCCAGTTAACATAAATTTCAGCTGATTGCTGTTTGTCCTGTTTGCATGTGTGTGTGGACACACTGTGATGAAATTCAAGCTTTGATTAAAAATTATTTAGCTTTTTGCAAAGGATCTTGTTAAGATATATAGATAGGTAGTTTGAAGTGATGATCTCACTGTACTGGTGTATAATCAAAAATCCAATGTTTCTGCAGGCGGCTAATGGTGTGGGTGCAAAGCAAGACAACCTGTTGTTGGTGATTAATCAGTACAGAGGTTTGTCATGGAGGTAAGGTTTTAACTTTGTAATAGTCTGGAATATAAATAAATAAATGATCATATTTATTTTTAAACTATGCATTTAAAAAAAATTAAGAACCGTTCCTACTCTTTTACAGCATTGGTGGTGATAAAAATTTAACCACTGTGACCACTTTGCCAAGTACGTCCATCTTCTTGTTTTTTTTCTATATCAAAGCAGATCATTTTACTTATTTAAATTTATCTGGTGATTCCTTTCTAAATGTGTTCTTGCCAAATATGCCAGCAAATAATAATCAAATAAATTCAAAAGACAACATTTCCTAATTCTGTTATGATAAAAGATTTCAGCTGCACAAATGTTTAAAGCCTCAGTTGTGTTTTTATTTATAATGCAGAAAATGACTAAATAAATCTGGATTATTGTCTTTGAGATCAAAGAGCGTAAAATATTTTAGCTTTGTTTTACTAAAGTGAACAAGTTCTTTTATGAAAACTGTCATTTAGATGACAATATACAGAATATGCTGCCTCCTCCCCGAGGTTACCTTTGGGTGCAGCAAGTCATCTGTGCCATGCATTGTTTCACCAATATGACATTGAGCTATGCGGTCCTAGCCATTATTTCCAGAAGGAAACTGCTATTTTGACTCATCTGACCCAAAACACGCTTACAGGCCAGCTCACTAAGTGTGTGAAATGTATTACAACAAAATATGCAAACTGACCAACTTCAGAGACATTTATGAACTTTTACAGAGCTGTTGTTTTTACAGCAGTTTTATTGGGAGGTCCTAAAATCACAGTCACTTAATATGTACATGAGAAAAACATCATCAAGAAAATCAAAAAGAAAATAACATTTCAGTAAAGAAAACTGAATTATCACCAAATATTACATTTATAAACTTTTGCATACAAATCTTTAAAACACATAAAGTGGAAATATTTCTTTAATACTTTAACACAAGGTCAAATTATTTTAGCACATGTGCTACTAATTTCTAAATGTACAGATGCAGAAATTAAATATTATTATTCCATTACTGACCTTTTTAGTGCTTGTTTGCAGACATCCTGAAGGAGTTTAACCCCTCCCTCACTGGGTTCTCAGTGGGAATCGGCAGTCAAGACACTCCAAAAGCTTTTCTCAATCAGGCAGTGGCAGGAGCAAAGAGTGGGTCAGTCATCTTTTTCTTGAAAACAATGCTTACATTTTGAGCATCAGTAAATACAACTTAGCATTGTAAAACATACATTTTAGCTTTAACAATATAAATATGTCTGCAGTGACATGATTCCACAGGTCCAAATTTTGGTGGACAAAATGAAAAGTGACCCGGTAGGGCAGAAACACATTTATATATGATTTCTGAGCTTTTTGTTCCCATTTACAAAACATTTATTTCTTACCTCCTCAGCGAATTGATTTCCACAATGACTGGAAAGTAATCACTATGTTTGTTGGTGGCAATGACATATGCGACTTCTGCACAGACAGCGTGAGTTTTTTTTATTGCTTATAGTTAGACCTTTTTCATAAATGTTATATAAATGTTATCAATATAAATATCTATATATATATATATATGTATATATATATATATATATACATATATA
>JBAMIG010000021.1:11727849-11741984 GCA_037177335.1 Kiunga ballochi | reverse complement strand
TCTAATGACAAGCTTGGATATCCTGTATAAAGAGGTGAGGTGATGACTTTCTTAATAACACTTTACAAGTGACACATTTCTTTCAATTCCTAAAAATGTTTCTTTCAATGGTTAATGTTTTTAAGATGCTGAAACAGTGGAAAGCTGATGCATTATTGATTTCTTGCCATAGGTTCCAAGAACCCTTGTCAATGTTTTGGAGATACTGGAAATAGAAGGACTTCGTCAGGTCAAAAGGGACAGTCTCGGGTGCAACTTGATACAAAAGTACAATTAATGATCTACTCAATTCTCCAGAAACTAACAAGCCTCTCTGTTTTTTGTTTGTTTTTCTACTAATGAATTGTCATAGAAAGCATCTTCTTGTTTTAATTTTTATACCGAGTCAGTCGAGCAACAAGCACACGGGTTGCATCCTTCTCCATGGCTGGTCCTCTAATTTACTGTGTAAATGAAAGAGATATGAACAAGTACTGGAAAATTCAGTGGGCACTTTTAAACATATTGGTCTAATTTTAATGCACAGTAGACCTTTTAAATATTCTCACTGAGGTGTTTTTTATATAACAAAGAAGCATCTTATTCACTAATCAATAATCAATCCACAAATACTGTAATTTGTGCTGATACTATGTTTAAACAAGGATGACTGA
This sequence comes from Kiunga ballochi, assembly GCA_037177335.1. Classification (NCBI taxonomy): domain Eukaryota; kingdom Metazoa; phylum Chordata; class Actinopteri; order Atheriniformes; family Pseudomugilidae; genus Kiunga; species Kiunga ballochi. Next base: position 11,741,331 of record JBAMIG010000021.1, on the reverse strand, counting down.
GACGTCTTATCATCTAAAATCAGCTGTTAATTTCCATCTTTTATCTACAGGTATGTCTGCCCCTGCTTCTTGTTACCTGGAGAGAAGTCCCCAGAGCTGGCTGAGATGAAACGGATCAATCGGGAATTTCAGGTTGGCAGAAAGGATCATAAAAAGCACAATGTGTGCTTTTACTGCAGTCGCTGTAACTTCAACTTCTCATTCTGTCAGGTCGTGACTGAAAATCTGGTGTATGGAGGTCGATATGACGACAGAGAGGACTTTGCTGTGGTTGTCCAGCCTTTTTTCCAAAACTCAGTCGTTCCTTTAGATGCTGTAAGCTGACTGGCAATCTCCCTCTCCTCTGATGCATTTGTACAAGCATTTGTCAAATCATATATCACATACAAACAGAGATTTTTGTGTTTTTTCCAGGACGGAAGGACTGATGATGCGTTCTTCTCTGAGGACTGTTTCCACTTCAGTGAACGGGGACATGCTAACATGGCTGCGGCACTGTGGAATAACATGGTGAGTCTGGCAATATCAAACAGTGAAGTATTAACAACAGGGCTTATGATAAAGTGATCATATCTCAGTGCAACATTGTCAAAATTAAATATATGTGGTTTTGTTTTTATTTTAGTTGGAGCCAGTGGGTGAAAAGCAGACTTACAACAACTTCACAAATTCCAGGAAAAACATCAAGTGCCCCACTGAGGTGAGAAATATGTCAACTATGCTACTATTGATCTACTTTTGCTCAACCAGTTGCTTGTGCTTTGTACATTTACCTTAGTTTGACGCTTTTTTTTGTGTTCTAGGAAAACCCCTACATCTTTACAAAGGTGAACAGCTTACCTGGTTTGACCACAACCCCAGAACCCACAACACAGACCTCCGCCCAACCTTTGACCCCGGGTTGCTCAGGTAGTGTGCCAGCATGGGTTGCTGGTGTTCTGGCTGTTATCGGTCTTCTGATTGGCTGCGCCATCACTTCAATCGGGTTCTTCTACAGAAACAAGAAGAAAAAGATGACAGCTGCAGTGGAAATGAAGGACACAACATTTTAGAGTGCTGATTGATGGGCACTGGACTATATATGCAGTCATAAAAACTGCAACTAAAACTATTTATAGCATTAAAAGTGGCCTTGACAGCATATAGTTTGTGGACATGAGGCAGTGCATTAGCTCTGCCTGCTGTGACTGGAGATACATCATACTACCCTTATACCACAAGTAATTAACTGGATGCAGTGGGGACAGAGGTCCCTGTCTTCTCAACAGTAATTGAGGCGAATAAGTGCAACCTGTGCATTTCTTCATAATGCATATTGCATAATGCAATATATTATATGTAAAAATGTTGTAGTTGGTCTAAAAACTACTGAGACAATCCAGTACAACCACAAACCACTGCTTATTGTTAGATTTAGTCTGCAAACACATGCTGACTGCACTTTAACTTATTACTTCTTAACGTATTAAAATCATGCATTTCAATTTATTGAAGCAGCTTGAGTTGGTTTTCTAATAATGTGGACCTTCTTTGGTTATCTTCTGTAATTAATCATAATCTCGGCTGAGGAAAACAATTGTACATTTGACTTTTACAAAAACTGATTTGGGGACTGGGGTCATATGGAATAATTTATTTTCTGTAATGTATTTGGAAAAGGTGTGTGGCTTTATCTGTTAATGTTGCCAGTTTGTTGAGGTTGTTTATTGATTGTTTCAATAATATTATTAAGAGTCATTATTAAAAGACACTTTTTCATAACATTACTCTGGGTCTTTCATCACCAACAGTGACTCAGTTGATAGATAACACTCAGATATTTTATTTTTTCACCACACCATAGAAGCATTTCCACAGCTTCTGTTCCTGATGTAACAAACTAAATAAAGTCTGGTGTTTTTGCTGCCTTTTTATGTTTTTGCTCAACTTTCAGCCAGGTATTAAACATTTACACACTTAATTTGCTTAAAGATTTATGGGGGTTGATTTAGACAGGTTGTTTGTCTGGTGGTTCAGCTTTCTGTGTTGTCTATGTGATGGACTGGCAACCTGTCCTCTCACCCGGTGTAGCAGTGCTCCAGCTACCCACGAAACTGAATTGAATGAAGTTGTATGGAAAATGGATGGATGGGGATTTGTTATTGGCTGCTGTTTTACTAAATAAATTGGCATACTGTCTAAACTGTATATGTGTGTATTTCTATATTTTCATTGACTTTGGGGCCAAAATTTTCCATCAATTGTTTTTTGTTCTTTTTCAATTAGTTTAATCATCTGATTATAAAAAATATGATAATAAAGAACAAATATTATAAACATATTTTAATGTAAAATACTAAGAAGTTACGGACACTCATATGCATATACTAAAAATACATGAAGCTACAAAATTGTGATTTCCTTAAATTTTCCTTTCTTTAGAGGTGTATTCTCTGTACTGCATAGGAAAACTAACTAAAACTACACACACCACAATGTATGTTGTATTCTTTTTTATTTATCCAGATCTTTGCTTATATTGCTTGTCTTTATTGGAGGGTAATGATGTAAATATTTATAAATGTAATATATCCAATGGAAAAGTAAGAAACTATCATTTAAGAAGTTAACGTGATACTTGTCCTTGTTCTTTCTGTTGACATTAAGGACGTTTTTTTATTACAACACCTTGGATCATTAAATCCCTCCAGAACAGCGCCTCCCTGTGTCCGCCATGAGAATCTAACATTGACTCTACAACATCAGTTGTGAAGATGGCGGAGGGCGAATTGAACGTAGATAGCCTCATCTCTCGGCTCTTGGAAGGTAAGCAGTTTGAATAAGTTAATGGGGTTAAACAAGCTACGTCAGTTTTACTTATTTTCCTAGCAAAGGCCGTGTTCAGGTTTTTCCTCAGCCACATTAGAAAATACAGGAATGTGTTAGCTACTGGGGCTAATGTCAGTTATTTGTAACAGTGTGCGCGCAGCTAGCTTTAGCTAACGTTACCATTAAGTGCCTGGCCGTGTTTATAAACAGTGCTACGTCTACAAGTCTCTGCACCGTTATCTGCGATTACTAATGTGTGTGGTGTTCTTTGTATTAGGGTTTATTTAACCTTTATGCTTGATGTGTTGCGGTATTTTAGCTCTAAATGACTGGTATTCAAAAATAGGGGCAGGGGCAAGGACATTTTTTTCTATACGTTGCAGGGTACACTATTTCTAACGGTACGAGTGTGAAGTAATTTGCTTTAAAATAACAAATAAAGAGGGGGATACAAACTGTCAGCAGCTGAATGTCTTAATGTGTAATTACTGTTTAGATCATTTTTTTCTGGCGACGTGAAAAATGTTGGAATGAAATGTTTTGACAGAGTAATTTACAGCAAAATTATATGGTGTTCAATTTACAACATACAGAACTGATGATTTGATTTGATGCTAGCTACTCTTTCAGCTAGTCAGTATGAAATTTTGGTAAATGTTTGTGTGTGTGTTTTGGCAATTTGCTGTATTTTTTGTACTCATGCTTTCATACTCCCTTGTCCAAGTCATGATGTAAATCCTAGTAGGATAATTAATAACAACTGTGAAGCAGTTTAAAACAAAATGCAAGTCATTAAAGAGGTTATTGGTCTTCTGACTTCTCTGCAGAGATGTTTATGACAGCTTGAATCACCCTTAAACCATGTCACCACAACCACACTATAATCAAATGGCTGCTTTTGAACAATTATGGTGAATCTTTGTTGGTACTCAAGAAGTTTAAGACAAACAAGATTTTTTTTTCTTTTTGATGGTCTACCAGTCCTCTTCTGAGGAGGAGGGTTTTCTGTTCCCCTGTGATGTATTCTGTTAGACCAGACCACAAAGGCAAATTCAGCTGCCCTTGGCATACTTTCCTCCAGATCTGTAATGCTGTTAGATGGAGATGACATGTTGTTGGTTTTAATTTTTGTTTAGTGGTTAGTTTTCATTTAAAACGGTGAGGTAATGAGTTCTTCGGTAGTGATATGACCAGACAGCAGCTAGTACATTCAATGGTGTGTTTTAACAATGAGAGGGGTCTAAATAGGGGTCTTTCAGGTGTCCGTGGCTGAACTGAAGATAAAGGAAATGTAAATATGTGAAAGTAAATTTTTGCTGAGCAGTTTGAGCTCTTAGACTCTATCCTGTATGCTCTGTTTGTATCGCAGTAACATACAACACAAGTTTAATTATTTTGTAATGCAAAATTGCATAACTCAAAAGAGTCTAATCTAAAGGAAGACAATAGAGGAATGAAGTCATTCGTGTCCCTATTTGCCCTCCCACCCAAATGATTCTTTTGCATAGAAATAAATTACTGGAAGTGTGTTATTTTGATCAAATGATGCATATTACACATGTTCAATAAGACCTTGGGGAATACATTTACTTTAAATGCATACTGCAGATCAAATCGTCAATCACTTGATTTCTTGTTGTTGTTATAAATTGGTTTAAAAAATTAACTCTGCTCAACTTTTCTGATGTAGTAAGAGATGTTCTTTTGTAATTTCCTGTTTCTCAGCAAACATTTACACTATCAAACTGTGCACAGTTATTACACAAGATTCTTTAAAGGCCATTAACCTTTTTATTTAAATTGTTTCCATATCATCTCTACAAAATTTTCCTGTATTTCGCTGCCTGAAGACCTTGTGTTATTGATAGTACTTATTCATTGTAGTTAAATCTTACAGGACACTGTCACTTAAAACAAAGACATGTTTAGTAACATAGCTGTAAATACACACACAAACAGTGCTTTGGCTCATGATGATCAGAAATCCTTGTCATTGCTTCATTTTAGCCTTTGCCCCGCAGTGTTTTTAGAACATAATCTCTTTAAAAGTGGCAGCCAGTGGAGTGCCAGTGCAAACAGTGAAAGGTTCAGTGTTAAAGCTGAGCCGGTTAACATCCACCCTCCTCTAATGAAGCCTGGTAAAGAGCCCTACTTCTGCAATTTCATGCTTCATGTAGTGCACGTCATTCAGGTCTGAACTAGATGGAGGATAAGGAAAATTGAGCGTAAAAAGCACCAAGGATAGCAGAGCTCTCAAACATTTTGACTTTCTGATTCATCATCTATGAATACACTCATTTTAGTTTCACTCAACTTGTATCCAATTTTCTTTGGATTACAAATTTATAGATTGTTAACGTGCCTTCTAAAAACAGCCATCAGCAAGCCTCTCTAAAAAAGGAAAACTTAGACTTGTTGCTCTTAAACAGCTTCAGGCGGATATCAAACCTCTCCTCTCTTAGTAAGATTATACAAAAAACTGTCTTTCCACAATTACACACCAACCTGATGTTTTGATGTCTGCTGGTGTTTGGTCATACCACACTACTGACACTGCTCTAGTTAACGTCTTGGATGATATCCATTTAAGCACAGATCTCAGCAACATTTCAGTGCTTGTATTACTGGATCTCAGTGATGCATTTGATACAGTCGACCATAACAAATTACTAGACTGGCTGAAAAACTGTGTAAACTCTGTGGCACTGCAATTAAGTGATTTTAGTCTTTTTTATAGGAAAGGGACTACTTTGTATCTAATCTGAGTGAACTAGGATAACCTGTGGAGTTCCTCAAGGCTCCATTTAGAGCCACTGCTGTTCACCATCTACATGTTCCCATTTGCTCAAAAAACATGTTACCATAATTTTGCTAAGGAAACATAAATAAACATAAGAATCTCACTAGGGTACTATAGTCCAATCCAAATTTTATGCATTTATGCATAAAATTTATTGATCCAGTTAAAGATTGGATGTGCCAAAATTTCTTCAGTTAAATTTAGACAAAAATCTTATTAAAGGTATTTCGACCAAATAAAGAAAGATAAAAGGGGTGCAATCATCTATAGTCACATCAAGACAGTTGGGAAGTCTGACTTTTATCACTTAAAGAACATATTAAGGAACACATCTTTAGTAGACTAGACTACTGTAACACTGTCCTTACAGGTTTCCCTAAAAGTCCATCAGACAGCTGCAGTTAGTCCAGGATGCTGCTGATCCTCAGGTCTGGGTTCACACTGGTTTCGTATCCATCAAAGATTTGACTAAAATCCTACTGTTTTACAAAGCTCTCAGTTGTTAAGGACCAAAATACATTCAAGATTTTCTAGATTGTTATGAACCCATCCAGTCAGAACCAAACATGGAGGCAGCGTTGCGTTTTTATGCTCTTCACTTGTGGAACAAACTCCCATAGTTATTATTTACTGCCTTTTGCTAAATAATTAATTCCTCACACAAGACCTTTTTTTAAGCTTTTTACAAATGTATCATCTGCTTCAATGGCTCTCATTTTTATTATTTCCTCATTTTGAATTTTTCATACCAAGATGTAATTGTTTGATTAGGATGTAATGTTTTATTAGTTTTTTTTAGAATAAGGCAGTGTAGACATGGTGATTATTGCATAATACTTAATTGGTGGACTTCTTCATTCCTTTGTTTTAATTGTAAAACAGATTTAATAAAAACTTAAGATCAATTAATTTAAAGGTTCTAAAAAATGGAGCAGAGTTGCTGCCTGTTTTTTGTTTGTTTTGTTTTTTTCCCCATGTATCACTTTCACATGTCTTTATTTTAGCTTCTAACTTTCACAAGTGATAATTGTTCTTCCATTTTTTCTTGGTTTTTTTTTCTGGGTGTAAGATAAAAAAATAAATATGAGCTGTGGCATAATGCTACAAAGAAAGCTTCAGCTCTGATGGAAACTACTCAGCCAATAAGCCCACACTACTGCTGAAGAGGAAAACTGTTTTCATAGAGCTGTGGGTTTCTGAAATATGGCTGAAGCTGAGCAGCTGTAGGCTACAGAATCATTACACCCACAGTTCATCAGCATGCAAGATAGCTAAATATAAAACCATAAATGGGATTTTTTCCTTCAGGGGACAAAAGACTCCATCATATCATGGCCTCAGTCTAATTAACTTTGTAATCCTGTGGTTGTTACTGTTTATTCATAGGAACTAAAATATGGCAACGGTTGTTAGTAACACAGGAATGTGTTTCTTTCTACTTACAGTGCGAGGATGTCGTCCAGGAAAGATAGTTCAGATGACTGAAGCAGAGGTTCGAGGCCTTTGCATCAAATCCAGGGAAATCTTCCTCAGCCAGCCCATCCTGCTGGAGCTGGAGGCCCCCTTGAAGATTTGTGGTTTGTGTTTTCCATTTTTCCATTTGGTCATTTTTCCTCACCGTTTCTTATTGTTGATTGTTTACAAGTCATTTTGTGTTGCTGTCTCATCTCTCATCCCTTTAGTACATAAAGGGATACACAACACTTTGCTGGAACATTTCTATTTAAAGGACTTTTACTATTTTCCTGCTTGGATTTCACACACTCCACTGGAAGTAGATAATTCCAGAGAAAAAGAGGAAAAAAACCAATATAAAACACAGGAAATAAAAAACCTTTTATAAATGGTGTCCATCCAACACATATATATGCATGATTTAAATACTTATAATTGGTTATCTGTCAGAAGTAAAGTTGTAAATATCAAAATGAGAAGTTGCATTTTGATTCATCATCCATTTCTCGTAGCTGAGAAATAAAAATATTTGCGTTCACCGTGATTAAGATAACAGATATTAAAAAACAAAACAAATTCAGTTTGTGGCGGTCGAATCTAAATTCTTGGTCTTTTTTTAACCTTTGTCTTGGATGTCTTTTAATTATTTACTAAGAGCGCATGGGTCAGGTTCAGTGCAAACTCGTCTGTTCATGTTAAACATGTTAAACCAGTAGTGCTGCTTTACTAAGGCTGGCACCTTCACTGCTGCCATAGCGACATATGCCAGAATACTTCTTTATGCACCTAGATTTTCTGGGAAAAAGTCCACCATCGTTCACAATTAGTTTTCAGTTTATTATGACGGTGTAAACTGAAAAATCTTTACTATCTAACAATTACAACTCTGTGTTAACACAGTTCAGGGACAAAACCTAATGAAGCAGTAAAATGTTACCTTGGTTTAATCAGCCTGATGTAAGCTTCACTTTAAGTCTCTAAGATTTTTTTGTACTATGGACCCTCAATTTTGCAACGTTGAAAATAAACCTGTTTCATCATTGTTTTTTCTTCTTTTAAATATTCAGAAAGGTGCTGAGTCATATTCTTCAGTTTTCTAAACCAATTATTTTAAAAAGTAATTTAAAAGTAAAGCTTTAATTATCTGAAATCTGATGTTTAAATTCATCGAGTGAAAGATATTTTGTTTATATTGACCTATAGTATTTACATAGGCTGTTGTTTCCCAAAACCTTGACAGTAGCACTTTTTTCAGCAAATGTTTAAACATAAATCTGTGTTCAAACTGTGACAAGTCCTTAGAAAATGAAGTCATTGCTCTCACATCAGTTGTGTTAAATTACAGCTGATGGGTTCCTGGATTGTTTTTGTGCTTTAATACTAGCCTTACATTGTAATTAAAAGCTTTGCTGGTTTCACACTAACAGCTTTTGACCTGGATTAAGGTGCCAGAGCGATGCATTAGGACAGAGTTCACAGAAGTTTAGTTCATGTATTATTAATGTGAAGTATTGCAAAGTCATTACCATTACAAGTACTTGTGAAATAGACTAGATGGGAACCGTGAGGCTGCATGAACAGTTTGTTTATTTTTTGTTTTAACAAACAAAGAACAGTTAAAATAGATTATACACAAACAAGCTGGCCAATGATATCAGAAACAGATCCAGACCTAGCATCCACATCTGTCATTTAAATGCACTATAAAATATGCTTTTAATTCAGGAATGCAGACAAAAATAAGGGCAAACCTGCAGAGATTAAGGTTTTGGTGCCAGTTTTGCTTTGGACATGGAATATGAACCAGTTTCATAGACTCAATCTAAAGCAGACTAATCTTTGGTAATTCTTGTCACATGGAAAGTTTAACAGGCATCTTACTTCATTTTAATTTGTGTCATCTTGTAATGAAGCCTTTCCTTAAAAAGAATGTGGGACATACAGTATATGTTTTCTGTTTTTGGTCACAGTAAAATCTGCTTATTGTTCTGCTCTGCTGGAACTATTTTCAGTCATCTGTGTCTGGAGCACTTAACCCAAATTAAAGTAACTCTTGTGTTGGTGCATGAAGATATAAAAGGAAGCAGGTCTTTGCTGGGTGATGAAGCAGGTCTCCAATGCAGAGACAGAGAGCTGCTTCAACTCATCGGTCTGTTAAATATAGAGGAGGTTGACCCTACATCCTGGGAGAGCAGTTCACATTAAAGTTAGTTTGTGTGGATTGTGTAAGTGTTTTATATTATCATCATTAGCCTAAAACATGAATGTTGATCTATTTCCCACTGGCCATGAATGCATTGATCTTCTGGCAGTTTACATGGTTATGTTTATATGTGGACACTTAGGCTTGCTGGTAGTGAGATAATCAGACATCTTTATTGGTGTTATCTCATAATAATCCACCAATCAAAACAGCTGATGTGTGCATAGGATTGTGTTATCAGTGGCATCAGTGTTTATTTTGTCTAATATTTTCCTCAAAGTTGTTTCTAATTCTCAGACTTTCAAACTTCCAAACAAACACTTTACCTTTTCCATTTCCCCTGTGCCTCTCTCTCTCTTTTTAGGAGACATTCATGGGCAGTACACAGATTTATTGAGGTTGTTTGAGTATGGTGGCTTCCCTCCAGAGGCAAACTATCTTTTCCTGGGTGATTATGTGGACAGAGGGAAACAGTCCCTGGAAACCATCTGTCTCCTACTTGCCTACAAGATCAAGTACCCGGAGAATTTTTTTCTGCTCAGGGGTAATCATGAATGTGCTTCAATCAACCGCATCTATGGCTTCTACGATGAGTGTAAGTATAAGTTAACAATACAGGGATATAGGCAAACAGTTTGGGTCTAAAAATGTGTCTTTGCTTTTCAGGCAAGCGCAGATTCAACATTAAGTTATGGAAAACCTTCACTGACTGCTTTAACTGCCTCCCCATCGCTGCTATTATTGATGAGAAGATCTTCTGCTGCCATGGAGGTGAGTGGCTTGAGTTTTGCCTTGTCCTGAATCTAAACTAGGCTTTTTCATACTGCGTTTTAAAATCTATTTGTTGCATCTGCAGTCAAAAATAGTTTCTTTTATTTTCTGTTTCAGGGCTTTCACCTGATTTGCAGTCAATGGAGCAGATCCGTAGGATCATGAGGCCAACAGATGTACCTGATACAGGTGCTGTTTACCTCTTTATGGGTTCGGGTGAATGCTCATACTCGATCCTGAACATGTTCATTTCCTCTGGAGCTCTCCCGGGAATTTAAGTTTATGTTGAAGTGGAAAATAACAGTCTCTCCTCTGTGATACCTCAGCTGGATTTTTAGCACACCAGCCTCTGTATATAGCATCTTTTCATTACTTTCCTGCTTTAGGTGTTTTTATCACCATGTCTCCTCTTCCTGTCTGTCTGCCAGGCCTCCTGTGTGACTTGTTGTGGTCAGATCCAGATAAAGATGTACAAGGTTGGGGAGAGAATGACCGTGGCGTCTCCTTCACCTTTGGGGCAGACGTGGTCAGCAAGTTTCTGAACCGTCATGACCTGGACCTCATTTGCAGAGCACACCAGGTACTTAGGACTGAAACTAAATAGGAGAGTTTGAATATTGAACATGTGGCCTGTGTTTCTCCACAGAATGATGGAGTGGAAAAAATAATTATTTTCTTTAATTGCATGAAAAAAAAATCCTTGAAACTATAAAATAAATAAATTAATGGAACAATAGCTGGAAGAGGAAAGAAACCAAAAGAACATCCAACTTTAAATATTTTTATCTTGTGGAGCTCTTTGCTTTACTTTGGTTTGTTTTACAATCTTTTTAGAGATGAAGGACACTTTCTTTGACATTACTAACAGACATATTCCCAGCATCATCGAGGCATTACCTTTTGATTAGATTTTGAATGGGATTTTGACTAAATCCAATACAGAGGGTGTAATGCAGCTCAGTGATGGAACCACCTGGATACTCACCAGAATACAAATTAACCTACTTTTGCAACACAGAGCTCATACAACAACAGACCTTTTAACAGGCTCTCTTTCGACATCTGATCATAAATTATTTCGGCCATGCGTTGGCCTGATGACGCTGTCAGAGCAGAGCACAGAGTAGGAATCAGATAAGGGATGTTTACTTCTCACCTGTGTGCCACAGGTGTCTTTTGTAAGCTTCAAAACCAAGTAAGATACACTTCTCTGTACTTACTTATTTTCCAAAGGTTTACTCATTTAGTAATATAATTAATCAACAAAATAAATAATGCAGATGTTTTGCAGTTCTATCGCTACATTCATGCATGTGCATGGTTGTAACTGTTCTTACTTTTACAAGTACAAGATTTTAACTTTCACTTGCATTAAAATGTCCTCACGTGTAAAATATGCACAACATCTTTGATGATAAAGCATTTGCCCATAGACTGTATAAAGAGGAGAAGAGCAAAAGTGAAGCTTGTTAGGTAGCTCCTACCATCTCCATCTCGCTAATATCAAGCTTGCTGACTTCCGAAAATACAAAAATGATCATAGATATAGTGGAGCTGAGAAGGGGCTGTGAGCATGGGGTGTGAATGATTGACATCTGTAGAAGTCTGAGCTGCCTGCAGCTAACCGAGCTAACTCGAATCTAATAGAGATTTAACTCAGGTAGGTAGAATAAAACTAAGGCTGCACTTAAAGCTGGTTAAAAACTGCATTTGTGCTGCACTCTGCCTTTTTGTCATGGTTATTGGATACCTGTCAATCAAAATAACACCCCTAATTATATCTAAATTCAAGATGAAATAACATCTCAATGAATGAGTTAATTAAAAAGAGTCACCCCATCACAGTAGTCATGAAGATAAACTTAACCTATTAAACCTAAAATGTTTTTGTACAGTCTGTAAACATGTTTATTTGTGCTTTAAAGTTAGCATTTTTAGCATGTGAGCCTGATCATATGCTCTGTTTTGGAGCCGCTAGCGGATGAGGGGGGAACTGCAATCTTTGGCACATGCTACTTGGATTAGCCACGGCTATTTCAGTTCTGTGCTTCATATCGATTTAGACGTAGGTGTTTTCATGCAGTCAAGCTTCACAGCAGAGATGTTTTCTGAGACAAGCTGGAAATTTGTTTCTTGCTATTGATCAGGCGTTGGAGTAATGTTGTATTCAAACAGGTTGTGGAGGATGGATACGAGTTCTTTGCCAAACGCCAACTGGTCACACTTTTCTCTGCCCCAAACTACTGCGGGGAGTTTGATAATGCTGGCGGAATGATGAGTGTTGATGAATCCCTCATGTGCTCCTTCCAGGTAACCTAAAAGCCACAGAGTGAAGTCGTATTATCTGAGTCAGCACATTATTTCAGAAACAATAACCCATACATGTTGTGTCTGCTGTTCTGTCCTCAAGATTTTAAAGCCCTCAGAGAAGAAGGCTAAGTACCAGTATGGAGGTGTAAACTCTGGTCGACCTGTCACCCCACCCCGCACCACCCAAGCTCCCAAGAAGAGGTGAACACTTATGAGCAGCTCTCCCCCACCTTCTCATCTTATCAATCCCTAGTGTGCCGTTGTGGCAGCCCCTGTAACGCCCCCTGTAGAGCAAAAGACAGGGCTGATCTTGTTGCCTGAATTTTTCTCCTCCTCCCTTTCCCTTCATCCAGCCCCTCGTCAACTCGGCTAACAGCTCTTTTCTTAATGTGTATGTGTACATACATTTGCTGTGACCAATCTGTATTTCTTTATCTTTATTTTTGGTCTTTCTTTTTCATTTTGCCTGCTTGTTGGGATTTTGATATTATTAACAAATAATCATCTTGGTGGTTTTACTCCCAATGCTACTTCGATTTATTTGAGATTGTGTGTTGTGTAAGAAAAAGCTTTCTCTCTGTAGAGAGGCTATTTGACCAAGTAACAGGAAACATTCAACTGAGCTTAATTTTTGCCTTGATCTCTGAAAATAAACAGAGAATATATTTCCTATGTGTTTTATTTCAGAGTGTGGTCTTAGAGCAAAATCCACAGACCATAACATTTCTTATGTTCCGCTTTAACATTTGCGTGCTGTGCCCTTTGCAGGGCTTGTGCACACATTTTCTATATTCACCCTTCCCAATTGTTGCAATGAATGTGAAGAGACCAGGTTGAATTAAGTATGCAGGCTACATCAGACAGCGCTGGCAGTGGGCACGATTTACCCAAACATGATATCATCTACGCTCCTACATCTCCACTCTATTATACCTCCCTGTGACTCGACTCGACTCCCACATAAAAGCATGCTGGTTCTAAAACAAAGCTGGTAATGACTTTTTTTTTCACTGATCTCTTCATTCTCACCAACATCGCTTCACCTGTACTAATTTTTTTTAGGGAAAGCTGGTTTTTATTACACTAATTTGAATAAGACTTTTATGGATTGGAGTGCTTACAGAACTGTGCTTTA
>JBAMIG010000021.1:11698272-11723670 GCA_037177335.1 Kiunga ballochi | reverse complement strand
TATATATATATATATATATATATATATAAAATATATATATATATAAAATATTTCAAACACTGTTTAGTTTTAATGAGTGATGATGCTCTGGTGGGGGTGGGTTATGCTAACATGGCCAGAGGGGGTTAGTATTACCTCGTTTTATGCTCATGAAAAAGGAGGCAATAATGTTTTGTTCCCAGTATGACAGAGTTTAGACCCCCTAAATAGGTTTAGTTAGTCAACTTTGTTAGTTTTTGAGTTTGCAGGTATGTCCAATGATGTACTTCCTCGAGGAACTCATTCTGTTACTATAATGTTTACTTTATCTGTCTCATTGGTAATGAGTGTTATTTAATCATTTTCTCTGTTTAACATAAACAATTCCTGCTTTTTCTTCCTGTCCCTGCAGATACGGAGAGCACCCAGCGTTTTTCAAGTACCGGACAAACAATGGCAAACTTCTTCCACTTTTATATGTTTATGACTCATATCTGATGAACTCTGAACAGTGGGCTAAACTGCTAAAACACACAGAGAGCAATAGCATCAGGGATACACCGTATGATGCCATCTTCATCGCCTTGCTGGTTGAGGAGAAACATAAGAGGGATATCCTGACTGCTGGGTTTGATGGTGTCTACACTTACTTTGCAACTAATGGTTTTTCCTATGGCTCCACTCAGCGTAACTGGGGCTCTATTAAAGCTTTCTGTGAAGATAACAACCTGATATTTATTCCAAGTGTGGGGCCAGGATATATTGACACAAGTATTCGACCCTGGAACTTTCAAAACACTCGAAACCGCATCAACGGCAAATATTATGAAACCTCGCTGAGTGCAGCTTTGGAAGCCAGACCTGACTTTATCTCTATCACATCTTTTAATGAGTGGCACGAGGGGACGCAGATTGAAACAGCAGTTCCTAAAACGAGCCAAACCGTGTACCTGGACTATCTGCCAAATAAACCAACAATCTATCTCGAGATAACTCGCAAATGGGCCTCTATTTTTGGTGGTGAGCGACGACGATGGCAGGAGTGATCTCAGAGGAAATATGTTAGCGGTAGTGTAAAGGAAGTTGTGTTAGCAGATGTGCAATGTGAGACGCATGGAATAATGATTACTTCATTGGGTTAATATGACATCAAGTGATGTGTGATGTTATTCTCTTTTGGGTAAATTAATGTTTACTTATTAAATCTTTCTTATTCAGAGATGAATAAATAATGCTTTATCACTAACCCTACCAAAGCTGTAAACTGCTGGTGTTTGTTTGTTTTTCAGTTATCTGTCAACTCAGAAATAAAGTGTCCCGTGTGGGCTTGGGGTGTGGGACTGTGGTGGTAGAAAGCTGTTGCTTCACTCTGTTTTTTACTTTGCCTCCAAAGAAATCCAGTACAAAAGGCATGGCTGTCTAAATCACTGGCATGAGTCATGGTGCTGCAAACAGACAGAACAACGGGTCTGTTCTTGAATCGCATGTGTATCTCGGTGTGAATGGCCGACATATTTTCTTGTGCAATATTTTCACATTTTTTAATAAAATCTGGAGGTGTTTGCACAAATAACCTGAATAAACTCATGATTAGATATTAAAACATCCTGGCTGCAAATTCCACCTTCCTCTGAACATCACATACACGATCTACCGGTAATTATTTACAGCAGCAAAGAGCTTTTAAATGCATTCATTTAAATATTAAACTGTTTGTAAATGCATTTCTAATATTGTCCTTTCATTTTCATAGGCTCATATGCATTTTTATTGAGTAGTTCACTTTCAACAAAGTGTCTGTTCATGAAACAGTATTTGAGAGATGGTGAATACCCAGGGAGTGGCTGACCCTTTGCTTCATTCTTCAAAATGAAAGTTACAAGAGGTTGTAGTGCAACCATGGTTGCAACATTGCCCAACATTTCAAATGAAAGCAGCAGAGGCTGTGAAAAGACATAATATGAGAAGTCTGAAGCAAACCTAGACTTTCTGTTCTGATTCTGCCAAACACTGCAGAACTGGAAACTAGGCCAGCACTTCACAGCACTACATAATGACCCAAAATGTTTGACAAAGGCTGAAGCGCTTCCTATGGGAGAGATAGAATGGACATAAGTGGTTGAGTCCTTTACCTTTCCTCACTGAGGACAAAACAGAAGCCAGAAAAACCAGTTAACTGATCTGTCTTTGCCAGTGTCTGCAGATGCACTGATAGTTTATAACATCCTTTAAGTTTGTTTTTCAGCTAAAATGTCTTTAACCCTTTGCAACCATATCCATTTAACCCAAACCTGTAAACCCAGTTGCTCCACAGCTTGCTTTAAATGTTGGCTTTACACTCAAACTAATCTACAAGCAAACTGGGTCTGGTATCAGAATTTCAGCTTGTCCAACTTTAAGGTTGCTTTAAGCCAGAGTCTTGAAACACAGAGAGCATCAAAGGGGGCTATATGTTTGAAAAGGTTTAAAAACGGGGTTTATTTCATCCTCTGGTGCTTAAATGTTAAACATTTATTTATGAAGGACTCTCCCAGTCCTTTAACTTGAAAGCCCCTGAGAATGATTCATCAATCAGATAGCAATGAACACGAGATAACCTTTTGATAAATATCCTTCATTCGTCTTATCCATTGCTACAACCTCTGCTGATTTGAAATATAATATAAACATTGAGTATTTCGATTTTGTCTGAATTCATTGGTGCAAATTTCTGAGCATAATTATTTAAAATGGTATATTTCACGTATTTCATCTCAAAGTTAAGAAAAAACACAGTGTTGATCCTTCTCAGGCTGCAGCAGGAATGATTCACCTGTTTACTCAAAATGTGACCCTTAAACGCATCTCTGTAACAGGCTCTCGCGCTGCATCCCGCTCGCGCACAGCCTGCAGCTGCATTATCGGTAAACAGGGCAAGGTAGCGCATGGGCAGCCTGTAGGGAATTATTCCACATCACATAACATCCCTGAGCATACATGGCGTCCTTTCACGCCCAGCAACGAATGTCATGTTCAGGCTAACTACATAGCCGCCCATTTGCGTGAGTAATATCATTTCTTGGAATTTGCAGCCATTGTTCTCTGAGTCGGTGTGCGACAGAAGGAAGATGCGGCGCACACCAGGGTAGCCTCGCTTTCGTCTTTTTCTCCCCCTTTCTTCTTTTTTTCTTCTTCTCGAGATCAAGTCGGTGGATGTGGGCTCTCTGCTGCACGTACAGCGGACAAGCTCCTCAGCTTTCATTCAAAGGGCATCCACATCTTCTAGCCTGTATTGCAAGGTGTCTTTGGAAAGGATACAGACATCTGGGAGGAATGAAAAGAAAGCCTCGTTTTTACTCACGCCTACGATGGTGAGTAAAATGCATGGCTGTTTTTCTGTCTTTGTTTATTGTTGTGATCTTTCTCTCCATGATTTCATGGCAAAACGGCTAATTAGCAAGATCTCAACGGGGAAAACTAGCAGGGGACTTTGCTTCAGCATGCATAAACATGTCTAATGCAGCACACGTTATAAATCACATTTCCACATCGCCAATGCACGTGATTAAATATATTATTTTAAATATTGCTCTTATCTTCAATCCCTCGCCTTATCAGTTCATCTTCAGCCCATTCCTGGTGAAATAAAGGGTAATCGTGCTCCTGTGATTTTCTGTGCATCAACTCAAACTGTGTCGTTTTGTAAGAACCATTTTAAAGAGCGTCTCCTCTCTTGCTGCACGTTTTAAAATGACCTTCAGTGCTCAGTGGTGAGAAATTAATTCTCACCTGGGATGGAGTCTGCACAATTTCTGCTTCCTGACACTATATGCATGAAACCATAGCTTATGTTTCTCATTGAAAGAACTCATTCTCTTTGGTTTACCTGCAACTAAAACCACATCTAGCGTTTAAAGCATCTCCGTGACTGATGCTGGCAAAACCAGTGGCTGCGTTTTTATTTAGTTTAATTATTTATTTATTGTCCTGCAGTCTTTTCAGATGTGCCCCCGCTGCAGACTGCTCATCCACGCGTGCTGATGTCCCAAATAAATCAAAATGCATTCAACAAAACCCGAGTTATTTAAACTGTGGATGCTTGAGCTGGATCTCTGTTCACTTTGCATATTTTGTGGCATCGTGTGGTTTATGGACTTTGTGTTTTAAAAAAAAGCCCAACTTTAAAAATTAAAATTAAAATTAGGGTGGTAATATTATTGTATTAAGTGCTCACAGTATGCTTGGCCTATTTTTTCATTAGGTAAGGACTGGTTTTATCTCTTAAGTTTGTTTCAGAGCAAATGCCCAAACAGCTCTTTATGTTTACAACACATATCTTTAACCATATATAGTTTTATATACTGGTATTTATGTAACTCTGGAGATGAGGATATCCTCAGAATAATTAGTTTGGATTCTTTAAGATGTTTATTTTAACTCAAAGTTGTAATTTAATCAGTAAAAAACTGTTGGATTTTATTTTAATTTTTAGCAGAGAGTTGTTTATAAGACGTAAGAGTGTCATAAATAAAGGTCCAACTGGTGATGAAGCCTCAAGAAGGATCACAATACCCTCACAATTCTTCATATTGATGAATGTTTAGCTTCCTAAAGAGTGACTGCATCACTTATCTGTTTCTCTCACTGAGATACTTTTTTGTTGGATTTGTTTGTTTGTTTGTCTTCAGCTTAATGACAGTATCCCCAGGTTGTATACCCTTTCTCGTGCTTGACACACCATCTCTGCAGGACACACCTCTTGGAGATGATGCTAAGTGTGGATTAAGGGTGTCCAAAATTGGTGCTTGAGGGCCACCGTCCTGCAGGTTTTTGATGTAATCCTGCTCCAACACACCTGGCTTCCAATTAAATGGATCAAACAGCCAAAGTTAATGCCAGAAAAATCTGAGTCAGGAGGCTGGAGAAGATATAGAAAGAAAACCTACAGAATTGTGCCCTTGAGTTGCTACAACCCTGTCATGCTTACTGGTTTAAAGTTTACTTATGTTGAAGGCAAATGACAACAGATGTAAAAAAAACAAACAAACAAAAAAGCAAATAAAAATTATTAAGGGCTAAAGGAGTGCATGTTAAAAGCAAAAACATTAGCACAAAGCTCTGGTGTTCTAAATTTGGTAGCTATAGCGTATGAGGAAGTTCAACTGGAAGGTTGGTAGATTGATTCCAGGCTTCCCCAGAATAAGACTGATTCTCTGCATTGTCCTCTTTATGGGGCTTTCTGGGTGTATGTTAATGAGTGGATGTGGGATGAAGTGTAAAGTGCTTTGAGTGGTCAACATAATTGGAAAGGCACTATGAGTGCAGTCCATTTACGCTTAATGCATGTCAGTTAATTGATCACTCTAAATTCTCTGAATGTGAAACATTTGCTTTTGTGATGAATGTATCATGATGTAGAGGATTCTGATTTGTTGTGAAATTGCTTTTAAAAGCTTCTTTAACTATTGATAACACAGTGTTACATGATGCAGAGCTTGTGTCTGTGGTCATAACAGACATAATGACTAAGAGCAGGAGTGGGAAACTCTGGTCCTTAAGGGCGGGTTCCTGCTGGGATTCCATGTATCCCTGATACAACAAGCCTGATTAAAATTAAGTGGATCCAACTGCTTATCAAAATCCACTCAGTGATTCATATATTTAAATCTGATGTGTTGGAACAGGGAGACAGAAAACTCAAAGGTTCCTTACCTTACCTCAATTACAATCTGACC
This sequence comes from Kiunga ballochi, assembly GCA_037177335.1. Classification (NCBI taxonomy): domain Eukaryota; kingdom Metazoa; phylum Chordata; class Actinopteri; order Atheriniformes; family Pseudomugilidae; genus Kiunga; species Kiunga ballochi. Next base: position 11,717,977 of record JBAMIG010000021.1, on the reverse strand, counting down.
ATTACTCTGCACTAAAATCTAACCTGTGTAGATACTATGGCTTCGTTTTTAGAGGTTTCAATGTGAACTCTTAAGTAGATCCAAAAAAAAAACTGATCGACCTAAATGATTAGTTGTCATTCACCTTGAAGTGAGTGGACACATACATGCATGCTGGTAAAAATGTCTCATGGTTAAATGTGGAAGAACATAATGAATGTTTCTGACCTAAACTCTGTGGTCAATCCAAGATCTCAATGATTTAATGCAGCTCCATGTTTTGCTTTGATGTGGTGGATTGGAAACAAGTTGCCCTGCAATATCCAATCGCTGAAGAAGTCTTCTTTGTTGCTTGTCATGACTAAAATAAGAGAGCACTTTTCAGCATACTCTCATTTGCTCTTATGTTTTATTGTTTTGTTGATTGAGAAGAAATGAACGGTTGGAAGAGTCTGTGTGCTTTCAGGAGTACAGAGAAATGATGTTTTAAAAACATACACAGCTACAAAGATCCCCCACTTAAACATAAGATAAATCATTTACACTTTTCTGTAGGATAATAATATTTTCCTTTTATATTCTCAGAAGCAGATGTCAGTGGTAAGATGGCAGAAACAGGGTGGGAGGGGGGTGGGCATTCAGTGACATTGTCTATTCATCCAGTACATGCCCAGTCAGACCTTTCCCAGGGAACCAGAGAAATAGCCCATAATCTGAGGAAAGCAGCTGGTCCGACTCATTTCATACATCAAATTGATCACAGTTGTGACATTATTTAAATGTTCGATTATTGATGTTTTTCAACACATTTTAAAAGAAGATTATTATCTTCTTTATGTCATTAAATATAAATTACTATAATCTTGAATTATTCTTCTGTTGTAAACTCATATTCACGGCTCCTATAATTGCCGTTCCAGAAGAAGTTAATTGAGCTTGTGGTGTGTTCAATGACAATTTTGTTTCAATGTTTTCATTGTAATGTATTTAAAAACATTAATGTGTTGCAACTTTTAACATTTAACAGTAGAAACATTTTAAAAACTTTCATTTAAATATATATATTATTAAAAACATCTTAAACATCAGATTGGGAGGTGCAAGAATAGAGGAAGGTTTATAGAAATGTAGGATCTTGTGTAGCAAACAGTGTCCACTGTGACTTCTAATTTTCACTTAGAAATCAAAGTGAAGATTTGATACACAGGTTTTCTTAGTTTGGGTTTTTTTTTTATTTATTCATTTATTTCTTACAAATGTAGGAATAGTGTAAGTATCATTGGTTGTGATTTATCAATAGAGAACTGAGGAAAGATTAATATGATAATTATTATTATTGTTTTAAACAACACATTTTATCATATCACTATGCTGTTGATGGGACTTTAATCCAAAATTAATATTTTGTCAGTAGGATTTTTATTCTGGGCCAATCAAGCGAAGCCTTAGCTTAATGATTGCAAATGTTGAACGTGTCTATGCTCACAGATGACAGAGTCCACATCTACACCCATAATACACAGCAATTCTTGGGAATAGTTGCTGTTTATTGCTTAGACCGATCTTGGTAATTGTTATATCGCTCTGGTCTTTATGACATCTTCAGAAAAATGTTTTGCTTTGCTTTTGATCTGTAAGCTCATGTCTGATCATAGACTAAAATGTGTGCAGTGCTTTTACACTTAATTTGAATGAAAGTCAAAGTTTTGGCACGCAGAGAGAGAAGGCAGGAATATAAAATCCACCTGAAGAGTATTGGCATGAATAGATTGAACTTTTTGCTGCTGATCTTTACAGAAATCCTTAACCTTTTGTGCTGTATTTAAACAGGGGATGCCAACTTAGTGTTTTCTGTTCATCAAATTTAATAACAATTCAATATTCATTTTCAGTGAGTGTATGGAAATGTTATAATGGGAAATCACTTTATAATATAGTTGTGGACCATCTGTGTATTGTTGAAGATATAATTCTAATTGATCCTAACAGAGAGATGGTAATGAACACTGGAGGAAGATGCAATGTATATGTTTGTAATGCAAAGATTTATTAGGATTAGAATAAAACATTTTAATGTATTATATTGGTCCACAATGATGTGATGGCTTTGTTAAATTGGTGGGGGGGACATTTTTTGAGATGAGTAAATGGACTGTTACTTATACACCGCTTTACACTATAGCTCATTTACCTCTTCATTCACACCCCAACAAGTACATTGTGGGCTAGCTGGGATTCAGTGTATTGCCCAATGACACTTTGACATGTAGTCAGAGAAAGCCTGGAATCAAACTCCCAACCTTCCGGTTGAAAGACAAATGCTCTTCCACCACAATAGATGCTTAACGGTTTTGAGAAGATCTGGTGGTCTGGTGAAGCTGGTCAGACCAGCTTTACAGTGGATTATTAATTATATGTACACTAGGATGTTTTATGTGCTTTATGAACCAATGTCATAAAGCCAATGTCTCACTGGAGATAATACCTGATAACCCGAGAATCAACAAACTACGAATGGAGGTGGAGGATCTGGAAATGTAAAATCTGAATGTGTAAGACGGAGGAGAACGGGACCAACCATAGCGCAACACTGCAGTGAATAAACATGGTGGAGGAAGATCCTCTTTTTTGGGTAATGTTTCCCTGCCTTAGAATCTGGTCTTTCATTTTATTTATTAAATTCCACTAGTTAAATATCTCACTGCTAAAAAGAGCTTAACAATTACAAAAATCAGTACTTACATATAAGTATTAATATTTCTGAACCAACATTTGGGAGATGAGTTTTAAAATAAAAGATAAATAAATAAATGTAAGATCAGAAAAATCAACCATAAAATATAAAACTGTGGTGTTTAGATTGGATGGGACTACATTTGTGGTCTTCTTATGAAGTATTTAATGAACAATGAGGAAAAAAATTCACAAGCTCAATCTTTTCTATGACAAATAATTTACAAAGCAGCTAATAAGAGGGAATTTGTAATCCTCAGATGGTTCTGTTTTAGACTGAGGTGACCCACTTACAATGGTTTCTAGAAGAAACTACAACACCCGGAGGGAGCACAGGTCAGTGGATGAAGTCCTACTATGCTACTGAAAGTCTGGAGGGTTTGTCCATCACTCTTTTACATCTGCAGTCGATCCCGCTCTCTATCCAGAGACACTGCTTAGGACGTGTGCTGATAGTAGCTCGCTGTTGTGAGCTTGTTCTGATGACCAGAAATAGGAGTAAACTATAAATCTTGCACTGTTGTTAATGTGTTGCAAAGAAGATTGTCGTGCTTCAGTGACTGTGATGGTCATCAGACATGGATGTTAAAGCAAAGTGCAAAATTAACCTTTCAGACACCAATAAAGTCACTGTGAAACCAGTGCTTCAAACAGTAATATGTGGTGTACAGTATGTCACAGTCACTTAAGCATGACGATCTTGATCAAAATCATGACATTAAGCTTTCATTTATACCAAAATTGTGCAGCGACAACACTTGTCCCACTTGATAGTAAGTTGAGGAAAAATTATCAATTTTTTTAATATAAGTTTCACTAATCTTTGCTACTGCGATGGACTGGCGTCCCATCCAGGGTGTACCCCGCCTCTCGCCCGTTGACAGCTGGGATAGGCTCCAGCCCCCCCGCGACCCCGTTAGGGACAAAGCGGTAGAAAATGGATGGATGGATAATCTTTGCTATGATTGTTTATTATCGAAGAAAGCTCTGATTTCTAGGCATAAGATTAGGTTCCTTAATATAAAACACTCTTTTCAGCTTTTTCAGGCACTGTCTTTCCATGAAGGTCAGGAAGGAGGATGCCACACACACACACGCACACACACACGTACACACACAGAGACACAATTTATAAAGGGTTACAAAAATTCAAACTTAAAAATTCATATGGCTTCGCATCACTCCAATCCTTATTTCTATATTAGCTCCAAAATCCAAATTTGTGTTAATGCAATCTATCATCATACCTGTGTAGACAGATTCCTGCAGACTTACAGCAGTGCTATAATGACATTAAGCCTCTTGAGATCCTCTCATCAGGGATTGTTGGTCATTCCTCTGTCTAAACAAAAAGAGACCAAGCTTTTCCTAAATCGCTCCACTTAAATCTCTTGGATTGGACTTAGGATCTTTAAACACTTTGAAAGCCTTTGAAAAACAGTAAAATGTGCATATGTTTACCTCTGGCTTGTTGGGATTAAACTGTGTGCTGAATGATTTCCCTCACTACTCACAAGGGTTTGTTACTAAGCCTGCACTGCAGAGGTTATAAGCTGCACTGTCACCGAGTGAAGGCTGCAAATAATGCATTTGTTGTTAGTGAACAAAAAATAAAAATGGTTTGAAAAATCTGTGTTATAAAAATTTAATTAATACACTTAAACTGCATTTTGATATATATGATCTCATTTGATTATTCATGGTTTCTTTTTTATCTTCTCCATTGCCTTTATTGTTTGTGCTGCAAGGGGCCGAAGAAATTTTCATCAGAAGGAGGTTCCAGTCGGGGTGCTCCACTTCTCCTCCACCCTCTTCCCTTCTCTCCTCCCAGGCGTGGATGGCAGTAAGGATGCTCATAAACAGTGACAGAAAGTCAGAGCGCTGTCGTCCACACAGACAAATCTGTCCAACAGCTGCAGAATCATCACAGAGGCTTCTGAACATCAGCCTAAGACAGTAAGACAAGCTGCACACTCCTGTATCTCCATCACTCTCACAGTATCACTTAGCAGACCACAGAGCTCTGTTTCCAAATCCACAAGTAGGAAAACAACACATTTTCATACATGCAGACGGAATTTCCACTAAAGTTTTTTTCAGCTTCAACAAATACATGAACAGATAAATAACATTGACACCCACATAGACACACCAAGTTGTTTTATTTTCAAATTAGAGTCTGTTTGCACTTTGTTTTACTAATGAAGTGAACCTTGTAAGTAAAGTAAGTGAGTTTGCATTTGCAAGAAATATTTTCTATGTAAACACAAATCTGTCAATATGCCATAGTTTATGCGTCACTTTTTACTTTTATGAATGTAGGATGTGGTTCTCAGCGTCTGTGTTAAAGAACAATATGCAGATTATTATCCATAAATCATGGTGGGTGGAAATCTTGTGAAAGGCAGGTTTGGTAAGTAAGAAGATTGACATGAATACTGTGATAAAATGTAAACAAATATAATTAAAATAAACCTCTGCTACATAGGGCCCCAATGGTTGGCTCTATGGGCTCACAGCAAGAAGGTGTCACGGCCAGGGAACAAGGTGGCAAGGCAGACCCAAAAACAGACTGACGGAGTGGCTGAGTTAAAAGTCTTTTATTGCGACCAAAGAGGGGCTTGGTTGTGGGCCTGGGATGAAGGTCTTGGAGTTGCTGGTGTTGGCTAGATGGGAGGAGATGATGGTCTGTTGGTGGTGATGGTTATACAGCAAGGCAGGCAGGAAGGCAGACAGATGGGAGCAAAAAGTCCAGATCCAGAAAACTTCCAAAAACAGGGTAGCAGTTTCTAAAGAGAAGAGGCAAGGTGAGTTTCAAATGAATGATGTCACTAAGGACAATAGTACTGGCCTGATTACCACACAGGAAGGAGAGACAATCAGGCGAAGACTAGAGCTTCCACTCATCCTTAAATGAGCTGGAGTGACGAGCTGACAATGAGCTGCAGGTGGTGGCAATGAAGCTCCAGACTCTGCCCTGGGTTCGCATGGCAACCGGCTCAGCCCTGCTTGTTGAACACACACACACACACACACACACACACACACACACACACACACACACACACACACACACACACACACACACACCATGACAGAAGGTTGCTGGTTCAAGACTTGGCTGGGGGACGTCTCACCAGTCTCTTTTCTATATGGAGTTTGCATGTTCTCCATGCATGCACCTTGGGGATAGGCTGACTCTAAATTGTCCATAGTAATGAGTGTGTGCATGGTCGCTTGTCTATGTGTGTTCACCCTGTAATGAACTGCTGATCTGACAGGGTGTACCCTGTCTCTTACCCTATATTAGCAGGGATTGTCATCCCCCCTTCCTTTTAGGGAATAAACGGAAAGAACAAATTCTGCTAAACTGGTTTTGAGCCAGTATCTTATCGAATATTATAACAACGAAGAAATGCAAATATTGACATCACATCAGGATGCCATCGCATGCTGTAATATTTATAGATACCATGAACAGGCTGTTCTTTTGTTAAACAAATGTTGGATAGCTGGCGAACAAGTTCGCTTTTCCTAGTGTACACAGACTTAATAATGCAATGTTCACTTTAGATCTTCTTTTTGTCCACTCCATGAGCGTCACAGTCACCAAATGCACGGCTTTAACCTCATTTTAATCATTATTTTCTTTTTCATTTATGTTTGAATTAAATCTCATTCATAACAACATTATTCAGACCAAGTCGTACATCCTGGCAATAGATAAAGAAGCTATATACTCTGTAATCAGCACAGCACTGTACGGGTCTCGTTCAACCCCCTAGAAGGACATTTCATTCCAATCTGAGGTCAAACCCTGCATGTGATAGCTCACAAAGAAAACTAGTTAAAGATTGATGAAAGGGTGTGTCCATGCATTTTGTTTGGGAAAACATGTGGTTTCAAATAGCAAAAATGTGATGGGTGGAGTCAGTGATGGTTAGGAAGGAATGTATTTACTGAATAATTAAGTGACATATTAAGCATTGGGAGACTTTTAGTGTCAGTCTGGATGAGATCTCCTCACAAAGAACTTGTAAACATATATGTGATACTTTTTATGTAAAAGTGATAGTCATGTTTCCTCGTTTACATGAATTGCAAGCTCATATTAACAAATAATAGTTCATGAAGGGTGTGGTAGTAACCTCAGGTAAGGAAGGCTAGTGTTACAAATATGTAGCGCTTCTGCATTGGGCATTGGGTTACCTTGCACTACTTTGTGGAATATACACCAGGTTTGTGGCTGTAAAGTCAGATTACAAGCTGCTTTTTAGGTATTAAAAGAAGCTCAAAAGCTTTTTGTACATGTGTAAAATGTGTAATATTAAAAGCTCCAGAGAGATATGAAGATCTATTAAATAAATATTTTATTCATGATAATATAAAATGAATTTTTATTTTGTGACAATATTATTTGATCCTGATTGTGATGGCGACAACTTATTAACCTGTCTTTTCTTTATTTAGGTCGGAGATAAGCAACTCAATGGCCGCAGTCCTGCAAGTGATTTTCCCTCCCCTAACACACCTGACTCAAATAGCAGACCGTTGCAGAGCTTTATCACAAGACTGTTAAAAACCCATTGATTTGAGTAAGGTGTGTTGCAGCAGATAAATTCCTAACACTTGCAGGACTGCTGGCCTTGATTATTGGATTTTTCCATGATTTAGGTTATAATTAGTAACAATGCTGCTGTCACATTTAAGATGAACAAACTGTGCTGTTGTGTCTCTGAGATCAGTAAATTATTGCACCGATGTCCCACTTAAAAAAAAGCAACATGTAACATGATCAAATCTGTCTGAACAAGGACAGTGTCTAGTTTTGTAAAACTGGCTCTTCCATGATTAACAAGTGACTAAGCTGCAAGCTGCTGCGGACACAGAGCATGTTTCAGCTGTATAAGAGGATTTAACTACATGAAAATGTATTGATACCGTAAGCTTTTAAAAGGGGTTGCACTAATCTGGCTGACTGTGTAGGTTTGTATAGTAAAGTCAGAGATGGTGGTAGGGATGAAAGAGATAAAGACCTACTTTGTGTTTCTTTATGCTATGAAGATAATCAGCATTTGACTTGGTGGTATTAATTCAGAATTGCTTCAGTGATTTGGGAAAAATTTATTTTTCTTTTTGGGTTTAGCGCTTTTTTTTTGCTTGAAATGTCTATTTGTTGTTTTTATTTAATTTTAGTACTGATTCACTTATTTGTTTTGAAGATTTATGGGGACCTGGAATAATCATATTATTATTTATTAGATCAAATTTTTATCCATAATAACTTCTAGGGAAGGCCATCTCTTCCTCCCCATAGATGATCCATTTGCATTAGTTCACGTATAAAACTTTGATAATAAAATATCCGACACAACAAAATCCACCTTATTAATTCCTAAAGCTCATAGCACATTTAATTAGTTCTCACTTCAGCTTGTTATGACTGGAACCAGTTACAACAGAATCTGTGGGTGCATGCGAGCCACTTCTGGTCTGCTTTAAACAGACGCTTCAACGAATCATCTGGTCTGTTTGAAGCTGTGTTAATGCACTGCTGGGCTCTGGTACGGACCAAAGGTCTGGTCTGCTTAAATACAGGGGATCTCCGTTTGTGGCGTTACATCGCTGCCAAATACAGAATGCAGCAGATTTAGCAATTAAAGAAGGCATTTATTAGTCAAAAGAACGCCTCGCTCTGATCGAGGGAGTTGTAATTTCTCACGGGTCCATGAAGGCAGCATAGCGCGCATGAACCCACTTTCCCTCTCATCTGTATGCGATTGCTAAAAAATTGGCTGGCTCTCTTTGTTTAGTGGGTGTAATTGTCGGTTTGGGGCGGTATCACATGTGATTGATTTGATTGGCCGGATTTTGCTCAAGCTTTACAATAGATTAAATTGTTTTATAACCAGCAGAATAATAAATGTTTTTGTATGTAAATATTCCCATCAGCAAGCTAGCATTTACTGAAGATCAGACATGATGGACATTGTTATTTCAGTCTCTATTTTTCTTACAATTCACCTTTATAAAGTTAAATAATTAGGTTGTTTTCTTTCATTTAACCAGTAAGGTTTGCCATGTGTTTTGATGTAATGTCCTAGCAGTCTGGACAGTGTGTTATATTAAAGCCATAAGTATACCATACTAAAAAACCCTTTATAAAGTACGTGTTCACACCAAGACCAAAAGGATAAAATAAACGTAAAAGGAAGTGTGTCACTGAGAAACAACGTGGTGAAATCTTTTTAGTGGCATAAGACGTGACACATTGCAAAAGGTTTGACAAATCATTTCCTCTCCTGCTGCTCATACGTGACAGATTCTAGCGAAAACCACTACAAAATAGAAACCAAAATTTCAACACTTAATTGTGCAGTGCAAATATAGAAATGCACCATTGTGGCCTTATTCCAGGATGAGCCGTTTTTGGTCCTGGTCATTTAATGATCTGGATTATCTTCTTAATCATCGGGGGGTGTACCAACCCTACAGAGCAGCTGCTGTATATGTGAAGGTGGTCCATTTGAGAAAAGCATAAAAGCAAAGCAAATTTTTTTTAAAAAAGTTTTATTATTTGTGACCCAATCAAGCCAAGTCTCCTGTACTCTCCTGGTGTGAATGCACCATAAAACTTCCATCAGTTTTCTTCTTTTAAAAAAACTTTTTGCCTTGTTTGCGATTGTGACTTGAACCTAACCCTGACCATGACCCTGGAGCTCACTCATTCATTCAGTTCTGCTTGGTAGGAAAGCCAAAATTAGATGCATTCCAGAAATGAGTCACGGCTGTCTTAAAGCTTGAATAAGGAAGCAAACCTACTGGATCTGAAAGCCAGAAGACAATGTGGGAAACCAGCAGTGAAGCAAGGTAGAGGCAGGTGGAAACAGGTTACAGAGATTTGACCGGCAGATTATCTGAGAGACACAGAGCAGAAACTCTGATCCAGTTTTTATGACAAAAATGTGAAGTTTGTAGAATCAAAAAAAGGAAAGCTTTGAGAGTTCTGCATGCAGGCAAATTCAGGAGAACTCGTCGCTCTTCTGTGCTTTTTTCTGCATAAGTTTAGAGTTAAGGAAGAAGTTTCTTTGCTGCCATGGTTGTCATTTTGAATTAAACCTACCTTCTAAAATAAACTTTAAATTGAATATATTGTATGGTATGTTCAGGCAAAAACTTCTCTGTCAAGAATTGGTTGTAAAAATGGAACAAGATTACAGGTTTACTGAAACAAAGGGAAGAATACAGAGTAAAGAAAAGGCAATTCCTGAGAGTCTGTTCAGAGACCATCAGGCAGAGCTCTGGAGAGACTGACCATGATCATACAAGCTTGGAACTTTAAAACCTCGTTCCCACGTCATTGCATAAACATATATCTTGTCAAAGTAGATTAAAGACATTGCTGTGGAGCCTAGTGGAACCTAACACCAGGTCTGGGTTGTAAAACAATAAAACTATCTTGAGCAGTGGGGTTGATCTGTCCAGGTCATCCAGTATCTGGTGGGTAAGATGTTGACAAGCTTTCACATCAGGAGGTGATTTTTTGATCATTCAGAGTGCTAGAGGTTTGTTGATGGGAAGGAAAAGAGGTTATAGTGATGTTTGGTGTAGAATTTAATCCAGAACATAGATCTGAGTTTAAGCTCCAGTCTCCTCATAAATCACAGACTTGTTCATAAATTAGTCGTCTTTTAGGTGCACCAAACAAACCAAATATTTTCACAGTTGTGTTGCTGTCCAGGAAAAACAAACTGGATCAGCTGATCCAAGATGGCCGAGTTTTACAGATAATTTGGAAAGTGTGCTCTGATAGTTGCCACTGGTTCACATTTAATCTGTACTAAAACAGGCAAGCTTTGGTTGATGTTTAAGAAGAACGTATCATTTTAACACCACGGATGATCCAGAAAGCAGGCCCAAACATGGCATTTACCTCTAAATGTTATCAAAACATACATTGATTGCATAGATACTTTTTTTCTGTGCTATTGTTTTGCTTTTTTCACTCTGAGCTAAATCTGTTCTTTTGCATTTGCTTTCTCTCTCCCTGCTCTCTTAAAGGAGACGTCATTAGGAAGACCTGCTGATTCAAGATCAAATGCACCTCATTAGATCACTAAGGACTCTTATTATTCTGCTTGAGATCTCTCAGCTGTGACCTGCTTTTTTCTTCCTATGAGCTCTGAATCACAAAAGAGACCGATCCAGCTCTTTGTTTTCTCCAGTTTCCACAATCACCGCTCTCACGTTGGATTTTGAGCATAAAGTCGAAACCAGGTTTGTAGAGACTTGTTACAAAAGAACTGTCAAAGCAGGCATCCAAACCCCAGAGTGCATTTTAGACAGCAGGGTAAATATTCAAGCCAACTCTATTCAAACATGAAACCAAATAAGTTAGAAGCCAATATTACAAAAGAATTTCTATCATAACACATCCCACTGGAATAAAAAAGTCATATTTTTGTTTAGGGGATGTCGAAATTCTGTTAATTTCAACAGTAAATATATCTTTGTGATCTTCTTTTTTTATTATAATTTCATTTCACCCATTTTTAAGGGTATCAATCACAAACATTCATGATTTCTTTCCAGCTACAATGAATTTGAAGGCGTATGTTTTAACGCCCATCCTTCCTTTTTCTTACAGTTCATAAACCAATGTGCTTAATGTGTGCCAGTAATCTGACCCTTTTGAAACAGGTTAGCATCTTGTGCATGACTACAGGATGTGTCTTCCAAAATGATAAGCTTTGGGTTAAATAACTCGTTACAGCTGAAACATAATTAAAATGCCACAATTACCCAATGGAATGCATTTACCTATTTGATTAGTTAACTGCAAGTAGAACCAGAATAATTATTATGGATTTTTTAAATAACTAGTCTTTATGAGCAATCCTGTTGACTACAACTTTTTTTTTTATTTTCTCTTCTTTTTTATTTTTAGGCCAGAGTATGCCATCAGCAACTTTCCACAAAATTCTACGACCCCTTCTGCTTGGTACTTTCATTCTGGGATGCTTTGTGACTGTATTTTTGATGTATTTTAAGCCATCCACAAGTTGGCTTTATGGTCCAATAGATTCAACAGTTTCAACTGAGAGGGTGAAGAATCTCTTCTCCACCAAGAGTGATAAAAACGTGACTACTGTCCTGGTCTGGCTTTGGCCTTTTGGACAAACCTACGATTTGAGTGTCTGTAGCTCGTTCAACGTCGAGGGTTGCTTCATTACAGCGGACAGAAACCTCTACAACAAATCAGATGGGGTCGTCATCCATCACCGAGACATCTCCAGTGATCTATCCAACCTGCCGCCTCTACAGCGGCCATCATTTCAGAAGTGGATATGGATGAACCTGGAGTCACCGTCTCATTCATCCCAGCTACCTGGGATTGAGAACTTGTTCAATCTCACTCTCAATTATCGTCAGGATGCTGACATTGAAGTGCCTTATGGGTCCATCGTAGCAGCAGAGACAGACGAGGACTTTGTACCACCTAGCAAAAACAAGCTGATCTGCTGGATTGTGAGCAACTGGAACCAGGATCATGTCAGAGTGAAATATTACAATGAGCTGTACAAACACATTGAGGTTCATGCATATGGACAAGCCTTTGGAGAATACATCTCTGATCAAGATTATTTCCCCACCATAGCCAGCTGCAAGTTCTACTTGGCTTTTGAGAACTCAATCCACAAAGACTATATTACTGAAAAACTGTACAACCCTCTCTCTGTGGGCACAGTGCCAGTAGTTCTGGGCCCACCCAGGCAGAACTATGAGAACTTTATTCAAGGAGATGCCTTCATTCATGTGGATGACTTCACTTCACCCAAGGAACTAGCAGAATACCTACTACTTCTGGACAAAAATGAAGAAATGTACCTCAGGTACTTTGAGTGGCGGCGGCACTTTAAAGTGAAGAAGGCATATTTTTGGGCAGAGCACACATGCCTTGCTTGCGATTACCTGAGAAGGCACAAAGAGTACAAATCATTTAATAATCTTGACAAGTGGTACTGGGGTGGATAGTGACTTTACATATATTTAAAAACTTGTGGCTTAAGAAACAGATTGGCTTATAGGGGAAACTCTATATGTAATTTTAAGTATGATAAAAAAAACATTTAATCTGTGCTAGTGATGCAGTCACCTATGCAGTGTACTGAATTGAAATGTGAAGGTAGTTCAACAGTGTCATGTGCATATTTTTTTTAATGTAGCTGGCTTTCCCCACATATTTGTCAAGTTTGGATTTGCACTGATTGATCCGACCTGTCTTTACATGTTATGAGTTACAGATGCTTATTGTATTAAGTAACTGTAGTGTGCCACAAATATTACCTCAGTTGTCTAAAAGCAGACAGGACTATTCTGTGAAAGGGAAATTACTACTGAATAATGTTGTATTGCACTTGGAAACTGTGTATAATGACAGAGTACAGTAAAAAGTACTGACAATTGTTCGACTCGCCCTTTAGAGCATTAAGCCAACACATAACTGAGGAATGTAATTCAGAATTTACTCTGTGCTCTTTATTATTAAATAAATCTTATTAAATTAGCTCAAATATTTACAGAAATGTTCCTTATTCTCCTCCCCAAGCAAATGTTCTTTCAATAAGGAAACATATTTTGAAAATATGGAACATTTCAATACAAGAGTTCAACTTTTAATCATTTCATTTGACTGTTAGAAATCAATACATCACCCTGAAGTGGTGCCATATGCCAGAAACTGGTGGATGAGCAAAGATTGCAGGGGGCAAATACTCTCAGAGGTAGGTTGCACGTTAGTTAGCCTGAATGGAGATTGCTAGAGCAGAAGACAATTCTAAATAACACATCAAATGATGGTTCAGTATCTGTGTACGACAAATCACTTCCATTAATCCGAAGATGACTTATCAATAATTTTAACTGCACTCAACATGACAAATGTTTTCATTTAAGAGCCAAAATCATGTCAACATTTTATGCAAGTCGTGTCACCATCTTCTTGAATAGTCAGAAACATGTTGTGAATTTGCTGTTTTTATTTTGTCAAAGGGAACAACATGTAAAGCAACATAAATCCATATTTTTATTCTTATAAGACCAGAAATTCCATGTTTGAACATGCTTTTGGATCTCATTGCTGAATTGCAGCTTCTGCAACTGGAAATCCTTTCTGCATGTTTAGCAGTCTGGATGAGCTCCAATACTGTTTGCTTAGAAGAGGGAACATTTGTGTGCTGTATATATTTTATATTGTCCAAATTTACTTTACAAAGTGCAAATGTTATCAGGAAGTGAATTGGATTCCACAGTACCTTTGTATAATACTTGCTGCTTTAGGTCTATAAATCAAAATAAACGCCAAGTGACCATTGAGGTGAACAAACAGCACATCATGCCTGTACTGTCACATCAGGCAATTTTGCATTCACAAAGTTCCTGTTGGTGTGACCTTAACTAAGTAGTTGTGCCAAATGCAATAGAAATAAGCCGTTTTTTTTAATGCCGAGCATTTGGCTGACCTATATGGATGTCATGTGAGTGTAGAAACTATCAAAGAAGACTCATTTTGTCCCACTGATCATGTATGAAGCTCCACGCATGTTTCATATTGTACAGGATGTACATGAATGGAAACAAAGCATTCTTTTTCAGTGTGTTTAGAGCCTCCGATAAGCAAAAGGGTTTTTATATTTTAATTGTTGTCTGTCGCTCGTCTTTTCTCTCTCTTTTATTTGTCACCAAAACAAATATGATAGGCTGTGGCTTCTTTCCCACTATCTGAGTCTGTGAGTATCTCTTAACACCAGGGAATGCATCAAGGTATCTTCGCATATTTCCTGTCCAGACATTGACTTTTGGGGCATCCTTAAAAAAATGTCTACTAAGTGGGATTAAATCTACATGAAGCATATTAATATTCTGCCAGGTTACTGAGATAACAAGTGACTAAGGCAAATTTTTGTCAAATCATTGTATTTTGCCAAATGTTGTGTTTTAAGTGTAGATGTCTGATTGTGTTAAATGAAAATAAATGATGCAGACAATTGACCAATCATGAGGAAAGCATCTAATTCTTTTGGTAAATGCACAAATGATGATCCACGGCCAACATAACACTCACTCTCTACACACAGTATCTATTTGTACACACTCACACTTGTAGAATGAAGACAATAATACTAATAGTAAAACTAATATCAACAACAATAATAAATAAAACACATTTATACTCCTACGTCTATTTTTACTTGTGCATTCCCCTCCATACCCATGCCATTTTGTCCAGGGCAGGGGCACCACCCCTCCCTGGCCCACCTAAACCCACAACCCACCATGAGATATAGAGGGCGGCCCCAGCTCTTACAGCAGAACAAGACAATCTTCAACCCTTCGCCATGCAATACAGATTCTCTCAAAACCTTGCAGGACATCAGTAATCCTCATGTTCCTGCAACGCATAACCCTCCACGCAGACAAAATTATGGTAACAAACACACTCCTCCAACAGCTACATAGCTTCTACGGCTGTCAGCAGGGAAATATGGAAGACTGAACTCAGTGCTTTGGGTAAGGCAGCAGCAAAAAACACTTCTCTGAAGAATGCAAGTGGGAAGATCTGACAATGTGCAATATATAAAAGTGTTTTATATTGTTCCAAGGCATGACAATATTAGCACCGGGTTGTTCACTGGAGTCAGTGTTCAGTTACTTTATGTAAAGTTGTCCGAACCAAATCTCCTAAGAAAACTCAAATTTGCTCCATTTGTTGGGAAACATATCTGAATGACTCACTTTGAGGACAAGCAAGCTAGAGCTTTGAGGGACTATGGGTCTCAAGTGACTATGGTCCGAGAACAATGGAAAACAGATCATTTATCACATGTGATACTGAGACATCTTTCTTTATTTATTAAAGCTAGTGAAACTTTAAACCTCATTGCAGGTAATGTTGAAGCCACCCCATTGGATGGGTAAAGGTTGCATTCAAATTAGCGGCAGAAGTTCCCACAACAGAAGTTGTTGAGCCTTCCTTAGTTATTTAAAACTAACCGTTTTGCGTGACTTAATATCAATTTAAATGTTAGAGCTACAGCAGAATAAAACTGCAAATAAACAGTAATTTAAGAGGAAATTAAAATAAGTTTGATTTCATGGACATAGGGGAGCTGGAGACACTTTGACGTGGCCCTGCTATCAATGTCATCACCAACCAGTGGACATCACAGTGACAAATACAAGACTGCCCAAGAAGAAAAAATTGATTTACGATTCATTTTTCTATGGACTCCTTCAAGGAGGGGCTGGGTGGACAGATCCCGTCTAGATTAGCAGCAATACTATCATTGATCATCCTCTGAGATCTGGCTTTCTATTGATTAGCAGAATTTTGGAAGGTTCATATTCAAGAAAGTAAAAAAGAAACTCCAAAAGGAAACATTTTCATGCCACGTGTACAGTCGAGTCTCCAACATCCACATCTAACCGCCGTAAACACATCCGGCGCCTTTGATAGAAAACATGGCTCAAACATGGTATGCTTAAGTGGCCTAAAATAACTGTTCTTAATCTCTTGCTTCGCCTTTGGTCATCTATGTGCACTAGTATTTGCTCTTGGATGACAAACAAATGCCAAACAATGGATGAAGCCAACAGAGTTTTGAAGACATCCATGTTGTGAAAAAAAAGATTGCACATCTCACATCATAGGGATTTTTGTCCCAGATAGTGACGTTTCTAAACAGATCATATATGTCCACCTGCAGATGTATAACTAGGGGATTTGAAAATCTTCCCTTTTGTCAGAGATTTTTTAAATTATTGTTTTTAAATTATGAAAATCTGCATTTTTGTGTGGATGACGGGTCAAATCAGGGGAAAATTAACCAGCTATGTGTGAACAAAGCCTGAGAGAAAGCAGAAATGATCTGAATTTAAAGGGGAGGGGTTGAAACATTTGTAGAGATTTGAGAGCAAAAAAGTCATTTTGAGAGCAAGCAAGATGGGTTTGCATGCAAATAAACTTTTTACAGAATAATCCCCCCATATATAACGGTTAAAATGTTTAAAACATACTATTTAAATGCTATGTGGGGAATAAAATTTAATTTAATTCATAATAGTATCTAAAATGGACCAAAATTACTTAATATTTAATTTCTTCATGTAAAAAAAGTCATCAGAATAAAATCAGCTTCTCTGGTTTTAAAGCTCAGATGTGTGGAAATTTAATATTAATGTTATTTTTGATGACTTTTGACTATATATTTCATACATTTTGACAGTTTAACCTGCTGATCAGGTCTGATTGATGCTGAGTAAGCAGAAGCGTGTTGATCCAGCTCAGCCGTCACATTGGATGTGACAGCATTAACACCATCCTCTGTTTGTTCTGCATTATTTCCCTTTGGAAGCGTGTAACACGTGCAGGCTGTAAGGCAGAAAAAAAAAACAGTAGTGATATTTCTCATCTGAGCCTAACCTGATTGACATAATATATAAAATATAACTTGAGTCCCTGTAAAATTTCATAAACATTATCTTAATTTCATATTAATTTAGATTTTAGATTTAATGTCTCTAACAAATACAACATAGCTGGGAGAATCATGTTTCAGTAACACATCCAAAAAACTTGAAGTATTTGGGTAGAAACATTCTTCAACCTCCACTATGAAGCTACTGGTCTTTGTGGCACACTTACAAATGTTTTATGATGTGTGTGTAGTTAAGGTAAAAAGTTGAATTACACCTTAATGAACAGAGGCTTTAAATGGCACTCATTTTTTAACTGCAAGTGAATAATCATGAAGGAAAAATACTGGGTATGAGGCAAACAAGTCCTGTAAATCCTCCCATATCTAGTTTAGACTGTTATGGCTGTTTGTCTAGAAACAAGGAAGTGAACCAAAATGATTAAACCTTAAAGAGGAAACATTTCTGTAACATAAAATAAAATGTAATAACAGATTGGCTCAGACTCATAGATAAAACAAATAATCCATAATCCAAACTGCCTTTTCATTTTCTACTTCAAGGTTATTAATTGTGTATCATAATTAAAATAATAAAGAGAAGGACATTTAAGATTTGAATTTCAAAACACGTTTCCATCCCCACAAAGCTTTAAAAAGGTCTAACAGCTGAACAAATAATGCTCAACAGACATGAAACTAAATTCATTTTTCAATTTCAGGCTTGTTTTTTCAGTTTTGGTTGCACAATGGCTGATGAAAAAGTCTTGTCAGGTAGCTCAACTCCTCCTCCAATCCTTGCTGATACCACTTCCTGGGTGTGGATAGCAGGGAGAATAGACCTGAAAAGCAGAATGAAGTCAGACTATCTTTTTCCACACGGACTACCACACACAATACAGTCACCAGTTTAAAATTGTCAGAACCTTCTGAAGAGCAGCCTTCCTTTCTCAGCTTTATAAGGTAAGACAAAACGCACGCTCCTCATCCACACAACTATACTCCTCTTCCATCTGGGTTAGCATACATTAGAACACTCAAAAGAAACATCCACTTTTCAGGGTTACTGCAAGTACACTTATTTTACCAGACTGAAGCTTCACACATAAGAAATATATTAGTGTTGAATGTGCAGCTTTTATACCCACACACAAGAAGACTACTGAAATACTACATACACTACAAAATTAATTAATTTTTTCAGCAAATATTTATGTAAACATACAGAGATCATTATGCTTGTGACTTATTGTAAAGGCTGTGTTCTCCTAAAAACAGGTAAAATGCTCTGGTTTCAGTTCACTTATTGTTAAAAAGAAGAGTTAGACTTTCACTTCAAACCTGTAAAACCAGATTCCCAGCTAAGGAAAATGGTGGTCTGTGTAAACATGCAATAAGGAAGAAGTTCAATGTCGGTCTCCTTTAGATATAGGAAACATTTTAAGGTGTTACAAACTAAACAGGAAAAACTGAGGAACTAATGAATTAATAACAGCGTCCAAGCTCAAACAATGTGGAAGACGTTGTGCAACATTATATTGATCAAAGTCCAGGTTTATAAAACAACTTTAGTACCTGACATTTCATTTAGTGAAGATCACTTAATAAATATTAACACTGTCAAGTATTTAACACACCCAGCTATTAGGTGAAGTAGTTTACGAGCAGTTCCTAATCAACATTAGTAAGGACTTGAAAAACTATTTTACTTCAAGTTACTGCTTTTATGTCCCCAAAATATGAACAAGTACAACCTGTCCACCTCTGTATAAACAGTCATAACTTTACATCTTATTATGCTCACGTGATCCGTTTTTTCATTTTTGTTTCACATGTTTGTTTTGTTTTGTATGTATTACAAAACACATTTTACGCAAAATCGGCCATAACCTCAGTGGGGAATATAAATCTGTAACCACAATGCAGAGAAATTGACACTAATCAGCCTTGACAGCATGCTGGATGGGGTTGTGTTTGTGCAAAAGACAGACAGGTTGAACAAAGAAGTGGGAGACATTTCCACTGGTTGATAGTGATTTGAATAAATTTTAGGATCAGTTGATTACTTTAATAGTCATATTTTGTATCTTTTATTGTCTTACCTAAAGGTGTTAAACTACCACAGAAATGGATTAAATGTGTTTGGATAAAAGCAGTGTCCAGTGGCAAAAGCAGGACGTTTTCAATGGAGTTTTCAAGCCAAGACAGAATTAAGTGTGAAGGTGATTAATCAAAAGGTACTGAATAAAAAATAAAAGTATCCTTTTTAAAAAGATGATAAATTACTAAAAAGCATTTTGGTATTAAAAACACAAATACCTTTTTCTCAAAGAAAACAAAAGCTTTAAACATGTCGGAGTATACACAAAAAAAAAAAACTAATCAGTCAGTGAAAAAAGTAGTGTTTTGGCACCTGATGGGAGTGGCTTTGATTTTATGGGCTGTTACATCCCCAAGGCCAGGTTTTAGAACAACCAGGGATTAACATAAAGCCAGACAACATTGAGGAGTTGTTTAAC
>JBAMIG010000021.1:11661921-11681495 GCA_037177335.1 Kiunga ballochi | reverse complement strand
CCCCCCCCCCCCCCCCCCCCCCCCCCCCCCCCCCCCCCCCCCCCCCCCCCCCACCGCATATAATCTGAAAGGGTGAGCTCAAGGAAAGGGTGAGCTCAAATTAAATCCCACATCGTCACTGTATAGTAAAGACAATGATATATAAATCTAGTGTCTACAGCCTGGAATTACATTACTGTCTAATTGGATAAGAGCCTGCTCATCCTCTCATTTTTCTGGATTTACTGAGTCATCTGTGCAAACTACAGTGAACAATCAATGGTCCTGCATGGGAGCAGACATGTTCTCTAATTACATAAAAGAAAATACATTGAGTAAATAACTAGTCCCTGAAAGAGCAAGAAGGGCACTTTTTCAAGGGCGACTTGTCTGTGCCATACCCTCAAGATTCTGCAGACATAGTCATAAAATGAATTGTGGAGGACACTTTGGGGAATATATTCACTAATCAGACAGTCGTGTATACTCAGAAACCATCTGTGGTCAACGTGATGACCTGAGGGAATTTGACCATCCTTCACCACTGTATACATCTCTGCCGTCGTGGTTTCCACATGTATATTTGTCTGCTCACAGCTGGAAATAGAAAATCAACAAGTGGGAAGCTGCACATGAGACACCATTCAAACATTGTACATGTATTAATGTACTTATGTATTTATGTACCTCTGAAATAAAAGACAGTTAAAGACCTGAAAAACAGATGGAAAGTGAGACTGGAGGTATAGTTTTGGTTCAATTATGTGACAGTTTAGCCTCTTAAAATTACTTTTATAGGCAACCAGATGATAATATCTTTGTTATAAATGGAATATGAAATTATAAGCAGTTACACTAATAATATCCTCATATTATCAGGAAGCATAGATCGCTTTTGTCAATTAAAAAAAACTTTGTTTAGTCACAGAAACATTTTTAAAATGTTGGAAATAAACATGACTGAAAGTCAGACAATGCCATTTTTATCATGTTTTTTCATTAAAAGAGCTAAAGCAGTAACGAACTGGAGATCCTGTGAGTTTGTGTTTAAGACTGAGTTTAAATACAGTTAAAAGTTGATTAAATGTCACATGCTGGAAACAATAAGCACTTTGTGTTTTCCTTTTTCCCGCTATCTGCTATCCGCTAATGGGATCTCTGGCTTACATGCAATGTATCCTATTGTAGACCCATTATGAATTTTCATTTGCACAAGATTTAAGTTGCAACGTGGAGCCTTTTCAGCAATAAGCTTCACTGAATAAACTTCTTAACTCATAAATAAATTTCCTCATAAAATAAAAAAAAAACAAATCTGTTCAACAGCTGGTTGCAGGAAATTTGCATTTACCTCTTTTTTTCTCCAGTTGCAGCCATGGCAACCAAGGCTCTTCACATTAGTAATAGTACAGAGGAAATATAAGCATCAACTTCTATTTTTTACTTGTTTTGATGTGATAGAACATGGTGTATGGACTCCTGCACTGGGACTGGTTGATCCTTTGGGCTGTGCCTGATGACCAGTGACCAGTGAATGAGTCAGATACAAAGGATTACATCCACTATCTCTTTCTCACAGATATCCACAGGTGACTTTAATAGTGTTATGTGCAATATGGATAATGTTTTAACATTGACAAATTTCTCTTAAAATAGATTTTTTTTCCAATACCTTTAAGTGACCCGAAAGATAAAATTATATCCAGAAACAAAAACAAATACGCCTCCTTTTGGGTAAATTTAGCCCTCTTTGAATGTACAAATGAATATGGTGCACTCAGCAGAAACATGTGTTTGATGATGCATCTAAGTTGAAGCAGATGAACATGTAAGTAGAATGAGCGTGTCATATTGCAAATAAGAAGAATAGTTTGGCACAAACATAAACAGCTATGGAAGAAAGTATGGTAGGTATCCAGACATTGGTTTCCATTATAAATATACATGTTGCCACAGAGTGAACACCAGGAGGGAAAACAAGAACATTTTCTTCTTGTGCTTTTCTAAATTTAAGAAAAAATGTCTGGTGTCTGAATTGTAGGATCTAATTGTGTACATGTTAAGACAGTTTTGTTTTGGACTGAAAATTTATGTCAAACCCATGTTGAAAAAGTCCATTTAGACACATTAAACATTTCAATACATGAAATAATTACATTAACTTCTTATTTAGGAACAGGTTTTAGCATGTTTGGTTCCTCTTGCAGCATTATATCACTGAAAACCACCTCATGAAGATCATGAAGATTCACTTTTATATTTATGTTTTAATGGAAAAAATGTCAATTCTTCATTTAAAAGGGAATTTTATATAAAAAAATAAAAAAAAAGGGGAAAGAAGGTCCACAATCAACAAAGCGTTGAGGGGATATGAATGCACAATGCTTCTCTATGCATTGCATATCATATTTATAGTCAAAGCCACAAATTGCCATATCATGTCCCTTATGACGCATTTTTCAGTTTTAGTGGTTGCAGGAAGACAAGGAGAATCTTAATTTGCAGCCCTTTTGGTAGCAATAATAGTAAGGTAGCAGAAAACCTAAATGATTGAACTTTAATTCCCACTCTCTGCAGCTAAACTAATTCTGTAGATACAACTGATCTAGTATGGGAATAAATAGCCAAAGAGGATGATCAAAACAGACCTTTTTTTAACTCCTAAGTCAACGCTCTCATTTTCATGGATTGCTACCTCTGGGTTTGGCAGAACGCCACTGGGAAAAATGTGCACGGTATCCCACTGGAGACATAGAGAGCAGAGACAGTGACCACAGACACCCACCCTGCCCTGCTGCATGGAGTCATGGGTTATATACATCCTCCTGTAGGGTACAGAGAGTTTAACCATGTTTTTAGTGCCTAAAAGTGTTTTCTTTCCTGGATATTTTGGAGACGGATGATATTTTTTAAGTGTGCTTATAGCAACTACCAAAAGAATAATTATGTTTGGTTTATAAATATCAGTTATTTACTCTTACAAATATGCATGTACCCAACAAGTAATTATATCATTATGGTACAAATATGACTTAAGTGCTGTGCTTGGGAACTGTAGATAAATTATTAAGGGAGAAAAGGTGTGCCGTTGGAATTGGAGGGAATAGCTCCTTCAGCTGTCTCCAAAAAGAAAGGTTGTGTGACCAGAGACACTGCTGGCAAACACACAAACCAAGCAAATGCATGGGGCCTATGTCAGAAGGGGGCACCAGAGAGCCAACCACCTTTCTTAATAAAGACATACCAGGCACAATGAGGACTTTTTGCAATGACAGTGGCCAACCAGTGCAGAAGGGCCTCGTGTCCATCTATCGGGCGTGTAAATAATCAGTTAACAGACACTTTATTCAAATAAAGAGAAGTTTATTTTACTATCCTATAAAAAAGGAAAAATTGATTAAAATTGTTGTGCAGGTTGTGCAGATTATATAGAAGCAATTTACATAAAGCAGCTCGGTCTGTCCTTTACTGATGGCTAACTGGGTGTTCAGATGCTGTAAATAAAAACAAGCTGCATCATATCAAATTGAACCTATTTTATTGTTAAGTGTAAAGCTAAGAATGGTAAATTTATAGAATTCAGAGGCAAGAAGATCTCATAGTGTATGACTAAAGTGCACGGATGTGATTGTGTGCTGCGCTGCATGCAAGGATTGTTTATATTCAATTTTCTATGTCAAGTAGGCTTTGTGCCACTGAAACAATTTATTTATGTGCTGCATTAGTTGTAATTACAGTAATGATTGTAAAGAGTCACAATGCAGGTTTCAGCGAATAGTTTCTGTTTCAGAACTATAAGCTCAGTCTAGTTTAGTTAAGTAACAATATTAAATAACATAAAGTCAGTAAAAGGACAGTAAAAACTGTGAAACAACATTTAAAGGTTGGTGTTGAAGAATTTGGTGCTGTGATAAGAATGCCTTTAAATATATTAATAACATGTTGTTGTACATATCCTAATAGGGGGATTTTTAGGAGGGGTTCCTGTGAAATTTTACCTGTGGCCCCAAAAGTACCAGAATTACCTCTTTTGTGTGACACACTATTCAATCATTTAACATTTATCCAGTCCTTTTTGATATCAACTCACAGTTTATCTGCTGTTCTCACATCATCTTACATTAGCGCCGGTTAATATTAATGCTTGAGGAAGATTTCTTTACACACTCAGGTGACACATAGCAGTGTTGTTATCCATATAAAGTTTCTCTTGTGTCCACCTCCCACATGTAAATCCAATTTTTCTTTCAAGCTCTCATTCTCATTCCAGTTTAAACAAGGTGTAAACATTTCATAGGGTGTACAAACAAATAGCATCGTGAAATAAACAGGGTCATATCCACCTTGCTACCATTACATTCAATCCATCTAGTTTTTATGCTATTCTGGAGTAAGTATCAAGCAATCTTCAATAATTAGACAGTTTGTGTAGCTTGTTATAAATAAGTAATTCATTACAGAGCCCCAAGTCACAAATTATTGTTGTTAATTTTAGAGGCTCAAATTTATTAAATCTTTCTTTGTTCATAATAAAAAAAAGTCAATAATGTCATTCCCCATCAATTGATTTCCTGTTTCAAATAAAGATGTTCCTTGAGCAAGGAGCAGGAGATAGATGCATTCCCACAAGCATTGCCTCTTTTCTATGTAAATGAAATATAATTAAAGCTCTGTGAGCGGAGCGTACGGGTGCACATCACCTCTGGGGAGCTCTATCTGTGATACGTCCGCATGTGGTGTTTGACATCACTGATTACAGAGCACGTGCCACTTTAAATTACTGTTACTGTACCCTGGGAAAGTCAAAAGTAAAATGATGCATAATTAGACATTTAGCGCCAATCCTCCCCACAGATGAACACACCCTTCACCACAACAGATAGGCCGAAGAGTTAAAAATGTCCCAACGCCCACCAAAAGCTGGAGCCTGAAACACCCTTCCTCTGCTATCAAACACTGAACTTACTGTAACCCACACAATAAAGTCCAGGGGGGCATAATATCCTGTATTTACCCTGATAGACCTCATTTATGTAGAGACGGCACAGGAATCAAAATCAATCAATAGCAGTTGCTGTGGAATGATCTTTAAGCTAAGTGGACAAAAACAAACTTAAGATAAATTGTGCTAACAGAATTATAATTGTAATATTTTAAATCATTCCCCAAATCATGTCCAACCTTTATGGACAGAATTTCTAGGCGCAGCCGAGGTGTTGAGGGAATCCAGTTTGGGGACCTCAGGATCGGGTCACTGCTGTTTGCAGATGATGTGGTTCTGTTGGCTTCATCTGGTCCTGATCTCCAGCTCTCACTCGAGTGATTTTCAGCCGAGTGTGAAGCGGCCAGGATGAAAATCAGCACCTTCAAATCTGAGACCATGGTTCTCAACCAGAAAAAGGTGGAGTGCCCTCTAAGAGTGGGGGATATCCTTCCCCAAGTGGAGGAGTTTAAGTAAGAGGGGGGGAATGGAGCATGAGATCGACAGGCGGATCGGTGCAGCTTCTGCAGTAATGCGGACGCTGCACCGGTCTGTTGTAGTGAATAGGGAGCTGAGCCGATAGGCGAAGCTCTCGATTTACCGGTCGCTCTATGTCTCCATCCTCACCTATGGTCATGAACTGTGGATCGTGACCAAAAGAACGAGATCCCGGGTACAGGCAGCCGTAATGAGTTTTTTCTGCAGGGTGGCCGGCGTCTCCCTTAGAGATAGGGTGAGAAGCTCTGCCATCTGGGAGAGACTCAGAGTAGAGCTGCTGCTCCTCCGCATCGAGAGGAGCCAGATGAGGTGGCTCGGGCATCTGGTTAGGATGCCTCCTGGACACCTCCCTGGTGAGGTGTTCTGGGCACATTCCTTTGGGAGGAGGCCCTGGGGAGACCCAGGACACGCTGGACTGATTACATCTCGCAGGTGGCCGATGAACGCCTCGGGGTCCCCAAAGTCTGGGCTTCCCTCCTTGAGCTGCTGCCCCCTTGACCCGACCTCGGATAAGCGGCAGAAAATGTTATGAAAAAAAAAAGGATATTTTAAATCATAAGCATCAAAACAAGGATCTTATTCTACACAGCAGTAGACCAAACTAACTCCAAAGTGGCACCAAGATGCACAATATCTCTGCTCTTTGTAGTTTATGCTGCAACATATTTCCCAACTTTTAGTGCATTTCAGCAGAAACAGGCATCACAATGTATCTAGAAAATTTGGTAATCAATTTCCAAGTCTGAAAGGTTTTCTTTAACATTACATCTCCATGAAGAGTGACGCTTTACTTTTAAATCTCCAGCTTTTAAATCAGATCTAAATGAAAATACAAAATGCATTGACTGGCCGATGACCTGCTGCTTATTAGCCTCATTACTTCTAAAACAGACCTGTGAACTTACCCAAAGAAACTTTGTGATTCAGACCTCTGTTAATTTTTAAGCAAATTACTAATTTCATTTTCATGCTTTAGATCGATTTTACAGACAAAATTGTTATTTGAGTTCAGAACATTTGATATGTAAATTTGAGTGTTTTTTTTATATCACAGTGGTAATTTGATGCTGAAGTTTACAACCTGAATACTTCCTCCACCGCTCTTTAGTCTGACCTGTCATGGAGATACTAGCTTTATCTATGATGGATTATTTGCTGGCTGTTGTGTTCACTAAACTTTCAGCATGTGTTTAAACTGCGTGGATCCAGATTTAGTAGTAAATCAAAGAGCAGTCATCGTTGTGGTGACGGCACACTGGATCACAGCATCCTAAATAAAGCTCTTTAGCTTTCCATTGTCTAAACACCAGAAACCACTCTGAGCTCTATAACATAACCTTGTGTATACTAAACATGTTGCTTAACAAAGCAACAAAACCATGGCAACAGCCACTATTATATGTGTGAGCAAACCAAAGTAGGCATGTTCTAAAGCCCATAAAACCTGGGGAAGCACATTTGAGCACACTGTTCAAATCCAGGGACAAAAAAAAACAAAAATCTCTCCATGAAATGAAACCTTGGTTAACAATAGACTGAAATATATATGCATATAAACTCATATAGTTTGGCCAGAAATGCCATGTTGAAGCAGAAAATCTGGTTGTGTCGCAGTTTGGTTGCTTATTCCTAGAAAGAGGAACACTAGTTGGTTTATTCAAAGTGACATTTGTATTATTTAGATATTGAACATAAGTAACTTGAAGCAGGATGGAATTTGATGCTTAAATTATTAAATTTTCTGTGATGGGTGGGCCATAAAACAGGTTTAAAAGACTTTTTTTTCAGCTTTGAAAATATCTTTAACAAGTGTGTTTGTAAACTTGTGCTGAAAATACCAGTCTTGTTGCTTTATCCTCAGGCAGTTTCTAACCTTCAGAGCTCACAGGTTAATTTCATCTTGAAGCAGAAAGACCAGCATATCCTAGATCTGACTCTCCTGAAACCCGTGTTGGCATCTGACGTAAATCTTGTTCAGACTGACAGACTTGTGAGACTGGCCATTTGACGCTTAAAAGGAAGAGAGGAAGAAGAAAAAAACTCCCCAGCATTTAATGTCAGGTTTTGGCACATTTCCGACCTCTAATTTGAAGAGGGTGTTTCACAGTCATGAAAGCTGATGGAGATAATCGTGGATAAAAGTATAGCTTTCAGAAGCTGCCTGTGTATAGGCGTGGAATGTAATTAGCTTAATTTCAATGAAGCAAACCACTTATCTGGTAGGTATAGAGTGGATCCAACTAAGCACAGTGGTTTCACGCTGCTTTAAAAAGTGAAAGTGTAAGACTTTAGAAGAAGCGTCCAAAGATTAAACTTATCTCGGGTAGATTTTAAATGTGTCCTTTCAAAAAAATTACAGTAAATGCATGCAATTTACAGTGGTGTAACAACAGAGCAAAAGATGAGGCTGCTCTGTTGTAAGAAATCAGATGCACATTAATTAAAGAACAAACCATTACCTCAGTTTGAGTACTCCAGTTTAACAGATAGCAGAGAAAAACCAATGTCTGACATAATACACAACTCCAGTTCTACTTGATCTACTGAACATGTCAGTGTCTTATTGTTTCAGGTTTCACTTTTCTCTACTTTGACCCCAGATTCATTCGATGGCTCTTTTAAGTTCACTCCAGTCTTTCTATAACTCATATCCCAGAAATGTTCAGAGATTATGTAACAAGTAAATAATTATCTTGGTTATTTTCATACTTGATAAATGTTAGTAGTTCACTTGAACCAATTTTCACTTTTGTTAGTTTTTTTATAATACATATGTTTGCTTTGTTCCTGGAAAATGCATCTTTTACACGTTCAAGGTCAAATCTAGACAAATAAGAGACCCAGTAAAGGAGAAAAGAAAACAGGAACTCTAGAGTGTCCAGCGGTAGAACTATTCTGGTTACAGAAAACTACTAGAAATACCATTTTTAATCATTTTACCTCATAAATACTTCTTTGAATGAGCAACTGAAGGATCAGAGGAAGAAACAGATGGCCTAAAACATCCCTGCTGCAAACTAATAGCCTCCAAACAACTGGCTAAATCAGATCCCCATAGCAGGCTGGTAAAAAGGGTTGCCATTTTCAGAAAAATTTGCTTTATCAAATATTCTACCCCTCTATTATACAGCTCCTTGAGGAAAAACCCCCTTAAAATGCTCATACAAGAGTTTCCAGACACAGTCCACCTGTCTGTCTTGGATATGAAAGGATTCAAGTAGCATAACCACAGTTTTATCCAACCACACGCTGTTGCAGTTTGACCAGTAAGTGACTAGACCAATGTCAACACAGCAGCAGAAAACTGCAGCAATATTAAGACTGTAATTCTCTCTTCCTTTACCACAGGACCTCAAACTTCCACATTTGGATATTTTGTTTGAAATATAGACCTGTAAATAGATGGGAAAAATACCAACTGGAAAGTCTTTAAAGTCCTACATGTCTCTTCCAACCAAGTTAGCAATCCACCTTGAGTGATCCAAAACTGTCCTGCTTTGTGCTATTGAAGAGGACATATATTTGAAGTTTTAGCAAAGCCTTTAACCTTGGAAAACTGTATTTATAGTATCTGCTGTATCTACAATAGAGTAAAAAAGGAGATTTGCTGCAGGAATTATGAAAGAGATTAACAGAGGCTCTTTGTCAGGAAAGAAGGTCAGAGACCCAAAATAGTCATTGGGCCTGTCCTAGAAAGATTCCAGCAAGCTGTCATTGCAGTTAAACCTGTACATGCTGCAATTGAGGGAAAGAGCTCTGGGAAGTGACATTATGATTATTACGTTTAGAGGAAGGGAAAGTTATACATGTGGATTGGGCCAGTTAACAGGTCTGCAGTCGCGGTCACGTAAGACAGCTGCAGTGTGCCGAAATTACAGAGCACAATGACTCACACTCTTTCTCTGTTTAAGACCTCTTGGCTGGGACGAGCCCTCCCAGTAAAAAAAAAACGGTTATCCACAGCAAAACTGTTGGCTCATCAAAAAAACAAACTCTTTGTCCTGGTTTGCAACATTAGCTGTGCGGACCACCTGGAAGCAGTCATTATAGTGTCATATGTAGATCAACTTTAAGAGTGAAGTGAACCGAACATTTTAGACCATTCTGGTCTAAATTTGGTTTAAATTTCATATTCATCCCGGTTTACATCAATGAAGTTGTATTTCTGGTCGTTTAATTTGTTTCAGATGCCTGTGAAACACCTGAACTTTCATCTTTTCCCCCAAACAAGTGCATGAAAATGTGATCAATTACAAAATTCCCTGTGTGAACACATCCTGAACTTCAAAGCAACCTGCTGAAAACCAGGGTTTTAACAGCTCATTTAATATTAATTCAGGCCGAAAACGCTCCTTTAAGCATGTGTTTCGGATAATTACTTGTAATTTCACAGCATTATTCAGGATTACAAACAGTCACAGTTCAATCACTGTGCCTCAAATCTTTCCCCGGAAATGCCCACTAATCACAACACAGACAGTTTTAGCCTATGTCAATTTATGCATGTTCTGGTGTGTTTTGCCGAAATGTCAGAGAGAGTCTTGCTTAGACAGGTTGGGATGTGGAAGGTCATCAAAGTATACACTAAAGACAAGAAGCACTGTGGACCAAAAAGCAGCTTCCTATCAAAGACACGTGAGACATTAGACACCACAATTTCTGGCAAGATTCCTTAAAATTTTCTGTGAATAGGAAGTTCGGTTCTTTAAACTCTTTGAACAAGCACAATGGAAAGCCAACCAGCAAACTAACCGTGTGGAATAAAACTCCAGCATGTGTGTTCTGCTTTTGATTTATTCTTCCTGCAGAAACATGTGTCTGTGGATTAGCAGCAACAAACTCCAAAAACATCTGCAGTAAACCACTCGTCTGAATAGTTTCGAAACAGCAAGCCAACTGAAAACCTGGAGTTTGATTTTATGGCAAAACTTCAGACTTCTTGGTCTCATCTGAATTTAATGACGTTCTTGTAATTTTTTTATTTTGAGATCTGTGTTTATTTAGCTTGTTATTGGTTTTTCTCCTCTTCTTCCCCATTTACAAACACAAACATTGTTGCATCTGACGTTCAGCAACTGAAAGCATGCAGGGCTCTCAGAGAAGATGAAGCAACAGCTGAACGAAATAAAAACAATAACACTTTGCACAGTTTTTGCTCTTTTCTGTTTACTTCATTATTGTGAACAGAAGATCCTCAGGTTTTGCATTTTATCCAATATTTGCACAAACAGAAGTGATTGGGTATGAGCTCTTCTTGGCAGCAATTAACAGAGCAAGACTGGTGCCACGTTCAACTGGGTGGAAAATTTAAAGAAAAAAGAGGGAAAGTGAGTAATTCTGTGAACACAAACCTTACTTTCTTACAAAAGCAATCCTCTATTTCTAGTTTTTATGTCTTTACTTTGTGCAAAATTGTTGTTTCCCCCAGTAAAAAAAAAACAACCACAAACTGACCAAACAAGAAATTCACATTTAGAAATGATGGAAAAATAAATCTTTATATATTATTATTATAACAGTGTTATTAGTAAAAAGCAGACAGGAAGATATTGTTTGTGTATATTATATAATAGGGAGTGAATTGCATTTAGTCACAGTTGGAGCTTCTGTTCCAGGCCGTAGTCAGAGAACCGACCCACACAGTGTCCATCAACCATTAAAATAAACCCCTAAACCACACCGGATCGAGCCTTGGCCCCAGCATTGTTTTGGGACACTGCACGTTAAACTCCCTCTAGCTTCCTGTGGTCGTGTCTTTATATACAAACGTGATATGTGAATTATGTGGGTCTTAACTTAAAGTTTTAGTCCAACACCTATTTTCAGACAGTGTTCAGAAACAACCATGCTGTCTCTCCAGATCATTATGGTGATGTGTTAACTATGCTTTCAAGCAACTGAGGTGACATTTAGTTGTGTCAACACTGTTTGTTGGCTGTCACACAGTGTGTTTTCACACACATTCCAACACAGTTTGAGCTCAACTCAACTATAATTATAAAGAGGCAAGTTGAGTATAAATCCACCTCTATTTCCTTTGTCTTTCGTACTGACATTGTTGTTTTCATTTTCTTCCTTTTTTTTGTTTTTTTTTTTGTTTTTTTGCACATTTTGACTGCAAACAGGCTGATTCAGCCTGATGCAGACAGGGAAACCTAACATTTTCCCAGGCTTCATGTAGAGGATTTGTCATTATCCTTAAATACAGGACTCTGCCACCTATGCTTAAGCGTCAAAAATACCATTAAAGTGGTTTTATTTTGCTTTGAAATCTTTCAATTATCCCACAATGAGAAGATAGATCAAACAGTCTGTCTACTAGCAAGCAGATGTTTGTGGAAAAGTTTCAAATGAGCCAAAAAGAAGAAGAAAAAAATAAAGTAGAAATTTAACAATTTCACCCACTTTTTATGCTGGAGGACAGATCTAAATTTAGGGAAAATCTATTCTTTCTACCTTCATGGAACAAAGTGTGCACCTGTGCTGCAGGACTGTATCGGATATTTAGCTGAGTACTTCTAATTATGTTTGTTCTGGCTGCTGCTGCTCTGAAAATCAGATTTCTCTAAAGCAGGACAGCAAGTTGCCTCCAACCAAAAGCTGAGTCAGAGTTTTCCAGATATAACCTATCAGTGTATGAAAGCATAGTCAAGTAGGATAAAGTAGTAGGCCTATTTGTTTTGGCCGACAAGTGCTAACTTTCACAAATGTGCTTAGCAGCAGCTTTAACTGACTGGTGATAGCATCACAAGAAGTTAGTTTGAAGTCATTTCCAGCTTATCAGTTTAATTGCAACTTTAATGTGTGTTCAGACAATAAAGAAAAAAAACACAAGTTATATAAAAACGTTTATTCAGCATTTGAAATTTTAATATACCATATATGAACCCACACTTGAAAGCTGCTGCCATCCTGACATTTCTGTAACTCTTCCGGTTCCATTTGGGTCCATATTTGCTTTCAGGACCTTGTAATTTCCCAAAAAATCACTCACAAAGGCCCCCGTCACGTTTGCCATTCATAAAGTTTAAAGTAGTTCTTAGTGGTCCGTGGAGTTTATTGAAACATTAAATTTGTATCCAAGCAGTGATGGTGTATCTTTAGCCTTTGCTTAAATCACGTGCTCGGTTGGGTCTCTTTACATCAACCGCCAATTATGTTCTTCTCTTGGGTGTGGGCTGAGCCTTGGTCAGCATGGTGAAAAAACCAGAAACATCAATTCCTGGGGAGCAGAGCGAACAAAAACAGACAAAATGTGAAACCTTCCTTCCAAACACTGTTATCATTGTAGAGTACAAACGCAAACATCATCAGTTTGCCAGTAACACTGTCCAAAAGGGTTTTCTGGGGAATTTGGAGGGATACATGGGCTGTTGTTAGCAACAGATGAAGGCCCAAACATCAGGCAGGACCTCAGAGTGCCAGCTGGAGAAAGAAAAAAGAATGAAAAAAGAAAGTTTGCCCTGTCATGGTTTCCCATGCTTGTTTTGTTTCTGTTTTTTTCAATGTATTTCTGTGGTGTTTCTTAAGAGCTTATTTTCAAGAAGGCACTTGTGATTAAAGAAGCTAAACTGGGTCATAATTGGTTGGTTATAGCAGAGGAAAATGTACTTCTTATGGATGGTTTTTAGAGCCAGAGGGGGATCTCAACGCAGTCTCTATGCCCACAGATGCGGTGGGCAAAGAGACAGTATCTTCTTCCTACTTCCTATCCTCAGATAGAAATGGATGAGGGGTGACCATAACAGAGTTGATGGCTAACAGCACCAGTTTGACGTTAGTAACATTAGCTTAGCTGCTTGTTTAAATACATTAGTGTGGACTTTTGTAAAAGCTCCTTTAGATTTAAAGAGCTTGCTTCATGATCCATATTAAAGGTGAAACATTTTACGTAAAAATGTAAAGGTATATTTGTCATAGCAATGTTTTCTATGACAACTTTGCCTCTAATTGACTCATCAGCCTTCATGCCTATTTTAAAGTTAACCAGTTTAATTAGTGAAAGCAGTGAGTACAATTCAGTTGGAGCAGGGGTGTCAAGATCCAGTCCTCGGGGTCTGGAATCCAGCAAGTTTTGCTGTTTACCTGCACTAACACACCTGAAGCAAATCCAATAGATCCAAACGCTTCTTGTCAACCTATTGAGTCATTTCAGTCAGCTGTGTCAGAGCATGGAGACAACAAAAACCTGCTAGATACCGACCCTTAAGGACCTGAGTTAGACACCCCTGAGTTAGAGGCAGAGTACTGAATAACACTAATCAGGCTTTAGAAGTTGGTAAACTCAACGCTTACAGAAAAAGAAGCATATATCCTGGATTACCACTGATCGGTGGCATTAGTGATCATAACAAGTGATCTATAAAAGTTACAGATTCAATGTTACTCAAAAGAAGTGCTTTGCATCATAATGCATTTGCATTGATGTTAATATGTTAAATAAATTGTCAGTGAAATACAATCATAATTCCCAAACAACAAGGCTGGATGGTGTCACAATGAAAAGTTTGCATTCCTCTCCTGTGAACTCATGATGGATTGGTAGGAGGTTTAGCATTGTCTTAATAAAATAAGCAAGGCCTTTCCCAAAAGAAATGTCTGGATGGGAGCAGATGTTGCCAAAAATGTCTTTAATGGTGTCTCCACAAATGTGGGAGCAGCCCACTCCACAAGCAAATCTGTGAATAACAAGCTGGATGAACCATATGTCTTTTTGCTTGTATGACACGGTGTCCATTATTTTCAAAAATAACTTAACATTTTTATTCACCTCACCACAGAACACTTTTTACACAACATCCTTGATTAACTCAGTGCTAGAGAAGATCATATTCTCATCTGACTTATTTGTAGCAGAATTGTCAACCTTTGTCCATCTTTACATCTGGCAAGTTCTGTCACCTGAAATCCTCATTTTATACCAAGTCTTGTAACTGTAACTTGTAAAGTTGTGGAACTTTATGTTTTCATTTGTGCAGATTACCATTAGTTGTAGTTGTTGTTGTTGCTCCTGTTGCAGCTATGCTGGAATGAGTCAAAATGAGCTGATACTTTCCATGGTATGGTAAACCACCTCAGTCGTCAACATTTGAGATATTTAAGTTGCAATTATGACTGCACTCTATACATTTTGCACAGTGCAACTAGTTTTACAACTGGAGTTGCAAATATTATAGTATTTCTCTCCCCAGCAGAAAATAAACAGCTACCAAGAAGGACTGTCACATTTCTATCATATAAAGTAAAACTGTGAAAGCTGCAAGCAGGAGGCTTTCCATCCTTTGTTTGCACTCACTGACTTTGGGTGTGTTCGTAATGAACCACAAACTAACTTTACTAAAATTAATAATAAACCTTTTATGTTGTGTGTCAAGTGTATGAAGTGACACCAAACTAAAAGCATGTGTGCATTTTCCAGTAAGGCACTTGTGACAATATAAGAGCAAAGCAACGTCACCATCTTCAGCTTTAACGCTGTTAAACTAATTTCTAATGGTTATTACAATGAAGCTTGCCAACCACATCAAGCTGCGGCTGAACTTTAATGAGCAGAGCAGAGAGTGCTCTGCCATGCTCTTTCACAGCCTTCAATTCAGACCTTTAGGCGCAAGGACACAATCCTTCTCATATGATCGCAGTAGCGTGTTTATAAAATAACAAATATGCTGCACAGTTATAAACAACATCCAAATTACACTGTTACTTTAAATTTTCCTCAGGGCAAAGTATACTCTGTTTCCAAAACTCAACATAAAAGTTTCTGTCTTTTCACAGACTGGCATGCAGATGCACATTGCTGTTTCTTATCTGCATAAAGAGATGAATCATTGAACACGTAACTAAAAAAGGAAAGCTTTTCTTGCATTGGTTTATTTATGTTTAAAAAAACATAGTTGAGCTGAAATTATCTAAACCTGAAGCCAAATAAAATCTTGACTCCACCCAGTCTCAATCTAAATCTGACTAAAGCTGTAAAGGCTGGGCCTTCTCTTTGGATAAACACATTAAAAAGCTTTATAATAATATTGCACAAGTGAAATTGTTCAAAACTGCTGCTCTTTTGCGCAGCATTACCAGCAGTGCAACCAGAACCGAAAACCTGCTGAATACATCATTTTTCCACAGCTGAGACAGGAAGACCAAGATTGTGTAATCAAGTGGGAAAATATTACTTTAACGTTCACTTAATGTGACAGTCCTCCCAGCTTGGGTTGCAAATATCATGTGTAAAGATGCATATTTCTATGTCTGCACCTTTTGCTAGTAAGATCACAGATTTTCTGACTTTTTATTTGACAGGAAAAGTGAACTTGAACAGTGCTCATGAAATATGATTGAGAGCTTTCAACTAAGGAAGGTAGTATTTTAGAAAATTGCAGATAATTTGGTCTAATTTCCAAAGAAGGCAAAGAAGGTGAGGGGGTTCAAATGAGCCATGTTGTAGAATCTTTAATTAAAGTTGTGGTGAAAGACGCCTGTCACAGTCACGTGTGGTACGAACGCCTCATATAGAAACCTGGTGGAGCATTTCAATCATGCAGATTATCATTTCTGCAAATATGTACAACACGATATGCATTTAAAGAACACGAGAAGTCACCATGTACCATAAATGGATATGTGGTAGAGAAGATTTTAGGATGGGACATGGACTACCCTACACATCGTTTATGGCAACTTGTTTGAGAACATGTGATTATTTGGGTGTATGCGTTTCCTATGTGGCTGGAGAGAAATTGAGAAATTACAGTTGGAAGAGCTCAGAGTAAACAAGGAAAGGTGGAGGGTGAGGGAGGACAACACAAGAGAAAAGAGATGAATAAGGAAATACAACATCATGACAGCCAACAGCTTTAATTCTACCAATACGCCTTAAACGTCTGATGATGTATTTGCACCAAGGGGGGCCAAAAATAACATGTGACCACAGGGGGACCACCGTGTGTTGAACATCAGTAAAAACCTGCCCTCTGGTGCTTAACTGTTAGTACTGCCCATAAGAAATGTGACACTGGGTTGCATTCACAAGGCTGCAAAGAAACACATCTAAATGTCTATCCCAGTAGCTCTTTATAGCTTTATTAGCTGTTTTGAGGGTGAAGCACTTACAAAATTACACAAGTTAGGAAAATCTATTTATCCTTAAATAGAGTGAGAACAAAATCGCTTTGTCACCAATGAGCCCCAATCACAGTCTGACCAAATTATACTCAGCAAATCACACTGCTTTAAATATTTGATGCAATATCTATTTATTTATCGCTCCTAATTTCTAGCATCTCACAAGTCAAAAACCAATTATTTATTTTATGTTTTGTTAGTTAATCGCTCCACTACTTTATGTCTGTGGATACCTTTCCCTCTAAAGCCCTTGCTGCCCTTGTTTATTTTATTATTACAAGCATGGAGGAACCCAGACAGTCAGGGAGGTAAAAGCAAGTTTGCTCCAACAGGCTGGATGAAACAAGTCTTTTGTAAACACTCAATGCAAGCTTTGTGAAGGTACCACTACATAAATCAGATTTTAATCTTTTCAGACATTCTTGTATGCAAGCAGTTTTTTTCTGTTAGCTTGTTTTTTAACCAAATATAAATAACAAATGTTATAACTAAATGTAATATAAATGCAGAAATATACAGGTGATTATGCTAAAAGACAAAAATGTGTCATTGCTGAATCCCCCTGACAAAGCTTATTGTTCTGTTTTATGGATGATTTTATTTAATTTTCTTTTTGAGAAAAAGACTGAATAAGTGACAATCATGTGTCTGGATATGTGAGACATGGAGCCATCGTGATGTGACATGCCTGCTTTGGGCAGATCTTTCTGCTAATTACACCCTAGCTCTGAGGAGGGAGGTACTTGTGTGGTAGGGGCTTTCTTTTTTTAATGATGCGAGGGGTAGATATAGTATAAATACCCCCATCATTGTACAGGAGGGCAGCATATCCTCAGTTGTGCTCCTACCCTAAGGATATACAACAGCACCAGAAGCTCACTGGTGCTGAAGAGATTTGGTTTCCCTCTCTTTGGATGCTGGTATGTGTGATTTCTCTTCTTCTCTAAATGGTTTTATTGTAAAGGTTTTTGCATGTCTTGGCCTTGATCATTCTGGTGACATGCTGGGATTTAAAGGAAAATTTGGTTGGCTTGGTGCACAAGAAATATTATTTAGGGGATCCACGATGCTCTGCATTTAAAAAAGGAGTGAATACACATTTTGTGACTCTAATTTATCCATTTTTGCTTTCTGGCAAAGTGATGTTAGATAGCAGCTAAACACTTGGTTGAGAATTATTTTACATAGATAATTTTAGTGTTCTAAAAAATGTTACTTTTAAGATGGTAATACAAACTTTGTTCTCCTGTCTCCTGCAGGTCGGACCCTGCAAGATGGACATTCGAGTGGCAAGCATCCTTCTCCTCATCGTGGCCTCTGCAGCAGCCCATGGAAAGGGTTATGTGGTGAAAAAGGTGGTACCCCTTCCTGTAAAGAGCCACGGTAAGAAAATGAAGCCTCTAACTAGAACTTGTAAAATGCTATTCTTTTTTTCAGTGGATAAAGAAATGTGTTATTTTTCCTCAGCTTAAAAAAAGCAACTTTTTGTGGTAAACATGCAACATGTTGAGCCAGACAAATGCAGGTCCCAGCTGCATGAAAAATTAACTCCACCTTGCTCTGGAATAGTCATGCCTTCTGATTGGCTGTAGGGTTTTGCTGCTTCTACCAATCACATTTTACATGTACTGTAAACCTGAAGCTAAATAACAGGCTTATGCAGGAAAGAAATGTGTGATGAGTTTTTAAGTGAATATAAAGCTTTTTTCCACTGATTATTCTTTTCCTGTAATAGAAAGTTACTGTTCAAGCATTTCCGTTTACCTTCAGTAGTTTACTAGATGTTCATTTAAATGATTTACACTGTATTTGTGCAATTTTGTTTAAGAAAAATCCTTGTAGCAACTTTAGCACAGGTGTTATTTTTACTTGCTCTCTCTTAAAATCTAGATGTTTTCTCTGCAAAGCTACAAAACACTTAAGGATGTGAGGATGTGGCTTTCACTCTTTCCTTAAAATCCTATTCAAAATCCAAAATGTTATGCTTGTGTGAATAAACACATTGCTATATTTATTTGGGAGAGTAGCTCTTAGTGGATTATTTTTAGTTTGACACTGACAATTAGAGTCCAGTCACCCAGCAGTGTGGTTTGCCTGGGTGTGCCTGCTTAACACAGAAGTAGAAACATCTGTTTGGCTTTATCCAACCTAAACTAGAGCTTACCAAGGAGCAAGCCTGTTACACTCTTGTGACATGTGACCACATTAAGAGAGCAAATAAAAAGCAACAGAAATAAAAATAACTTTACATATGTAGTTTTACTATTTCACAGTAAAGTTGTAAAACTTCCCTCAAGCTTTTAAACTATACTTTGCATTTAATATAGCAGTAAAGCAAGTTATACACTATATTATACACTATGTTTGGACTTTTTCAATTACAACTAAATATAACACACAATTATAAAAAAGAAAGGTCTTTACAATAACCAACCCCCATGAATTTCCTGATAAGTTAAAGTTTTTATATAAGTTATTTATGACAAAGTAGTGACATTTAGCTAATTAAATTAAAATATACCTCAGAAAAATTAACAGACTGTGTTCCAGCCAAGTTTTAATTAATGGTAGGATGACAAATGGAAACATTTATATCTTAAAACCTTTAGTTTATTTATGTTTCACTGCTTCATATTCACAATATTCCACTTTTAATAGATCATTTCACTGAAAGGTACTTTTGTTTCTAAACAGACTTTGAATGTTTTGATGCACAGAGGATTCATTTGCAGGAAGAAACCAAACGAAATGCTTTGAATATCTTTCTCATTATAATCATCACACTGAATCCAAGCTGTATCACAACAGTAATATGCTGTATAGTGTAACTTCGAAGGCAACAATCAACAAAATAATGCAGAGTTTGGGAATTGAACTATTGTCTACATTTTTGCTTATTTGTTTCTTTGTTGTACTAATTGCTGTTTACGTTTTTTTCTTCACAGTTGTGTCAGTGGCAGGTGAGCCTGGTGATCCAGGTGAGCCTGGTCCTGAA
>JBAMIG010000021.1:11642941-11661821 GCA_037177335.1 Kiunga ballochi | reverse complement strand
TTGCTGTTTACGTTTTTTTCTTCACAGTTGTGTCAGTGGCAGGTGAGCCTGGTGATCCAGGTGAGCCTGGTCCTGAAGGCCCTGCTGGCCCACCTGGACCCCCTGGTGAGCCTGGTGTAGGTCTGCCTGGACCTCAAGGACCTCCTGGAACTCCTGGAGCTCCTGGTCGCTCAATTGCTGGCAAACCTGGATCACCAGGTGGACCTGGCAAACCTGGCATCCCTGGAGCACATGGTGAGAAGGGAGATACTGGAGCCACTGGCCCCCAAGGACCTAGGGGAATGCCTGGAGCTTCTGGAAGCCCTGGACCTGCTGGTCTATCTGCTACTGGCAAGCCTGGATCATCAGGTCTTCCTGGACCAATGGGACCTAGAGGAGAGCCTGGTCTGAAAGGACATCCAGGTGTGCCTGGGTTGCCAGGTTCAAAGGGTGACAGAGGGGTAGGAATTTCAGGACCTCAGGGTGAGACAGGACCTCAGGGACCTATGGGGGCACCTGGAGCACCAGGTGCAGCAGGAATTGGAAGGCCCGGAAAACCAGGTGCTCCAGGTGAGCCAGGAAAGTCAGGTACCCCAGGTAGAGATGGGGAAGCTGGTCTCATGGGACCACAAGGACCTAAAGGACACACTGGTGCCCCAGGTGTTGGTCTTTCAGGTAAACCAGGTGAAAATGGTGCCCCAGGTCTGCCTGGTCCATCTGGACCTAAAGGCCACCAAGGACCTGCTGGAGCCCCTGGTGCCCCCGGAGTTCCAGGTTATGGAAAACCAGGTGCAAATGGCCAGAAGGGAGAGAGGGGAGCTACGGGTAGTACAGGTGCCCCAGGTGCAAAGGGTGAACAAGGTCCTACAGGATATACTGGTGCTACTGGTGCAACAGGCCCCATTGGTCCTACTGGTCCTCAGGGTGAGAGAGGTTTCCAAGGTTCACCTGGTGTTGTTGGTCCTAAAGGTGATGTTGGTGCTACCGGTGCTCAGGGGCCTAAGGGACACAAGGGAGATCAGGGAGCACAGGGTTTCCAGGGAAAGCAAGGATATACAGGTGCAGCTGGTCCTCCTGGACCCAGAGGTGCTACTGGACCAGCTGGTGATAAAGGTAATTTAGGTGCCCCAGGTACTCCAGGTTCCCCTGGTATTCCAGGCCCTGCTGGTCCCAAAGGTCACCCTGGTCGTCCAGGTGAGACAGGTGCTTCTGGATCAGATGGTACTCCTGGTCCCAGAGGACCTACTGGGCCACAGGGTCCCTCCGGTGCCCCTGGCCTTAAAGGACACCCAGGTCTCCCTGGTGCTCCTGGCCCTGCTGGATTGGCTGCTAAGGGTGTTCCCGGACCTCAGGGTCCCCCTGGTGTGCCTGGTGAGCCTGGAGTTGATGGAGAACCTGGCCCCGTGGGCCCTCCCGGTCAACCTGGCCCTCCTGGTGAAGTTGTGTTTGAGAAGGGGATGGGTATGAGTGAGGTTATGGTTAAGTCCCCCATGTCTGCTTTTACTGCATCTCTGGCCACACCCTACCCTCCTGCTGGCAGTCCCATTAAGTTTGACCAAATTGTGTACAATGCTGAGAATCACTATGACCCTGAGACAGGCATTTTCACTTGCCAAGTTCCTGGAGTTTACTACTTCTCCTACAGCCTCCATGTTAATGGAGCTCATGCCCTGGTGGCTCTGTACAAAAATGGTCAGCCTGTTGTGTTCACTTATGATGAGTACAACAAGGGCTTTGTGGATCAGATGTCTGGTAGTGCTGTCCTCTTGCTTGATGTGCAGGACATAGTGTACGTTCAGATCCCTGATGAGGAGCTGAATGGTGTCTTTGCTGCAGAGAATGTCCACTGCTCTTTCTCTGGGTTCCT
This sequence comes from Kiunga ballochi, assembly GCA_037177335.1. Classification (NCBI taxonomy): domain Eukaryota; kingdom Metazoa; phylum Chordata; class Actinopteri; order Atheriniformes; family Pseudomugilidae; genus Kiunga; species Kiunga ballochi. The sequence goes on along the minus strand of JBAMIG010000021.1, from coordinate 11,659,975 downwards.
CATTGCTTCAACGTGATACGTTGATTCAGTAGTTCCCAAAAGCCACCAACTCATTTTGCAATCTATTTCTCAAAGTTAGCTCCCTGTTTATTTTCCTCAGTCCAGCAGACAGGCAGTACAACCATCTTTGAGGAATAGTGGCATCTCGACTTGAAATTACAAGAAATAGGTGCTTTGAAGAAGTAAAACTAATTTATAAAAACAAGTGATCAGGGATGGGGGAAGCAATCCACAATGTTCCAGTGAGCTTTTGTATTGGAGACAGCATGTGAAACGGAGGTGTTATAACTGTGTTGTATCCTGTCTTTTTACTTTCCACATTGTTCCTTTTATACTGACTTAAACTGGTGACTATTAATTTCGTCTGTTTTTTTTCTTTGTTTGTTTTTGTACAACCTTTTTTGTTGTTATTTTTTTCTTCTTTGTTTTGGAGGGAGATTATTTTGGTGAGCATGGAATGACCAATAACCTTGTTAGAAGTACAATAATTCCTTTCTGTACAACATGTTGTAACTAAATGTGACTTGAACATTTTGTGAAATGATAATGGTCAAATTGACCGTTGTAATGAAATAAGTCACCTGAATACTGTTTTACAAGTACAAACTGTTTAGCAACATTGTTATAACCCTGGACATGCATTGTGTCATGTAAAGCAAAATGACCAAATTAAAGGATGTCTTAACGATTTTTGTCTCAGATTAATTCTTTTGATGGAACAATAGAAGAAATATTACATGCAGATATTTATTGTGTGACAAAGAACTATGCTAACCAATAGAAAAGACAGTCAAAAGGCATTTTAAGGTAAAAATGGTATATAAGATGACTAAATACAATAAATACAAGACTCGCTCTGTGTGACTCAAACTCATACTTTCTTTGCACCGGTAACGTTACATTGCAGATGGTACATAAATAGCCATGTACGGAAGCCAAGAACAGCCATGCTCAACTCTTTTTTATATTGTTATCTTGAAAAAATTAGGTGATTACCTCATTGTCTTCAAATAAGAATAATTATTCTCTCGTGATAACAGGATGATTTATCTCGTTTTCTTGAGGAAATTAACATCTTTCTCTTGAGACGCAAGATGATTAAAATGGGCTAATTATGTTACACCGGATTTCATTGATCAAAACTGACTCATGACAGCTGGGGGGAGGGGCTACAGTCATTGTGTGTGTGTAATTTTGTGAATGAGTCAAACATAAGAGAAAGAGAGATTGCAGTTCCCTCTTTTGTCAGACCTGATAGTTATAATCAGGTGTATTGATCAGTTATTAATGTTCTTTTATCTAACGTTACCTTGCTTACTGAGATATCTCAAAAAATTGTCATGGGGTGTCTCAGCACAGTCAAGCTAAGCTGACGTCAGATTGTTGTTAGGTGTTGTTATTTTGAGAAAACTTTAATATAATATAAACAGTTCGATTATAACTTAAAAACAATGTTAAATAAAACATACGAGCACAGCTGCTGGGAGCTTCCGATCAGCAAGCAATAATAACAGAAATAGTAATAACAGGATTGAGGAGTGAGTTTTGTTGCAATAAAGCCGAGAATCTCCTTCACAGCTCGATTGCTCCAAATAATAAATGGTCTAAGACACAAAGAAAAATATATAGTTACCTATGAAACTGACTTAAAAAAAAGACATTACCCAATGTCTGTCCAACTCAGGTGTCACTTGTCCCCCTCCCCGTCAACCCGTCAGAAACAAACATTGCCTGTTTCTGTGCTTTGTGTCTTCAGAGGACATCTGAAGAAAGGGTTTTGGACTTTTTAACTGTGTATTTTATAAATGTAGCTTGTTCTAAATGATTTTGGTTATGGGTGAAGATAAACAGTCTAAAAACAGTCTATAAGAGCGTAACTACATGCTTGCAAGTTTTAAATGTCTTTAGATGCATGAGACCAGTTTGGGTATCAGATCTGCTCGGTCTACGCTTGCCAATGACATAACACTACATTGTGTTGATAAGAATGGAATTAAATGCTCAGGATCTAATTTATTAATACTTTTTACTTTAATACTAAAAATTTTATTTAACTGTTTTTGGGCCAACCTAAACTTATTCCCCTTTTACCGATATTTCCTTTAAAATCTGAAGATGTGTCAAATTTATTGTGAAGGCAACTTCTCAGTAAATCGCAATTACCTTGTGATTAAAACACCACCAAGGGTTCATCCAATACAGCAATAAAGACAACAATAGTATATGTTAATTGGTTAAACGGGTTAAACTTTGGATTAGTGTTACAAATATCTATTGATTAGGAATCATTTCACATTTTGTCATATTTATTTTTAATTGTGTAATTATTTGATTGATCTCGGGATGTTTTGATGGGATGTCAGGTTGTTGTCAGTACCTTTCGAAAGGTAACAATAAAGTTCTTTTAAATGAGTTTCCTACAAAGAATTACAATCCCACTTTGCTGGAAAAACTACTTCCGTAATTTATCTGGACCAACCACAATCGTTCACTCATCGTTTAGCCAATCATATACTGTAGTGTGAGGTCACTGACGGGCACACAGCCGTGAGCAGATCTGGTACTGTTACAAAAGTGTAGGTAATAGCTAGATTTTCTGCAAATGTTTATAGCCAAGACCGGGGAAGGATGTTAGGCAGGGCTGCTGGATTGTATGGCATTTACACTTTTTTCATAAAGTATAACTTTAGTGTTGATTAATAGCATCATATGGAACAACATGCAGTAGTAAACAACTTCAGGTTCACTTGAACACGTGCAGTTTGTCCTGGTAAATCTCAGTTTACATAAAGATTTTTTAGAACGTGATTGGTCTATTCTAAATTTTGCATTTAGGAACATATTGTAGAAGTGCCTCGTATCATTCATTCATTATATTTTACGTACAATGCTATACAATTCTGGGTGGCTGGGGAGGTGGAGCCTATCCCAGCAATTAGGTGAGAAGCAGGTACATCCTGGACAGGTCGCCACTCCATCGCAGGTGCCTCTTTGCATTGAGCATAAATTAATATAATTCATAAATATGGCCATATAAAGTTTAAACATGAGAGCATGAATCTAAACTTATACTGAAATTGTTTGAGTCTGAGATGACTGAATTCAGCACAACTTTAACAGATGTTAGCTTTCTGCCACAAAAGCATGAATCACATAAAATGTGGCTTCACCCAAATGGACTTTTCTACTTTATTTCATCTTAGTTGGGATTTCTTATAATCAATGGGCATTCACTATATCCACATCCTTAAAGTATCCGTGGTAAGATTAGGTCTTACCACAAAGATTAATAAGATATTAATCTTTCTCCACTTAAGGCAAATGGTTGACTGCGCTATGGCCAGTTTACAGAGGCTGCTCTAATGTGGAAATCAGTGTGGGTGTGCTGAAAATAGCTTGTGTGTGGGATGAGGGACAGGGATGGTCATTTGGCTGTGTAGTATATATTTGATTTTCCTTGGGAGGGAGGGTGAGACAGTGGTTAGGTGAGAGGCCCAGGGAGCAGAAAAGAGGAAACTGGTTTTTAGAAAAAACCCATCTGAGGGCACTACTACTCACAGACGGGCTGCGGTTTGTGTCTGAGGTGGAACAGACAGGAGCAGAGCTGGAGGGTGATTCTTCTGCTTGACTCTATAGCAACAAACCAGAAATTATCTGCATCCACTTGACTTATAATTGCTGGAAAACTCACCTGTTAGATCATGCGGCCATTTTGAGCATCGAGCGCTGTGTAGGATAATGGCATATTTCAGAATGTGAGGCACACTGTGGGACAAACTGAGAAAATGCCTCAACCTGACCCGACTGGACAAGCACACCAAGAAGCAGAAATAGAAATATGTGCAAAACACAACCATTTCGTGGTGTCCAGGGCTAAAATACACAGGGTTAAACTGGGTGCAAAGGAAATAGATGGTTTGCAGTGAACATGAATACAACTGTGGACCACTAAAAACACCCTGGAGAGGTTTACAGCAATCCCCTGGAGTTTCTCCTTTACTTTTTTAATCTGGCATTTTATGGAGTTTTGTAGAAAGACGCTAACTTGATAGTAAACATCGCCATAAGGTCTGCGGTTTGCTGAGCATGGCAGACCTCTACACATCCTTAAAATTTGCCCTTTGCTAGTAAAGCAAGAAAAAAAAAACAGATTTTTAATCAAGCAGTGAAATCTGATGCAGGACATTACTTTGAATTTAATGGATGGAGCAGAAAACTGTTGCATCAGTTAATACTTTCAGGATTACAGTTACTGGATGACTAGTCCTGAACTGATGGAAATCAAATTCTGCAGTGGTCCACTTGAGGGTGCTGTGAAACTAAAAATTAATCACTATTCATGCTGATCTTCACTGAAAAGACTAAAGATTGGTTTAATAAACTCAAGAGCTAAGTGGCACATTTTGCTTAAATAAATTAGCACATGGTACCGATGCACATTGAATTGCTTTATTCATCAACAGAATATCAGTAATAAACTTAACACCTTGTTGCCAGTTTGCAGGCATGTTACATTCCATACTGAATATTGAGCCTCGTTGTTTACAGAGAGAAAAGGTTTAAAGACTACGTCTGACATGTTGTGCTATGTGGAGACTTGAAGGGGCTTTATAATCATCACAGCTTAATGCAGAATCTGCTTAAAACATCTCCCAATTTTATTTAATCTTACAAATGGTGAAAAAAAGCAAACTTCATTTACAATGAGTAATCAGTTAAAAACTTCAGTCATTTAGGTACATCTCAGTCATAAAACCAGTAATATCAAAGTCTATACAACGTGCATTACTACAGAAATGGTGGAATCTAATGGACGCGACAAACACCCCCCCTCCCTCCCCCCTATTTTTCATCCCCCTTTGACAGTCGACTAATCTACATCAGGAATGGTTGTGTCCAAAGGAGCATTGAGCTTAAAAGTTGTAAACAACTGTGCACTGCAAAGACAACATTTAAGACTTTAAGGATATTTTCCCTTTAAATAATCACAATGTGTCAGATCTTGCAGACACAGCTTTAGCTGCTACATCCAATTGCCCAGCACCAAATACTTTGATTAAATATGTTAAATTCACCAACAGGTCATAGTTTCATGTAGAAAGTAAAGAGAAAAGAATATCCCACTCAAAGTCACACTCACACACCCACCCATGTCACACATGCAAGCACCAATACGCAGTGAGGAAGCAGCACACGCACTCTACTGCAACTCCTGTCCATCACTGCCAGGTTCATTGCAGTCGTAATGGATGAAATGGTTGCAGAGTAGTAAACAAAAAGAAAAAAAATCCCTGGTTTTAGACAAGTCCTCTTATTCCTTCTGACGGGCTACATCATCCTTCATTCCGGCGTCTCGTGTAAGGAGGATTACTCAGCAGCGGTTGTGGCCTCTGGGCTGGCTGCCGTTTCTGGCTCAGCAGGTGAAGCTTCAGCCGGTTTTTCCTCTCCTGCAGCAGCTTCCTCTCCCTTCAACTCCTCAGTTGCAACTTCCTTGACTTCCTCCTCACCCCCCTCAGCTGGCTTGACCTCTTCAGTAGCTGCCTCCTCTGATGCAGGCTTCTCTTCAGCTGGCTGGGCAGCTTCTCCTTCCTCTGCTGCCTCTTCAGACTCTTTTTTGGTCTTCTTGAAAGAAAAGCCGCTAAGCTTGAAGGACGGTTTCTTGAAAGAGAAACGCTTTTTCTTCTGCTTGCCTTCCTCACTAGTGGTCGGAGTACCTTCCTCCACTTTGGCAGAAGACTCTCCATTCGTAGCAGCCTCAGCAGCCTCTACTTTTTCACCCTCTTCTTTTGGCACCTCCTCAGTAGGAGTGCTTCCATTGGCCTGCACATCAGCTTTATTGGCTTCCTCTGTTGCAGGAGAAGCATCCCCATTGCTCTTAGCATGTCCGTTTTCCTAGAAGATAGTAAGAATGCAACTTTAAAATATGAATCACTATACAAGTTAAATGCTCTAAACTGTTAAGTGAAGCCTAATGCAAGACTACAACTACAAGTTAAACTGTAATGATTAATGAATTCACACAAAAAAAAAAAAAAAAAAAAAGAAATAACAACCAATGGGAAAATAGCCCAAAAACTGCAGCAATATCTGTTACTAGGAGAATGACGACAGATCACCGGCTTTCAGCAGTAGGCTAGTAGTATGGCTGCAGTACAAACGTGATCCACCAGGGGGCGGTAGGTCAGGAGTCGATAGAAATCAGATTGTGTTTTTTTTCCCCGTTTTTTAAATCTCCAAACAAATAAGAGTACAATAATCTAAAATATCAAGCTTTATTTTTCTGATGCCTTTACACAAAATTTGATTTTCCTGCATCTATGCAAAACGAGAGGGAGGGGGGGGGGGGGGAAACGTGGCTGGTTTCTTGAAACTGGCAACAAAGGCGTGGTACCGTTTTTAAAATGGCCATGCCACAGTGAGGGCGACCACAAACCCCCTGCAACACGCATTACACCCAAGTGACCGAAAACGAAGCAATATTTACCCTCTTAAGAAACAAAATTAAATTATTGTTAGCTGCATGGTAAAATTGCATAAGTCCATTTTTTGGTTTATGTATGATCTACATTCAATCACTCCTTTGCATAGCTGATTGAGCATAAATACCTAAAAATCTCAAATATGATTTGGCTAAATATGCAAAAGATCTAACATTATACCATTTTTTTTTTTTTAAAAGTACATTTTAAAATCATATAGGCTACAAAAACAGTATCTGTAGAAATCGTTGTGGGGCTTACTTTAATTAATTTACCATTTATGATTCACTATTTAAATAACATCAAGGGTTTAAAGTAAAACATGAAACCATGTGTTGCCTTTAAGTTTGGGAATATCAATGCACCCACTGCAGAAAATATGGATGCATGTGGCCACTTTCCCTGAAAGCCGGTGAGCGTGTGGGTGCGCTATGGAAAACATGGAGCACGCCATTGACGCAAAACATGGCTAAAACTGAGACGAAATTCCATTTGTGCAATTAAGACTTTAATAATTAAAACTGAGATTTACCTGTCCGTTCGTCTTTGATGCAACAGCTGCACCTTCTGCTGGTTTTTCCACCGCGGCTTCCTCTTTTCCAGTGGTTTTGGAGATTTGTGCTCCCATGCTTTTGTTCCAACAAAGGAACCCAACCGATCAGATGAATGAACAAAGACCGCAAGCTTCCTCCCAAGAATTCAAGGAACGTAGACGCCTCCTTGTTCAACTGAAGCCCAGAAAAATGCGCTCAAAAACAAAATGACCGCAGACAGACTAACGAGCACTTTGTGTGTTGCGAATGTGCAAAAGAAACGCGAATTATTCCAGTTTTTCCCCCTTTTTTTCCCTCGAGCAGAGTTTGGAGATGGAGAAATTGCCCCCGCCGCAAATGAGATGCGGAGTACAACGCCCAAGTCCGCCGTTGAATGGGCACTGTGGTTATGACGACAAAGCCACCGCGTCTCCACCAATCAGAAGTCCCGCTTCCTAAAGTAGGGAGGTCACGGAGCGGGGGACGCGGACAATAGGAGAGACACAACAATATGGCCTACAACTTTATGTCCCCATGTTAGTATACCAAAACATGATTTGTTTGTCGTGTATATTTTTGTATTTTTTTAAAACTACCTCAAGCTTTAAACTTTCAGACTTATATAAAAGATCAATCTGAAATGCGGTTTTAAGATTGATGAGCTGCTAATATATGATTATTAACCTAGTGTTTTGGTCTGACACTGTATGCAGCAAAACAAAGTTTGACTAACCGTAAAATATTTCAGTAGGCCTAATAACAAGAGGGGAAACATCTGAAAATATAACAAAACCAATCAAAAAGCTTTGTTCTGAACAAAATAATCTATTTTCTGTTTTGTTGTTATCTGGAGAGATGCTGCCAAGTGTCCCATTGTTTATATGTGTGTGTATATATACATATACATATACACACACACACACACACACATATATATATATATAATCATCTACCTAAGATTAAGAGAATTAAGTCGTTTTGTGTTTTTGTAATTGTATTTAGGCAGTACAATACTGAAGAACAGCCTTTAACAGTAGAAGCCACAGTTTTATTTTTTAATCCACTTTAAATTTGTCTTATTATTCAAATCGAAGTTATTCCATTGTTGACATATGCCAGTGTGAACAATAGCATGCTTTTAGATGGCTGAGTCCAGGCTTGTCTTATGCTAATGTCAAGATATCTTCCTGACATATGTGCTACTGAGTAAACAGACCGTCCGTGTAACTATAAGCCCCAGCACCCATAACTTCCATGTCTGTCTTCTTGCATAATACTGTCTTGTCTGCTTGTTGCAGCTGGAGCATCCCAGTGACCCAGATATAATGAGAGTTTACGGCTCTCTACTGCTTCTGCTGTCTGCTCCCCCAGCCTGCAGTGCTTTTACTCCACCACCAGCCACAAGTCGCCTCTGTTCCATCACTGCATGACCCACATCTCCATGGCTACCAGTCCAAAATGGCTGAAAGGAAAAAACTGCACGTTTGTTGCTGAGGGCTTTGGTGATGGTGACCTCTGGTTGAGGAAAAGCAGGGTGGGAGGGAATTTCAGACAGAAACACACAACACAGAGGATTAGGATGACTTCTTTGAGTCTCTGCACCTCCTGCCCTTACACTCAGCATGCTAACTAGGCCACATTCATTGTTATGATACTCTGATTACATGCAAAGCTGTAATTGTTTTGGTGAGCTGCAATGAATATGTAAACCTGGGGACAAAGCCATGAGACATGTGTTTTCCAAAAAAAAAAAGACAACAACAAAAACTTTCATTTGCCAAAGTGCAATAAGGCATTTTCCAAGGCGCCTTTTTTTTTACAAGAGACGTTTAAAATAACATTTACAAATCCGTTCTAGGCTAAATTGCAATTAAAAAAAAAACCTGATTCAAAATTAGGAAGGGCAGTTTGGTATTGTCTTGATAAGACTGACACAGATATTTAACACCTGAGAAGGTCAGGGGACATTAGATTAGACGCCCGAGCCAGCATACCCTAATGCAGGATTGTTAGTTTTCACTACTGGAAATGTTAATGTATGGATTAAAAGCATGTTTTAAAAAAGAGGTGCAAGAGGTGCAAGCATTATGACTTGTGTCTTTTTAAAATCATTGTTATTTTACATTTTAAGATGTAAAACTACACTATGAGGTAAAAATATTCAGTAATTTATCTTAAAAGGACCTTATTTTACCTCTGATTTAATTTAAAACAATGAAAGATTGATTATTTTATGCATTGTTGATAAAATAAATCACCCATCTTTGATATATCTGAATTAGAGAAATGTTCTAGATTCTTTTCCCTAATGAGTGACCGTTTTAAAACATTTCAACATTAATTCTTTAATGTTACGAGTCATGACAAAAAGGCTTCCTATTCATATGTTTTAATTAGCATCCAAAGCTTGACAGAAAACACAGTTTTATCATTACTGTATGTACTAGAGTTTATTCCCAAAAGAAGTCTGGATTAAATAGACTTTCATTTATTTATAAAAGCCTTATCATAGACCTTAAAGAATAGTTAAACATTTTAAGAAAATGATATTTTAAATAGACAGATTTTTTTCTTTTAACTGGGCGGAAAGTGTTCCTTACATCCTACTACATAACATGGCTCCATACTGAATGCTTTTAGTGACTTGAACAAAAACAAATAGTCCACATTGCCCTGTTTTTCAGCCCCCTCAAAGACAGGGAGGTGCATCCGCCATACATTGTAGTGTAACATTGGAGGAAAGTGTTGTCAATCAAAGCAATTGGTCGGTGTGCATCTGCATCGGTTCATACGCAATAACATCTGCGTCAAAGCAACGTGAGACAAACCGGATACAGAGTTTATTTATCAAAATAAAACCACAAAAAGTTTAATGTTTGCCTGCGTATTGGTGGGGTTTAGCATAGAAATATTTAAACAACTAAAGGTAAATAAAATATGTAATTAATAAATAAGAAACTTAAAGAACACATTCCTCTCATATTTGCCTTCAAATTATGTTCGCAAAATAAGCGGAGAAAGGATAGCTTAATTTTGAAGTAATTAACAGGAAGTTGGTCGTTGCTATGGTCGCAAACTTGACGCTGCTCGTCGTCGTCATCATCTGTACACACGGCGGCGACAGGCGCTCCGGAATTGGTGGGGACGAGTCTCCAACCGCTATTCTCCCTTTTTGCTAAGAAAACAAACAGCGGGGAGAAAAAAGCTAAACAAAAACACCAGCGAATTCCTCCACAAAAGTCCCCTTGGAAACTCCGATGGATTAATCTGATTTCTGTGGTAAGCGTGATTTTTTTCTCTCCCTGTGTTGAATACTAAGCGGTGCACTCGCCTCGTCCCCTATTTTGCACTGTGGATTGAATCCATCACGAGAAAAGAGCAGAAGAGGTAGATCACACATTTAGAGCCTCTGCATTCAAGTCATTCGTTAATGCGGTCGCTATGCGGGTGTCTGTTTAATTAACAAATAACTTTCGCCTTGTGTAACAAATAAAGTGAGAAAGCGGAGAATGTGGGTGATGTTTTTGCAGTGCTGCGATTCTGGAGAGGGGTCTCTTGTGTTGCAGCAGCAGGGATGGATGCGTTGCAGAACAGAGCTGACCATTGAGGCCGTGCAGGGAAAGGGCAAAACGACCTGCAGACCGCTTTATATTGATTCCCCTCCAAATTAATAGTTATATTCTTTTAGCTAATTGCACTGCCACATTGTTAAATATCCAATTAAAGCCGCTTTAATCGGGTGATCTGTTTTTGTCTGGGGATGCAGCCATCCATCTTGTAGCCAAACAGGGGAATGATGCGCTGTGTGTGTGCGTGTGTTTGCGTGTAGCTGGGAGCTCAGTGTTACCCATGTGCAATAAGTTAGGGAATAGTTACTGTGTTGGCTGACAAATGTTCACTCAGCACCCTGAAGCTGTGAATATTCAGCCTGTCCACGAACGACTGCACAATTGTTGTGCGTGATATGTCACATTTGAATGTAATGAGTTGCATAATGTGCTTCATGGACCATATAGACTAGATTTCCCTTCAGGCCTTATCTCACCCTAAACCCAGACCTATGTATCAAACAATCGCCATCATAAAGTCTCAGCAGAGTTAGTGTTACTGATAAGCTTTTACAAGATAGGTCATATATATATATACATATAATAATAATAATAATAATAATCTACTGAAGATTAAGTTGTTTTGTTCTCAGATTACAATAAAAAAATAACGTTTCAATGGAGGATCGACACATGATTTCAGTTATCTTGTTTAATAGGCAAAAAAAATTATTTATAATTTAGTCACTTACCAAAAAGTGTACTAATCTTATTCATTTATTCATAAACTGTAAATACTAAGGAATTTGATTTTTACAGAAAAAGCTATCTCTGTTGATAAAGTTCCCATCAGCAGTGTAGTTTATTGTAGCCTCTGTCTGTTTAACAGCATTGAGGAATTTGATGATGTTACATGTCCACGTCAGAGTTTCCGAGATCCATTTGGCACATTGCCTTTTTTTTCTTTTTTTTAAAAGACAATCCGATTTTTCTTTACAGTGATATAACAGAGCAACCAAATGAAAACACCCCATAGTGTTGTTAATTATACTATTTGTTTCTCATGTCCAGGTTTATACTTTTCATCCATTTGAGCTTGATTCAGTCAAACCAAAAATCTTTAAGTGTCTATTGTTGCAGAACCAGCTCATAGATATTTCCAGTGGATTTTCACACTGCCCTCCATTGGCACTAGATTTGGAAAGAAACCATTAAAACCCTGGTTCAAAATCTTACCTCTTTTCTTGGAAGGAAAAAGGATTTTAAACTATAGTTTATGTAAAATGCCCTTTTCTCCTGTTTGAACAACATCCTTATTGGCTCAAATCTCACTGACTGAATGGATATTTACAATAGGCTCAGTGATTTAACAACATGACTCAACACACTCGTCTGTAAGCACTGTGACACTAAAAGGCAGTTGGGCTTAAACCCACATACTGTATAAAGCTCAGCTGTGGGTTTTATAACTTGCTCTGTTCATTCAGCGCATAAAGAATGCTTTGGAAGCTTTAACACTGCCTTTCATTGTGCTCATAATCTTGTAGCAAAGTGAAATGTGGCCATTGTCTTGTTGTTGATACACTGAATGAACTCAGTTGTCTGACACAAGCAAATGTTGTAACTATTCAGAGAATGGCAGCCATATGGAGGAGATTGTCGGTGTTGCACCAAATCCAGTGAACGGAGCAGTGTGCTTCACGAGTATTCAACTGGCACACGGCTGAAAACGATGCTCTTTTACGCTTGTCTTTGTTAAATGAACAAAAAGTTGAATCTTTAGTTTTAATAAGGTCAATATGAATGCAGTGTCAGTGGGAGGGGTGTGGGAAGTTCAGCCATGTTGGTGATATGAATGTAAAAGGCCCACACACACTTTGAACAGGGCTGTTTTGTTAGAACTGTGTTGAATGATCTAATTGAGAGATTTGTGAGTTAAATGTGTTTTTTAAATGGTTCTAAGTATTAATTATAAAAAATGTTTTCTTATTACTATCCTACAAACTGAACAAATAAAATGTTCAGACAGCAGCTGATCTTATTCGTATAAAATCCCAATCATCTACTGGTTTTAAATTAGCAAGAAACCAAGGAGATAAACGAGGACTATTGATTTATTCATTTGGTTTAATTTGATCAATTTGTTCTGCATTTCCAAAACTTTGTGTTTTTTTATGGTATTTCCAGACTGTGATTAAAACTAAGTTTTGATCCCTGGTGGAAAATGCATGACGTGGCAAATGAATTGGGATGGGAATAATTGAGGTGTTTGCTTGTTTTTATCTCCAGGAGGAAAAATGTTTGACAGCAGTCCATTGCAGGGAAAAACTATACCTAAAAGCATACATCAAAATAAAATCATGCATTGTTTAATAGCAGAGAACATAAATAATTTCCATTAAATATGTTTCAGTTAATATTTGTTTGACTGCTGATTTATTTCTTTTTTTCCATTTTGTAGTTAGAAATCAAACCAGTGCAGTAGAAGAAGCACCTTTGATGGTTCCAGTCTCATTCACCCTTTTGTCCTTTAGGTTTTTCTAATGGCGCCGTATCCTAGTGGACATATGTCTGTTTCTCAGGCCTGTCTGCCCGTCTCTTGTTTAATCCATCAGTTTCCTGGCGTGACCCTGATATCCCTGTCTTTTTAATTTACTGTATTGATCCCTACTTCCCTATAAATGACCCAATCTCTCATTATATCTCCCACTGTTTTCACTGTTATTATAGATGATAAATGCTGGTGACTAAACAGCATCAAAATGCTGTTGCGGTAAATTAATTTCCAGTTGAGCCCGATGGTTGCGGTTCAGAAGCTATCACATGTTTTATGTGCTTGCAGTATTGTCTAAAGGCATTTAGCATATCATGAGTATACCTAATTTTTATAGTCCTGGCTAATTTTATGCCAAAGTCAAGTCCTCCCACTCCCTCATCGCCTTTGCTTTTTACTGTTAATTCTTTCCACACATTTTGCAGCAATAATTCTGTCCCTATAAGATGTTCCTTATTACACCAGTGTCTCCCTCTTTGAGGCAAGCTGTCCATTTGGGTATGAAAATAGCACAACGATTGTTCTCACTGAGGCTGAGGTGGTCATGCAATACCCAAGGAAAGGAACAAGTCCCGAGGCTGCAATGCCATCATCTGCTTTCTTTGGGACTAACGTTGTGCCGCAAGTCAGACACTGAACTGAGGATGCCATGTGTCTGTGTGTCTCTGCTGCCCTGAAAGGCTGAGAGAACTGTGACCCAGAATCATCATGTTTCAGAGGTTTGTCTTTGACATTTTCATATGATACATTATCATGTCTTCTGCAGAACATAACAATAGAGTCCTTGTCTCCGATCTTCATGCCTGTAAGCGTGCGTTTATATTACTATAAAAGCATTAAATGTCCAATCCGCTTGATCAGTCTGAATGATTGTTTCTGGACTGAAATATTTCCTCATGTTCAAAGACGTCACGAAACATGGGCTGCATGCCGACGATTCACATGAGCATGTTTGCCAAATGAGCACAGAGATAAAGAAAAGGAAGCAACTTCTACCATGCACTCCGGATGCATTTTTCCAAATGGCCTAGATCCTTTAAGTGTTTATATTAAAGATACGAAAGTCTCTGGTCTTTTTACATGAAGAGCCAAAAGATTTTCATAATCCCCACCGGCAGTACAACATGAGATCTCCCCTCATTTACTCCAATCCCTCCAGGAGGGGAGGCAGTGCTATTTCAATCACTGCCTTTGCACCAGAAAACCGACTCTTTTTTTTTATTTTTAACCAGCTTAATTTTCAGACGGTTCAGTTAACATTTTCATGTTTGTGCTCCACCGGAGCAAAGATGGTATTATGTCACAAACTTTTTATTCACAAAGTGAGGGGCTAGACTCTGCCTTTGGGTTTTGCTGTGGCTGATGTATGAAACAGACTTTTTTACATTGATTTGAACAAGATAATCTTTTTTTTTATTCGATTTTTAAAGACAAAGTCTATAAAAAGGTTACACATAACTGTAAACATCCATCCAAGCATGCATTAAAAGCTTACAACTTTAAATAACTCAATAGAAACTGCTGTATCTGCTGTGCCACAGAGAAGGGCTGAGTAAACACCAGATGATTGGAAATGTAAATATTAATGTCAATGCAGATTATTTGGTATCTTAGGGATTACTGGAGAAGCCGCTCTCTCCCTGCGTTTCTTCCTGCGGTCTCAGCTTTGGTCAGGGATCATACTGTAAAGCTGCTGCTACAGCCTTGTTTCTTCTTCTGGGTATTTTATGGCTTTTATTGGCAGTCATGAATCACAATGATCACCGTGTCTCTGCAGTGGCTACCTTCTTGCATTAGTTAAGCAGAGTAGAGCAAATACCGTTCTGCCGGGGGAAAATAAAACCCTTCTCATGCTGCAGGTAACGCAGCATCGATTTGTACCCATGGCCTGATACGCCAAAGCCATCATTTCTTATTATGACAAGTGAATTAGCTCAGCAGTTTTGAGCCAATTGTTTTTGTCATGAATGCAACCAGTGATTAAGAATAAATGATAAAAACCCCAAAAAGAAGGTTTGACTTTCAATGTAGACACTTCTGGACTAAAGTATATAGAATACCTTCCCTTACCAGCGGCTACATACTCATGATGTGTTAGAAGGAAGAAATATATATAACAGGAATCTAAAAAAGCAACAAACAAACCTGCATTGGGCTTCATTTAAAAACCCAGCTTTAACCAGACATGTTAGTAGCTGAAAACCTTTTTATTTTCTTTTTCACATAAACATTTAGTGTTTCAAAACAATTCCATCCTCAGCTCCATGTTGTGCCTTAACTTGCTGTTACCACAAAGTGCACAGTATGCAGCAGCCACCACATCTGTTCGCACTTTTTTCCTATGTTGGCATTTGCTAGTAAATGTAAAACAGGCCTGAAGGACTCTGCAGCTTTGCTTCTAACCATAAAACTCCACTCCTTTTAAAGCAGGGCCTCTGATTCCTGCTCATTTTGGGATGCAGAAATAGCTTTCTTGGAGATGAATTCAAAAGCAGATCGTGAACTTTTTACATAAACAGGCTGCATTTAATGAAAACCCGTCTTTTTGAGCATAAACGATAACTTTGCTTTCATGTCTGCAGTGTTTCCTCCTGGTTGTTGGCATTGCTGGGGAAACACTGTGTCCATGACACAGGAGAAAAAATATTTTCCACATCATCCTTTTTGAGTCCTGCCCTGCGAGTCGACCAGCACATTTGGTGTTTTGAACCAGTCCCGAGCCTTAAAGGAGATGTGTGATAGTATCCTCTGTCTGCTCGGGGCTGGTGTTTGCCACCAGCACCACCTCCTTCCATCCCCAGACACTGTAAACTGGTATGTTTCTTATTAGCTGTCTCTGAAGTCAGCTGGCTGCTATTGCTGATGAAAGACTACGATGCTGTCAGCAGCCTCTACCCAGCCATGTTTTACTAGCTTCAAACCCAGATTCAAATGCTTAAAAGGGGTGCACTTTGAGTCTAGATGTTCATTAGTTTAACTAGGTCTATAAAGACTGTAAGGCTCTCTTTAATTGATGGTGGAGATTGCTTCACTCATTAGAGAAACTGGTTTGGCTTTACTTTAGTGTGGTCCTTTTTACTCCATGGCATGAGTCCTGCTCAGTGTGTCTTTCCGACCATGTCTTTAATCTTTATTTCCAGTATATTTGTGAATTTTTCTCAAGTGTTATGTGCATTTTCAACGATAAGTAGTGCTGTTCAATTATTTTATGTTAAATTAAACTGGATATTCTCAGCCTGAAGTATTTAACATTTATAGTTGGGTGTGCAGTGGTCATACACAACCCTCCACCTCTGTCACATCATGTTCTTTTCTTTAATTAGTAAAGGACTTTAAGGTATCCTTTTTTATTTCAGCCTAATTGAACGATCTTTTAGCAGACTCTCAAAGGAAACTCAGCAATAATGAAACACAGAATCCGAATTTTCCCAGTAGGGACAGCTTTTGAGCTATGGTTCACCTACATGCTAATTCTGTCTCTGTCTTTCTCTCTCCACATGCAGACAGTAGAGGATGGGCTGTGTCCAATGTAAGGATAAAGAAGCAGCAAAACTCACTGATGACCGGGAGACCAGCCTTTCACACAACTCAGGCTACCGCTATGGGTCCGACCCAACGCCACAGCACTACCCCAGCTTCGGAGTCACCACCATTCCCAACTACAATAACTTCCACAGCGCAGCTTCACAGGGAGTGACCGTGTTTGGAGGAGTTCACTCGTCCTCTCAGTCTGGGACGCTTCGGTCTCGGGGAGGGACAGGTGAGACTGGAGTGGTAATGGGGTTGACTGAGACTCTCTCTTAAGATTTTGCCATAACAGGATTATGTGGGTTGACTCTGGGAAAATATAACGAGCAGGTTTTTATCATCTCTTTTTAGTGTTACTACTTGCCACATAGTGATCTTGTCAAACAAAACGC
>JBAMIG010000021.1:11618597-11642841 GCA_037177335.1 Kiunga ballochi | reverse complement strand
AAATATAACGAGCAGGTTTTTATCATCTCTTTTTAGTGTTACTACTTGCCACATAGTGATCTTGTCAAACAAAACGCTACTGGGGAAGTTGCATCATACTTTCACCTGTGTAGCTATCATTTAGAAAGTTTTCAACCAGTTTTGCTTCTTGGAAATTAAGCAGTAATAAATAACATGCACTGTGCTTACTGGTTTGGCTACTCCTGGGTTTAGATGCATTTTTAGCATTAATTTGAGGACGTGTTGTTAGATCACCAGATCCCTCGACACAATTCAAATATCTCTCAAAACAAACCTTAGGTAATTCATAGAAATTACCCAATAGTCCTGCATGACCAGCTACTTATTGGCTGTGGTGGTAGTGAAAAATAGACAGCAACCTCTTCATGCTAGTGTTGCTAAGCCACAATGTTAGCAGCATGTCAGAGCAGAGGAATGGGAAGGCAGTGGATAGACATCTGTCACTTTTAGGAAAGGTCTGAGATATTCTGCCATGCCATTCTCATACATGTGATCCAGCTCAGACATTGTCTTTAACATTAGTGGATGGATTGCAAGCTATCTTTCAGTGGTTTGGAAGTGACTGCAAGTAAACACATTTTTAATGAGCCCCGTTTCAGCCGATAAATGACAGCAGCTTTGTTAGGAAAGTGTTGTGCAATCTGACTCAAAGCAACAAATGTATTTTGAATTGAATGAATGTGTTAATTACAATTAATTGTGGCATCACCGGGTGACATCCAGTGACTCTTAGCAGACTTCAGTCACATTACATTGGAAAAGGTTGTTTTCAGAGATTGTGTTAAGCTAACTGGCTGCTGGTTGGAGCTTCAAATCTATAATTATTACTCAGACATAAGAGTGATATCAGTCCTAATTGTTGGCATGAGACTACACTGCAGTACAATAATATATTGCTGTAAAATTAGCATAAATAGAAAGGAATTTGCTTTCCTTTGTGCAGAGGTGTAAGTGTCTGGAAGGACTTGTTAGTGTCTCTCAAGGTTTAGTGAAGTTATTTTTTGCCTTTCTTTACAACAAAATAATTCCTGTTTCTGCAGAAGATCTATTTTTACAGCCAGCAAATGAACAGAACACATAGTGACCTGTGGGCAGGAATCTGTGAGACACATGTGACAACCAGAAAAACCATGCACTTCATTACAGAGAGCAAATCCCACCTCCAGTGGGGAGAAACTGTTTTACAGCCCCTGCCGGAGATGTTAAAGATGCATATGATGTTCAGTGCATGAATAAACAGCATCGCTTGCTTTGATGGCAACCATTTTAGATGTTTTAAGGTTACACCTGCAGAGTCAGCACCAACAAGCTGTATGAATAAGAAACTACTGCAGGAGGCAGCTTAAGGAAATGTTATACTTCAGTTTGTAAAAACATGAAGAAATAACAGATTTATTCCATATCGCAGCATGATAACTATTTTAAAATTGTTTAGTTTTTTGGCAAATTAGTGTCAATCTTATTAATAGAACACATTCTCATCAACTTTTAGATTAAGATATCCTTTTTTTTATTTGTTCCTTCACCGTTTCCAAAAGGATGTAAAAGAAGGACTTTAGCTGATAAACTGCTTGGTTACCATCTTTCTTATTCTTGGCTGTTTTAAAACAAAACAAGTCTGACTGATATTAAGTGGTTAATTTGGTCCTCACCAACTCCTGCCACACATATTTGTCTGTTTAGCAAGCATTGACGCTGTTCTCCTGGTGTTTAATAAGGGACAGTTGGTTTATCAAAGCTTTTTACTGGAAATTGCTGCCGGCTGTGGCTGAAACCAGCACACGAAGGCTGCAGGCCATGAAACAAAACTAATCAGCTAAAATATGAAAAACATGGGGGAAAAGCTATACTCTGGTGATAATTTTCTGTTGGCATATTTTTCTAAAAGACGTATGGGTTAGGGTTAGGGTTAGGGTTAGTATATGTATAACATGCTTTTTGGACTTAACCTGATCAATAGAAACATGTTACTTAAAACTGAACCCTGCCTGCAAAATAATGAGGATGTAATCACATTCTTACAGACAGAACTCAGAGAGGAATTATCTAAGACTAAATATTAAAACAGAAGTTTTTGAAAACCATAAACTGAATTAATGTTATCTTAAAAGCTTTTTTTAACTAGGGTCTTGTATTTTTTCTCTGAGAGCTCCACATCAGTCAGTCAGGTTATGTAAGATGTCAGGATAGTTACAAAGTTGGTAAACCTGAAAGGTTTCAACACGAGACGGTTATGTGGGACGGTTAATTATTTAAAAAATGTATTTTAAATCAACACTTTTACACAAAAAATTTGCACAGGGTGTAAAGTTCTTTGTGAAAATACATAAAAAGCAGCTCATGTGTTCAGCGGTAGAACACACCCAAATAAACAACCAGTTCAGATTAAAGTCCAAACATTTCTTATTTCCTGCAGGGGTTACTCTGTTCGTTGCTCTGTATGACTATGAAGCCAGGACTGAGGATGACCTCAGCTTCAGAAAGGGGGAGAGGTTCCAGATCCTTAACAGCACGTAAGTGTGAAAACATGTGTGTGACAGCATTGAGAGGGTGGTGGTTGTGTTTTTCTCCTCTGCTTTTTGCCTAAAGTTGCACTCTGGATGTATCAGAGAGTTTGTGTTAAAAACTATGATCAGCACGGAGCAAATGTGTCTTCTTTCAAAGCGTCATGTCGTATCTTATTCCTCCTTCGCTTGCTAGTTTTTATGCCTAATTCAGATGACAATTAGGTAGCACCATCCAGTTTTTCCTCTTAATTAATTGTCATTTGCCATCTTTAAAAAGAAAATTATCCTGCCTTATCTTGTGCACCTTTAGTGACATCTGCCCCTGTGAATCTCACCAAACACAATTAGCGGCAACTTCAGGCTAGCTGATGATACCAACTGACCTTTTCATGTTTATTCCAGTTCACATCACTGTAGCTAAATATTTAGTGAATTAAAATAAAGTGACAGGATGACTCTGAAACATTTAGTAACAACAGACTACAAGGAGTCTGTTGCCATTGTAAATGAAATGTAAAAAAAGAGCTCAGGGTAGCGTTACCCATGGCAACCCCTGACATTTTTACAGTGATTGCTCTGTTAATGCTGCTTCCTGTCTGTATAGACATGTTGTCCGCTTAACTAAAACAAAACAGTACAAATAACTTTTCCAAAGTTGGTTCGAGCGGCAGTGCTGGAGCAGAACCAAGCTGAACCCAACCCAGTGGAAAACCACGGCAAAGTTTTTTCACCCATCCATCCATCCATTTCCTACCGCTTAGTCCCTAACGGGGTCGCGGGGGGGCTGGAGCCAATCCCAGTAACAGGAAACAAACTCAGACCTACAGAATACACAGACTGGACCACTTCTCTCTGCGGGAATATTTAGAATTAAAGTAAACTATTCTCTCAGTAGACCAAACTAATCTGTAGATGATAGAAAAAAAGACTTTTTTAAACTGCAATCTTTACTTTAACAAGTCATTTAAGTGGTTTTAGACAAGGAAACTGTACATTTTTGGATCCACTTAAATGGTTTCTGTGTGCAAATTAGTCTCTGTTTATCCCAACTTCTTCTATCTTCTGTGATGTTTTAGCGAGGGAGACTGGTGGGAGGCTCGCTCCCTCACTACAGGTGGAACTGGATACATTCCCAGCAATTATGTAGCTCCTGTGGACTCCATCCAAGCTGAGGAGTGAGTAAAAGTTTTTTAAGAGCACATACCCTTGAATATACTCTCACTTCAGCTTCAGCAACAGAAAAGCATATCATAAATATGTGGTATTCATGTCACTGGCATGACCACAACAGGGTATTGGGGACAAAAACAATAATTAGAAAAAATATTTAATTCTATAATTTAATGCCTCTTTTTACTTTCTTGCAGCTGGTACTTTGGTAAACTAGGTCGAAAGGATGCAGAGAGACAGCTGCTTTCCAATGGCAATGCCCGTGGGACATTCCTCATCCGCGAGAGTGAAACAACCAAAGGTACTCAGGACTAGGCTGCACTGACTCACTTTCATTGTGGTAACTGTTAAACTTCAGGAAAACACACAAATGTGGGGGGTGGGGGGGCTTGGCTCTCATCCTGTCTTCCTTTTCAGACACACCAGATTCCAGTGAAGGCATCACTCTGCAGATAAGCTGTTGGATCCATTTGATTTGAATCAGGGATGCATGCAAAGCCTGCAGGATCCCAAACTCAACCAGTTTAAAGCCATGTCAATAATTTAGCAGTTGCTCCGTATGAAGCGCGTGGGATCTTTCATGTTACGCTCGATGCTCATTAAAAACAATACAACACACTCGTACATGGTGGAACCACTTAATTAAGCTAGCGTTGTTAATATGTGTGGTTTCGGTTCCAGGAGCCTACTCTCTCTCCATTCAAGACTGGGATGACATTAAGGGGGACCATGTCAAACATTATAAGATTCGCAAGTTGGACAATGGAGGCTACTACATCACCACCAGGGCCCAGTTTGAGACACTCCAACAGCTTGTTCAGCACTACTCTGGTTTGACTGCTGCATTTATTAGTGCAAAAACAACACTCCTACTTATTGTATTCACTCCCCACACTCTCACTCTTAAAAATGATGTTTCCTTACATTTCTCCAGCCAGGGCTGCAGGGCTGTGCTGCAGACTGATCGTGCCGTGCCACAAAGGCATGCCACGTCTCACCGACCTATCAGTCAAAACCAAAGACGTTTGGGAGATCCCGAGGGAGTCGCTGCAGCTCATTAAACGTCTCGGGAATGGCCAGTTTGGAGAAGTCTGGATGGGTGTGTATTTTTTGGCAGGAGTGAAGAATTCAACAGCTGTGGTCAGCACTGGACAACAGCTGTATGTGATAGACTTCAGTGAAACAAACTGTCTGATTTTTGTTTTTAATACTGTCTCTTAAGTAGGACAAGATGTTTGATTAAGACACAGCAATTTATTGAAGTGGTTTTATATTTTAAAAAGTCTAAATATGTCATGAGTTGAATCAGTTTAAGTGCTATTGTACATATTACATTATGCTGTATGGTTCTGTTAGGCACGTGGAACGGCACCACCAAGGTGGCAGTGAAGACGCTGAAGCCCGGGACCATGTCTCCTGAGTCCTTTCTGGAAGAAGCTCAAATCATGAAGAAGCTCCGGCACGATAAGCTGGTGCAGCTCTATGCTGTTGTGTCTGAAGAACCCATCTACATCGTCACTGAGTACATGAGCAAAGGTGGGGTGTGTTAATAATGCAGACCTGCGCTCTTGCTCAGGTTTTGATGATTTAAAGAGCAGTAATTATGCTGATTTATAAAACATAATTATTGTATCCAAGTGACACAAAAGCAACTTAATTTGTTTTTTCTGTTTTGATCAAATCTGAGTTGAGATCTGGCAGGTTCATCCTAAACTCATTTTGATCAAATTTCTGTTTTTTTAGGGAGTTTGCTCGATTTCCTTAAAGATGGTGAAGGACGTGGCCTCAAACTGCCAAATCTAGTGGACATGGCTGCTCAGGTGTGCTGCTAGTAATTATTATTACCTCCGTCAAGGAGGTTGCCAGTTTTTTTTGTCTGTTTTTCTGTTTGCAACACTATCTAAAAAAAAAAAGAAAAGTATGGACGGGTTATGATGAAATCTAAACAGGTGATTAAAATAGGAAGCAGATCCGGATCACCATCTGGATCCAGGAATTTCTTAAAAGATTTGTTGTCATTTTGTCAGTTTTTATGGTCAAGGAATTATTTGAAATAGATAAATCAAAGGTAGGACTAATATTTTGGGGTATAAGTCACAATAAGCTGTGTGGCTTGGTCTGCAAATGCTTTTCTAGTTCCATAATGATCTCTGAGCATTTTCCTGTTATTAGCAAACTATTTTTAATCATTCCTGTCTTGTTCCAATAATAAAGATAATTTTAGATGTTTATTTTTTTTTTGCATCCATATCCATCTCGCCTTTATGCAAAGTTTTCATTAGACTCTTTGTCTGCCCAAAACGATGTCTCCGCTAATGTCCTGAATAGAACCACATGAAAAGATCTAATGACCTTGAAACTGTTCAGTGATGTGATGTTTAATGAACAAAACGACTCAATTCCCCAGGTGGCAGCTGGAATGGCATATATTGAGAGGATGAACTACATCCACAGAGATCTACGTTCTGCCAACATTTTAGTGGGAGACGGCCTGGTGTGTAAGATTGCAGACTTCGGTCTGGCGAGGCTCATCGAGGACAATGAATACACAGCAAGACAAGGTAAGCCTGCTGCCCTGAGTTGCACCAGCTTTTCATAAACCCATCACTTAAGTTAAGAAGTAGTTCTTAACAAGTTTGCAGAGGGATTTGCATGTATTAAGACTGCATAAGTGACTGTGTAAGAAACCTCTAGTTTGGTGCAACTACGTGAAGAGCTCAGGCTAAATTATACATTAGCCTGCCATTCCCTGTGAGCCACATTTTTTATTCATATAAAACATCTTTGCATAATTGAAGCTGTCAACACCAACTTTTGTCTCAAAATCATGTTAAAATTGTTCCCCAAACAATGATAATGGAACTGAAATTAAATATTGCTTTTGGTTTTTAAGATGCATTTTTTAAAGATGACAATCTTGCTATATGCGGAGCTAGTTGTTAACAACACCCCACCCCCCACCCCAATTTTCCAGAGCTTTTTTTAAACAAATGCTAGACAGTAGTTTGTGTTTATGTTTACCATCTATTGTAGATAGCCTAGAAGGCTTTTATTAGTTGTACAACACTGTTTGAATATTAATACGCAGTGTCAGACATGTGTACGTTGTGTTTAGCTTAGCTTTGTAGAGATAAATGAAGCTGACTTGGTCTTATTATTGATACAATTCAGCTAAAACAAATAAAAGATAATCCAAAAATAATCATGAAAGGCAGCAGAAAGAAAAAAAAAATATTGTATTATTATTAATCATTTAGACATTGAGGAGAAACGTTCGCACTAAGTGACTTTCGAGTCCACACATTTGTCTGATTTAAATGTTTGCAGGACTGTGCTGGTCCTCTGACCACATCATCCTCTGAAAATATTTTTGTCAGAGGAAAAAGTTGGTGGGCTTTCCAATGGAGGATGGGTGCAGTAAAATGAGCATGCATTTGTTTTGATGAAGCCAGTGGAAAACTGAAGGATGTGGTTGATAATGGCACAAAAACAACTGGATACATACAGACAGTGCAGGGTGTAAGAGTTTTTAGTCACTACTTCTTTTTTTTTTAATGATGAAGAGCAGGCAGGCAGACAAGAGCTACAACATGAGGTCTTCCAGGCTACATTTGTTGCTCTGTCAACATGTGCTCTCACTCATTTGGTAGCAATTTAAATGTTTACTTGTTTAACCTCATCCAAATGTAAACTGAGATGGGGAAAGATAATGGAATTGTTCCGTTATTTCCTCGATGGGACGCTATGATGTCTGCGCTAATGAAACCACAGATGAAAGAAAAAATCTGCACGATGACGACTGACCTACTTACTCTGCAGGAATCGCAACAGTGGAACAACAAACAGGTTGCAGGAGTTTCACAAACTGTGCTGGATTAAATGCCATCTCTTTGGTTGGTTTCAGGTGCAAAGTTTCCCATAAAGTGGACGGCTCCAGAGGCTGCGCTCTATGGGAAGTTCACCATCAAATCAGACGTGTGGTCTTTTGGCATCCTGCTCACAGAGTTAGTGACCAAGGGCAGAGTGCCCTATCCAGGTAAGACTATTAAGCTCTTGGTGTTATGTAATCATATGAAAAGTCCATCTTATTTCATGGGTTTGATTAATGCATCTTGTGTGAGTTTGCTGCTAAGGGGAACAGATAAAGAGCTGCCTTTTCCATAATATAAATACATTTTTGCAGATGTAATGTTGTCTTTCACCTGCTATCTGACATTAGATATAGATTAGTGAAGCATAATGGAATAGGTTAAACAGGAAGAGGTTTTCTAACAGATACATTTATAATATAAAACAATGTTTGGTGCATTTCATATAAAGTTTTCCTTCATGAGAAAAGTGGAGAAAGAAAATCTACATTATGAAAATATTCCCGTTATGTTTTAACCTGTGAAGCAAAAGCAAGACACAAAAGGTCGTAGTGCCAGCAATAATCTGAAGACAGAAAGTGAAGGAGCTACTAAGCTATTAGCCACTACAAATCGAGTTAGACTGATGCAATAATGGGAATTTGTCTGCTTTCCGCTCCCCAGGCATGAACAACCGGGAGGTTCTGGAGCAGGTGGAGCGAGGCTATCGCATGCCGTGTCCGCAGGACTGCCCCTCATCCCTGCACGAGCTGATGGTGCAGTGCTGGAAGAAGGACCCAGAAGAGAGGCCCACTTTTGAATATCTACAAGCCTTTTTGGAGGACTACTTCACTGCCACGGAGCCTCAGTACCAACCAGGGGATAATCTCTGAGCCCTGCTCTCATTTCTTGTCAGTTCACTCTCGTTCCACCAGAGGGCGCAGTGCACCACGATTTCCTCTTTCATCTGTTCATAGCTCATTGACTGACTTTCAACTTCCAAACTTTATTCAAACAAGGACAGACAGCTGAAAAACCACAGGATGATTTGAAGGAGGAAGAGGGCAAGGAGCTTAAATGACTATCATGGATTAACGACGTGAATTGTGTTGTGCATTTTGTATGTAATGTAAATATGAATTGCTTGTTTACTTATCTTTTTGTTGTTCTTTCATTTTATATTACTTTTAACAATTTGGGAATGTGTGATTTTTCCCTTTTATGTTAATTTCAGGATGAAGGGTGATTCAGATTAACGGCTCATAGAGAAATGTGTGATGCACACATCTGGTTACAAACCCTCGCAGATTAATAACTGTTGGTTCGGTAATAGTTTGACATCCTAAGTGTCTCTGGATTTTTTCTGGGAAATCACTGGCCTTTTTTATGAGGACAATATAATATAAATACTTCTCTCCTCTTCTCAAGGAACTTAGCTGTACTATAACACCTGTTCTTGCCTTTTCATGTTTAGTAATATTCTTATACTGCAAGGGAATGCCTTCATGCTTTATATACACTAACTTAGTGCATCATGGACTTGTCTACCCAAACCGAAACTGTATGGCATCTGCACTAATATCCTGTGCATTCATTGCATCTCAGCTTCAGCTAATGATTTTTAGATCAGCCAAATGTAACTTTTAGTTCAGCTCTATGTAGCTGAAAAGAGGGGATAGTTCCCCTCCAGCTGCAACCATTGTTAACTAACAATATTTTAAAGTGTATGTTGCATTGTTGTATGGCGGCAGGCTATGTAGGAACCTCTTTCTGCTTAAGCAACCACACAAACTGTCATTGACATGAAGAGAATGAAGGATGCGTACTAGTATCTGTCCCTCCATTATGTGTATTTTTAAATAACATGTTGTTTACAATGCCATTTTTAAAATATCTATTCCATCAGTGTTATTTTTCTATCCTATTTTTAAACTTTTGTTCCGTTTTGTTTAGTTTTTATGACCAATGAGGTCTTGGAAGTCTTCAAAAACATTCTACCATCATTAAAGATTTCTCTGTGTACTTGTGTTGCTTTCCATGGGTGTTAAGTTCATTTTATATGACTTATTTTACCCTCCTTTATTGCCATCAGGAATTTTTTTTATTATTATTTATTGTCTGTCTGTTACTTGTCCACAGCTGGTTTTAAAATAAATTATCTTGCAATTACTGGTGCACTGGATTACACTTGTTTTTGAATCCTGTTGGGCGTTTAACAATCCCACATTTCCTTATTTTCCAGAATTAGGGAAAAGTTCACGTCTTTTATTTTTTATGTTTGTGTAAATTTTATTTAAAATGAGTATGAGACCTTAGAATTGATCATTTTCCTCTCAAAGTATATGCATGAGTACATAGTAGTAACTTTACTGGAATCAAATGTGGAGAAAATGTTTATTTAATTGAAGTTTAATTTAGTTTTTCTCCAAAAAAAAAAAAGTTCCATTTGTCTGGGCTTCTGTCACTAAGTCTCTAATTTATGTGATCTGCATATTTTGCTATTCAGCTTTTTTTTTATATAATCCTTTGTGGGGGAGGGGAGGAAGGGGGGAGTGTTAGTTCTGATTGGATGCTGCTGAAGGACAGAAATATTTGCATATAACATGCTGCACTAAACACATGCCTCTATAATCACAAGAGGAAAGAATCCAGCAGTGAACAGGTAGGCCACAGTGTCTAAGAGAGATTTTACAGATGCATTTATTTTCATGTAACTTATATTATCGCTTGTTCATGAAAGAAATGTTTCATTTACTCTGTTATCTGCAGGACTGTTGATGTTCTGAAATGTGATGGAGAAATCGGAAAGAGCACCACAGCTAAAAGCAATTCCAGCTGCAGACAAGCCAGAAAATGTTCATCTACTTAGTGACACCACGTTTGATGGTGATGATGTTGAAGATGGAGTTCTTACATCATATTAATGCAAAGTTTATGTAATGTAAAAATGATCAGTGTTTTACACTTAGACTTGACTTTATTGATTCCTTTGGGATATCTACTTTTCCAGTAGTTTATAAACAAGAAACAAGACTCCCCAACAAAAAATACAATAATAAAAGAAATATATCAGGTACTGAGTCTTCAAGATGCTGGGACAGAGTGGATCTTCTCACTTGCAGTGTGTCTGCTTTGCTGTCGGCTCTCCTGCTCTCCTGTCTCTCCGGCTGTGTCTCATTATACTCTCTTTTTTTAGAGTATAATGTAACTGACAACTGAAAGTGCTAAATTAACCAAAAGCAACTAATTTCATCAAATGTGCCGAAGTGAGGTTGCACACTTTTAGTTGGCTTTGTTTGGGAATTTTTCATGGAAAGCAAAAGGAAGAAGCAATAAAATCTTTAAAAAAAAAAACACTCATGTTGTGCGCAGAGCACAAGAAAAAACACTGTTATCTTCTCTTGAACATGCATAATTTACAGATCCAATTTAATCTTATTGAATTGAATGATGTCCTTCTCAGCCAATGTGTTTATAACGTACTCTTCGGATATGGCCTTAGAGATGGTCTCCTTTCTTGAATTCCTCACCAAACATGGCTTTCGACCAGCTGTAAGTTATTACGTCATCTTTATTTCAATGCTACCAGAAACATCTTGTATTGTACTTAAAACCCTGCTTTTATTTCACAGATTGGCTTCTCTGACAATCCAGTTGGAGGAACTGAAACCCGTAAGTGGGTTGACACTTACCTGAAAGATGTAAGTGAATGTCACAGATATACTTTCATTTTTCTGAAACTTTTATTCCAGTGTTGTTATGTTAGTTCAGTCAGGTCACCACATTAGATGTTTAAATCAATGGGTCATTATCTGGCCCATTAAGCCAGGAGTGTTGCAGGAGGAAGACATTTAAAACCTGCAGCATTGCAATATTCAAGAAGAGCTTCTACACCCTTAACTTATAGAGACACCAAACAAGATTTTAATTGAGAACAGTGGATACATTTAATAGTATGACTACAGAATGGGATGTTTACGAGAAAATATTTTGTGAGGTAATAGCTTGCAGATAAGATATCTGATAACAACAGTACAATTTTGTAGAACATGGGTGTCTAAAGTCCTTCTCTGAGGGCTGCGCTGTGCAAGTTTTGGATGTTTCCTGCCGTGGGACACCTAAAAAGTGAATGGGTCCACATCCTTGGGTAGGACTTGACAAGCTATTTAGGAAAGCTGTTTAAATTTTATCAGGTTAATGGTGCAGGGGATAATCTAAAACCACGTGGAACATCAGCCCCTGAGAACTGGGGCGGGACAACCCTTTTATAGAGGAAGTACATGATGTGGTGTTGCACTTTGGGGTGTACTAATTTATATATCCCATCCCAGAACATCGCAAAGTGAGCACCCAAGTTCATAATGTTCAGAAGCAACAAGCTGAAGAAATTGATGCTCAGAAAGATCAACATTTCCAAATCTGAACTGAAAATAGAAAAAGGGAAACTATAATATTAATAAATATGCATGTGAACACAGTTATAATATCCTTTTGATTTTTGTACAAAGTGCTCATTTTAAAAATGTCTAAGTTTCCTTTTTCTTCAACAGCCATCAACCTTCATCATCATCGCCATCAGTCCCATGTATAAAAACGACATTGAAGGATTTGTAGTGGATAGCCACGGTCTGCACACTAAATACATTTACTCACTGGTAAGAAAAGAACACTCCCAAAAAAAAAAGTACTACTACTATTACTACTACTACTAAGCGACTTGATAATGAGTTGCAGATTATGTTCAAAGCAGAAGCTTTTTTAAGCAACATGACAATGGATAAAAAAAATAGTCAGATTCCCCTCTTTTTTTTTTCTTTTTTAGATGCAGAATAAATTCCTCCAGGAAGGCAGCTTGAATTTCAGATTCATACCTGTTCTCTTCCTTGGTGCAATCAAGGTCAGAAAACATGTTAATAATGACAGTATTTCTCCCCACAAATGTTTCTTTAAAACCTTTCACTTAAACTTTTATTCACTATATAAAAAGAAAATCTCCACGCTTTCTGCACAGGAACATGTTCCAGGTTGGCTTCAGAACACTTGCGTTTACCGCTGGCCGCAGGACACCGAGGACATATTGCTGCGGCTGCTGAAGGAGGAGAGATATATCCTTCCTTCTGTACCAGTAAAGCTCACTCTCAACATCAAGCCTGTGACAACAAGTGCTGCCTCTATGGTGTGATGGTCACCACTAATCTCACACATTTATGCTTATATGCAGGTGTTTTCTGTTTTCTGTATGTATTACATTATTTTGATACATGTGTATAGTAGCTATAAAAGGATCAGATTTAACACAATAAACAGGAGGTACTCTTAAACTCTATTTGTTTGACAATCGAACCCGCTTGTAGATGGAGAAACTGCTGTGAGTGCATTTCAAGAAACTGACATGCTGTGGTTTCCATGGTTACTAATACCAGGCCAACATCTTACAAGATTGGATGGAAAGGCTCGTTGCCCTGAGCGTGGATGAGTGTGGAGGAGAATGATCCACCATTTCCTTCTTTATGCATTTCCTGTTTCATCTTAGGTTAATTTATTACGTACCCTGATGCCTATATGTCCTTGTGTATCTGAAAACAGTCAGCAAGCAGTCGATACAACTTTAATGAATAGGTTACTGCAGTTTAATCAGAATTTCTGATTACAGAAAAAAAAATTTAAAGAAAAGCAGGTCACGATCTGTTGAGCATCTCTGAATGCTTATTGATCTACTCCTTCCTGCTCACTGTAATTTAGTGACAAGATCCCCCAGAATTTGAATATCTTGAGTCAGTGTGCTGTAGATTTTCAGTTTTCAGAAGAAAAAACAATACTCCAACACACCTGATTCAAATAAATGAGTCTTTATGCAGAACTTCATTGGCTGTTGGATCTGTGAGGGAATCAAATATGTTGGAGTATGGACACAATGTGCACAGATCACTGGCCCAGGATGTCAGTTTTGTGGTCTCTAGTCTGGGATGATAAACTGAAAGGTCCTTGTCACGCTCATTTTTAACATTAAGTGGGCAAAAAAGGGATGAGATGGTATAAAATAAAGGCAGATTCTGGGTAGCAGCTTTGTGCATGTGAGTGATTGTAAAAAGGTGAGAATAAAACATCTGTAGACTATATTTGCATACAAGAAGAGGGTTCAGAAAAGGCTGAGAGTCAGTTCAGCTTCATTTGCCTGCATATTTTCTGTTTCTGTTCATGTGTGTACTTGCTTTTATGGTTATGATGTGGACCAATATCTGCCAGCGCAGTTGTTTATTTCAATTAACATTAAGGCCACAAATTTGTCAACTCATAAAAAAAGGTTAGATTTAGGCTAAGTAAGTGTTTACTGTAAGATTATCATTCATAATGTTACATCGTATTGGGGGTATATTATGTATTGCGTGCGTGCATACCCATAGGCATGTAGTGCAATGTGTATTTGTGTGTGTGTGCGCGCGCGCGCGCGTGCATGCGTACGGAATGCGTTTTGCTTGCAGACAGAGCAGAAAGCATGTTGGAACAAATCCTTTAAAAAGATCAACGTTAAACAACCTGTTAGATGTGACACTGACAGAGCAGTTGCATTGGGTGCTGCCCTCTCCTGGCCATTGGATCTAACTGCAGCTGATACTGCAGCGGAGTGCTGTGGAATGTTTGTCAATTATCCATCCATCCATTTTCTACCGCTTAGTCCCTAGCGGGGTCGCGGGGTTTGTCAAATACGCTCTTCGTAAATTACAAAGTGGTGAAATTACTTTGAAGTACATTTGAAAAGACACAATGTAGGCCTACTAAAATTGATATGTGGCTTTGTCGTTTACTTTACTGTTAGTTAATTTTCTCCTTAGTAACTTCCTTTAGTTATATTTTTCAAATGTGTGCTTTTAAGGTGCATTTATTGCTTCAAAACCCTGATTTCAACTTTAATCTAACAGATCATCTGTACTTAATGAAAATTTGCTAACATTTAAAACCAACACAAATGAGCAATCTAGAGTTAGCCTATTTACCGTAGTCTTAAAACAACCAATAAAATCCATAGAAGGGTGTGACTTATATCTTTTATATATTATGTTTATATTTACGGTTTGCTTAAAAACTAATTGATAACTTAAAAACATTGTCTGTAAAAGAGTAGTCACCTATTAACGGTTTTGTAAAAAAAATAAAACGAATAAATAACAATAGTCTTTTTAGTCATGTCTCAAAAATAAGTACTGTTTGACAATCAGGGCACAGGTGAAAAACTTGAAAAACCTCTGATAGTTAGTCTCAATGGAGACCACTTGTTTTGTTTTGTTTTTTTGTTTATTTTATAATTGTAAAATACAAAACAAAGCTGAAACTTGTGTGAGGTTTTCTGTTCTCTTCTGCTCTGGCAAGCCATGTGTTCTTACACAAAGTTAATGTCGTGGGTTACAGCTGGACGTTGTCATTTCAATGTGGTAATTACATTTTGTTAGGCTATATCAGAATGTGGGAATAGAAAAAAGCTCAGAGGTCCTTTTGCTAGCTTTGGTTCTTCCTATAGGCTATGTTAGGTGTACTGAATATTTTGTACAGAAGTTCTAATTTTCACAAAGCATTTCAGAAACTTGTAATGAAAAAAATATAAAGAGAGTGATGTAAATGTATTAATTCTGATTATTGCAGTCTCAGTTGTTTTATGCCCTAGAAGTTGTTCTGTAAATCCCCTGCCTTTTAGTGACAAACAATCAAGTGAGCATGGTAAAGACTTAGATACAAGACCGCTTAACATCCGTTACAAACTATTTGCAATGCCTTTATGACCACTAGAGGTCACAAATCCACTTACAAAAAGCTTATCTGAAGAACATTGTCTGATACAAAGGCCTTTCTTTAAAAGATTAAATCATTAGCCTATCTAAAATGTGATGAAGATGTCTTCATTTCAGTTAAACTGACCCCCACCAACTTCCCAATTTTCTTCTTATTTCCTTGGGAAAGTTTTTTTTTTTTTTAATAAAGAGAAAGGTTTTTGGATGTTTTTATATTTGGGGTTTTTGTGTTAGTTGTTTATTTGCATAGTGATTAAAAGAAACATCCTAATATTGTATTTACCATTGCTGCCCCGATCGATGGTTGAACGTAAACTGTTTAGTGATGGACAGAGCCTCTTGGTAGGTTTCTGACAAGCAAAAGTGATTCAAACGGTTGCCATCTTGGCAGCGTCATTCATGTCATTGCTCCCAGAAAATACATAAAAAGATGGGGAGCTGATAGGATTGTGAAGTTTAGGGTGGATGATGGACGTCTGACGTCAAACTCTTAGGTGTTGCTAAGATCTAACGAACCTTATTCCGATCAAAGGGGAGCTAAAAACTTTTTATGCTACACTCTGCCTTCTTGCTGCACATTGTATGGAGCATAGACTGTATAAAAAAGATGGAGGACGTGCAGCTGACGTCACTGATTCACCTGACTTTGTTTTTTCCATTATTTTGGGGTATGGGTAGTCCGGTTTCAGACCAGTTAAAATAGGACAGATTATAGTGTGTGGAGTATTCTTTCTGGTTAAAATGGTGATTACATGCTCCACATTTGGGTGTAGCAGCTTAACAGTCAGGGCAAAAAGAACGACCCGTAGTTTAACAGATTATTCAGACCTTAACTACAACGTGGAGGTGCGGTTGCTTCTATGTAGTCTAATTACTTCAAATGGACACATGGAAAGACATTATAACGCTTCTAACACGGTCACTTGCACAAGAAATCAATATTATCTATAAATTTATCCGTTAACGTTTTTTAAACAGTTAAAATTGTTAGTATTCCCACAAGGAGTGTCTGAGCGATGATTTAGCGTCATGGTAACGCATTGCCATGGTAACCTGCAGCCGGGTCTGCAGCAGCTGGTAACGTATGTTCTGAGTTTCTGTTTCTTTGTGTTGTGGTTTCACAAATACTATGAAATAAAATATAATGAAACTGGGCACTGTCTCTTTATTTCTGGACACTGATTTCACATAAATACGGCACATTCTATGGAACCCTTAGTGATAGATTGATGTAAACTTACCCAGGACATAATGACGTAGAGGTTTCTGTTGGTACCATCCACAGATACTTGCTGTGTGAGTGTGTTTAGGCTTAATCCATGCTTTATCCTGTGTGTATGTACTCAATGGTTATCACTGGACACATGCCCACCTAACTAGCATTGTCAACAACACACGCTCTCCATACATTTCAATAAAGACGACACACCCCTAATTCTGCTAAACTTTAAGATGAGTTAACATCTAACCAAAAATCATTCCCATTCACAGTTGTTATAAAAGTTAAAACGACCGAATAAACCTTAAATGTTTTTGTACAGGCCCTAAACATGTTTATTTCTGCTGTAAAGTTGCCTTTTTTTAACATAGGAATTTGCTCTGTTTAAAGCCCCTGGTGGATGAAGGGAGAACTGCAATTTTTGGCAACTGCATGGGCTTCCCCTTTTTTTCCAACAGATCTCAAATGCTAGACTAAGATACAGAAGGTGACCTTTGTAGGAACTTTACTGAGAATTGTGTAAGTAACTGTAAGTAAGTGCTGCTTTGACAGAATAATCTAAAAACTAAATAAAAATCAATGCTACTTTACAATAATGGTACAAATGTGAGTGGTGTTACATGTGATCCTTTATATTTATATAATCAATTGATGAACACTAATTAGCTGTTTATTCAAACACCAGCTACTCTTAAAATATCTATGAGCAAATCTGTCTTTGCTTTTCTGAGCAACATAAACACTACAGGTTTCAACAGAATAACATTTCCATGCAGCTCCCATGCTCCATTTCAAACAAACGCTATCAATTACTATCAAAACCCATTGGAATTACAATATTTTCTAAACCAAATCCAAACCTAAATCAAAGGAGTTTATCTACTATTTCTCTTTACTAATTTTTATAACTAAATAATACATTTAATTTAAGTACAAACATAGAAAGAAATGAAGAACAATGTAGTTGGCTAAAAGTGAGAGAAACAGTTTTAAACCAATGAGTTTTGAGTCAAGATTTGATGATGGGAAGAGAGTCAACTGAGTCAATACTGAGGATTATGGGTGGTAAAAAGATACTGAGCAGAACCATTAAAGCACATGGTGCTGTGGCGGACAGGGACACAGTGAAGAGGACAGAGGAGGATCTAAAAGAGCAGGCAGGATTGGCAATCTGGAAGGAGGTAAAGCAATTATGATAAAGGGAGGTTAAGTTTGTCATCACTACTTTGGCTGATAAGAAGCCAGTGGAGTTACTGGGAATGATGTGATGAGATGATGGGGTTTTTGCTATAAAATGGGTAGCAGTTGTAGACCAGTTGAAGACTGTAGAGGGACTTCTGGGAGAGATCAAATAGAAGGGCGTTGCAATAATGTGCAAAGTGGAACGAATGGAGGCAGTGTGGACAGAGACGGACAGGTGAATGCATCTTGGCCATTTTTTTTTCTCCTGTGAAGTTATTATGCAGCCTCTTTTACAGTGTTTCAGAGTAAATAAACTATTTGCATAAAATACAAAATCCACTAGGTCAGCTGGGATTGGCTCCAAATCAAGCTTAAATATATTTAATCACTTTGTTTAATCTGTAAATGTATTTACTAGTGTGTTTACAGTCTCATTTGTAGAAAATAACTTGCTTTGTAACTATCTACTGTTATAGGGCTAAAAACATACATGAAACAACAGACCTTGAATAGAGGTGCTAGAAACATAACAGGAACATCCTGCTGCATCTATGAGTTGTTCAGCTTTGTTTTATGGGTCCGATATAAGTTACATGTACGGCTGCATGTTTTGTGTTGATATTATTGACTTGGTTAATAAGCTTTGTTACATGTTTTGCCACTGCTTATGTGAGGAAACGGCTGATGTGCGCGCTCTCGGGAATTGACCAATCAGATGCATTCTCTTTCTGCTTGTTCAATGTGACAAATAAGAATAAAGGTGTTTTGGGAAAATGTGGTATTATTTCATGCCTTTATGGACACACAGCCTGAAATGTGCATAATGGAGCCAGTTCAAGCTTAAAAGTAGTAACAGAAAACAAGAAGAACTACTGGAAAACACAATGAGCAGAAAGATTATTTTATTGAGAATAGTTATGCCTTCCCTTGCTGCAATTACAACTTTGTTTTTCAGTTAAAAAGCCCTTTTTTTCTCAATCAAGCTGAGAAATGATGACCTGTCCCTGGTATATCCTGCCTCTCAGCAGCTCATTGTTGGAACAGACTTCAGTTTCCCCATGTCCTGAACTGGAGCATAATAATTAAATGACTTAATAAAGTTTTCAAACACCGTCTACAACACTGGATGTAATTTTG
Organism: Kiunga ballochi; assembly: GCA_037177335.1. Taxonomy (NCBI): domain Eukaryota; kingdom Metazoa; phylum Chordata; class Actinopteri; order Atheriniformes; family Pseudomugilidae; genus Kiunga; species Kiunga ballochi. The sequence continues at coordinate 11,623,973 of JBAMIG010000021.1, read as the reverse complement.
CTAAAAGCAAACAATGGAAAGTAAATAAAAACCTTTAAAATATGGCAATTAAAGTGGCAGGTACACCTTTACCACTATTGTACAGACATGATTCATTAACAGCGCTTCTGAAAGATAGAAGGAAGAAAAACAAGAAAAGGCTGAATGAAATACAATAAGTAGTTCATGATTCCCAGGACTTTCTTCACAAACAAGCTGGTTTGTATTTGCGCAAGTAACCCACTAACTTAATCACACAGGCAAAGTGAAACTTTACATGAGAAAACAAACAAAAACCACAGGTGACGGTTTGTCAAATCCAGCTTGTCAAGTGCTGTGATTTTTCCACTCCACCCAAAGATGGACTGAGGACAGAGGTGTTGTTTGTTTAACTGGTCTCCTGATCAGTTAACAATAGACATCCATTTAAAAGTGTTTGAGCAACAGTTTCACGCTCCCACTGACCACATGCTTCATGTGCTAAATGGCTTATAGTGAACCAAAGTGAAGGGTCAGCATCATGAACAGAATCGTAGATAATCACATCAAAATATTAACAAAGCGCAATGAAGTTCCAACTGCGATCTTTTCCTTATAGATTAGTATTGACACAGATCCGTAAACATGTGAAGTGAAAATATTTGTCATTTATCTTGTTAGTTGTTCAAGTTAAACTAGTTCAGGTTACATTTAAAAGGTTTGCTTTAGGTTAGTTTCTAAATGTCCAAATATCTTCAATCTCAACACAACCAATAGTTTGTTGCCTTTCATCCAATGTTTTCTGGATGATCATAGATGTGTCACATCCCTCCAGGCTCGGTGTCTTGGCTTTCGTTCAAGTGAAACTCCTTCTGCTCTCTGTTTGGGCATGACGTTTACTTCTGTTGGCTGTTTTCTCTATTGCCTACTCTCTTGCTGGAGATTACAACAAGGGGAGGCGGGAGGTGATTTTTTTTTACACTTTGTACCAGAAAAAATCCCAGTCAAAACAGTTTCCCACTCCGAAAGACATTTTCATGGGCTCACTAAACAAAATGGATTAGAAAAAATGAGCCTGAGTGTCTTCACAATAAGGAAAATTACAGTAAACGGCAGACTGCAGTCAAGAAACGGTTGGCTGGAAAACAACAGAAACTCCTGCAGGTATATACATGCCCGCAATGATCCTGCCCCTCTATTGCCACTGAGAAATCAAATGTGGGATCATTTTTTGTGCACATTTTGTGTAATTAAACAGATAATCTCTGAATGAAAGTTCTGCTTTATCACCTCTGCCCAATTTCAACAGTCTTCATTTATATCATGCATAGAGTAAGTTAAAGAGGTGGATTTTTAACCTGATGTGCAACGCCTGCCTGAGAAGAGCCAAAGGTAATGTCTTCTGTTGAAACAAGTGTGACGACTGTTTGGCCAGAGTTGCAACATCTCAACCAACCTGAACAGCATCAAGTCATCCTGGTGGACTTAAGCTTTACTAAACCCCCTGCGTGTTACTTTGAGTTTTGCTATACAGGGAAAGGTTTTTTCATGTAAAAGTGACAGCTGAAAAAAAAACAGAATACCTGTTTAAAGATTAAGACAACATCGAGCCAAATCAAGATGCCTGAGTGTGTTTCCCAGCAGTCATTTAACTTTTTTTTCTTGCTTCCTCCTAAAGACATATTTCAGGTTTGACAGCATATCTGCACAGAGAAAATTCCTCTCTGCTGAGTTGCCATGTCATTTTGGGCGGGTGATGCAGGATGCGTGGAGCACACATGAATCCTGTGCTGGTTTAACACCAAACAGACAAATAATTAGGGATAATAAATAATGATACAAACACTAAAGACAACAAAGAGAAATAAATTGAGACAAATAAAAAAGTATGATGCATGATAATTACACATTTATTGATTAGTGTAATGTAGTTTATCATTAGCTTTGCACCCTTCATCACCGCAAATGGGTTGTGTTCAGTATATTCAGGGAGTGTTTTCTGATTGGTCCAATCATAAAGTAGGTTGGAAAAATGGTGATGTGGGTTCATGCAAATGCATTTGTGAGTATTTGTCTGCACACATCTGCGAGTTTTACCCAAGGCATGTTGCTATTAGTGTGTGCACTGCATGGGGATAGCTGCTGTCAGTTCTTGTCAGGGTGAATGATGGGTAGCATCTCTGAAAGGAAACTGGCCTGAGGTCACTGGTTGCAATCGGTTGCAGCCAGTGTTGCCTACTTGCTTGTCCAGCAATGATTTTGATTGTGGCCTCATAAGGAAGGCCCAATCTTTTCCCTCTAACACCCTTTTGGAGATCAAAACAAGTTTTCTGCTTCTAGCACTTTATTTGGTCCATAGTGGTCCCCAGCTTCTGCCATGCCCTGACTGCCATGGTCCTGTGGCTATATGCCCGTTTTTTTTAATACATTATTCACAGAATACTGAATACTGATACTGCACATACAATTACATCTTTCGTTCATTTTCATACCGCTTCATCCAATTCAGGGTTATAAATCACGAGTAGCTGAAGCCAATCCCAGCAATAAATGAGTAAAAGGAGAAGTAGGCCTACACCTGGACACTTTGCCAGTCATTCACAGGACACAATTCCCACTTTTAATTTTTCCTCTCAGTGCAAAGATGCACTTATATTTTGAAAATGGTTGTGGATAAATGGGGTGCATGGAGTTTTACCTTTAAGAACTGAAATGTCAATCAGGTTGCTGGAGAAAAAAGGAGTCTAGTCTAGTAACAGTCCAAGCATAGTGAATGAAGTCCTTTTAATTCTAAGACATTTTTATTATTTTCTTGAGCATTAGTTGCTAATTGTTAGATACTTTAGATTAAATTTGCCAAAAACATAAAATATCACGTAATGTTCTTTTGGTGTGCACCATTCAATCAATACATTTATGGAAAAGGTTTGTATAAAACTTATCTGAGCTACATCACAATAAAACTGATTATTCCTTGTACACACAGCCTGTTTTGAAGATCAAAGTGTAAGATTTAAAAAAAAGTTGGGGCTATAAGATAGTAAATATATTAACTTTCACTACCCTTATTGTAATACTGAAAATGTCTACAGGAATAAATGCTGCAGTGATGTAAAAATTATACTGAGAATCCTTCATTCATGCAAGATCATGTCTTTCTGTTGATAAAGTTGTATAATTTATACGAAATAATAAAATTTACTGAGCACAGATTGCCACTTTTATCCATCCATACATCCATTATCTACCGCTTATTCCCTTAACAGGGTCGCTGGGGAGGGGGAGGGGGATGGGGGGAGGGGTCAGAGGCAATCCCAGCAGAAATCTATAATACACCCTGCACAGGTTGCCAGTCTATCTCAGTGCCGCTTTTATGTAATTAAAATAGTGAATGTTACAGTACAAGCACAGACTGCTAAATTAAAGAAAGAACAAAGCGAGAAAATCATGTTTTGCACATACAGACTTCAGGTAACCTAAAATGTCAGAGTTCATGACATTGCAATCAGAAAAATCCTGAACAGGAATGACTTGTTTGGAAGAGCCGAGGCTTTCTCCTCTCTCCACAGAGTAAAAAGGCTTGGCTGCACAGCTTTGGTCTTCAGGAAACAAATACACAAAAAATATGAGACCAATTGGTTTATTTATTTTTGTTAGTTTTTTGTGATACACAGTTCTACATTGTTGTGATACACAGTACTACGTACATTGTTATGATACACTACTACATTTGGACTAAACCAAATACGCATGTCATCACAAACATCTCAGAACTGCTAAAAAGAAGGGAAATGCTTTGAGATTGTTTTTGCAACCTTACAGTCATTGAACTGAGCTCGGTGCACTACTCTGTATATTTCTCAAAGACCTCTAAAGATAAATGTGAAACTAAAAGTCTAAAGCTGGACTATAATGGGTCATGGAAGAGAGTAACAATATCATACACAGCAAATTTACGACAGGACACTAATGAAGAGTCACTGATTCATCCTACATGATTTTACCGCTGAAATCAAGATTGTTGGTAGTCAGGGACCGGCTGAGATTGTTGCTTTGTGAGAGTTGTAACCAATCACAGTAGAAATAAAACTGGACTGGGCAGATTAGGAAACAAGGCTGGGTAAGAAGTGGATGAGCTTGTTCTGCAGTCTCACTTAATTCAACAATAACTTCCTTCACTGAAGTCACCTCACTGGTCCCATCCATAAACATCTTCCAGCCCATTCAGCTTCTGTATGAATACACACATTATTGTTCTTAAAATATATGTGCAATGAGTACAGAGGAATAATTATGAGTCAAAGTATAAAAGCTAAATGACGACTTTGTTTGACCATGTCTGTTTATTCATGTAAACTTTGAACAACAGACAATGAGATAATTGTTTTGAAACAGCCACACCGGCAGAACTTTCTCATCATAGATATCTCACCTCAGGTGAACACGTTTGTTTGCAATCATTTATTTATACTTTGAACATCTCACATATTAATGTAGAACAGAGAAGAGATGCCACAGTGTGTGTTTAAACTTTAAACACAAGACTTAAATCCTAAATGTGCATTTGTGGGTGCATTTCAAATACGTATGACATACTTCTCACTGGTTGTGTATCTTAAAATAACCTCCTGTGTTCATGACTGAACTAGAATGTAGTTTATTCTGTTTGCCAGCATTCTTCACAAACACTGTCTGCAAAGCTGACTTTTGAAACCCCATTAAACAGTAAGGTAGGGTTTTTACTGGGGAAAACACATCATCACTTCAGAAATAAGTTAAACTGCAAGATTGAAGAGAACATGCATATAAAAAAATTTGATTCAGTGGATAAAAATGAAATAATCCTTTCAAATTAAAGGTCAGAGAACATTTGCCAACTTAAAAATTATATGTCAACTTACAGCAAAAAGAATAAAGTTTGTTTTTTAACCATTATTTACATATTTGTGACCAGAGGTATTTCAAATACTTATTTGCTTAATATAAAGACGTATCCACTAATAAAATGTTTTCAAAAAGAGATTTTCTTTTGTTTGCTTTCATCAAAGTTAGAGATTTTCTTTGTAAAGCAACGGTTAAATTCTGAAAGATGCACCAAGCCTGGTGGTGACTGGGGTACCGGGAAAAAGACGCATGAGGGAAAACAGCTAAAAAGATGTGAAGGCAGTCTGACTGCAACTACAAGCAAATCAAAAAAGAAACTAAAAAAAACACACACACATGCTCTCACAGAACTGCAAGACAAAAAAATCTGATTCACTGGGAGTATTGCAGTGCGAGGAAGTCTTATTTACCTGTTTGTGTTTGGACTTCAACTCATCCTAATCATCTCCACACTGGGTCTCAATATGCCTAAACCAAGAAGAGCAATAGTTTAAAACAAAGCCAAACACACACACACACACACACACACACACA
>JBAMIG010000021.1:11563700-11618497 GCA_037177335.1 Kiunga ballochi | reverse complement strand
ACACACACACACATTGCTTAAAAGTCCAATTAACAGAAACACCTTGAACCCAAAGTGGTTTGCAGTGATTGCTATTAATATCAGACTAATAGACCAGGTGAGGACAGTCCAATCAAAATGAACCAGGCAGGTCCAATTGGCTTTTATTAGCCTACTACACATAGTTTCAATAGTTATATTGAAAACTTGAAGGTCAGGTAACTTTTCACTTTAGCTTTCTGTGTTCTGCAACTGAATGAGGATCAGATCGGACATGTTCTGCACCTGATTTCTGCTAAAACCCCACCTAAATTGTAAGTTTTGATATTTTAAAGATGAAGCCTTGTGAAACTTTTTAAAGCTTCTTCCTAAAGAGAACGCTTCAAATCCTCAAAGACAGCCTGTACCAGTGTAAGATGGTGTCCGGCTGGAACTGCAGCAGCTAGAAATTTTCCAAACAATTCTCATAATTTAGTGCAGGGTTTTTTTTTAGCTATTCAACTCAGTTACACAAGGTCTACATGTTTTCTATTTATAACTGCTAAATACAGCTTTGGGTACCAAGGTTTAACCAAGTAAAATAACCCTGATTTAGTGTTTTCCAGTTCCAGCTGTGATTGATGTACTGTGAATGCAATAGCAGGCATTTCAGTATCAGGTTTTTTGGAGATACTTTTAAAAAACTTGACATCAAACTTTTCACAAGTTAGTCTGAGTGAAGTGTGCAGGGAAACTTATAAAACTTGCAGGATACTGACCTCTGAGGACTCACAAAGATCACAAACAACCAGGCAGAAACAAGGTTTTTACTCTTCTAGTCATATTTTCTCTGACAATATTAAGCATGTATTCAAAGATTCTTATGATGAGAATCTGTTTTCATAACAAGCTTAATCTTTTTTCATAAGGTTCAATCCTCACATCAAATTTAGACCCACACATATTTTGAACCATAATAAAGCCCTCTTTTATCAGACTGAATGCTCACAGCCCAGCTCTGAAACATCAGCAGTGTTGTAAAGCCAAACAACACACACGCAAACACTCCAACAAAAATCCCAGATATCCGATAACGCCTGGAAAAAACTCATGCTTCCCTTGTGTGCGAGTGTGTGTGAAGATCAGCATAAGTGTTTTAGGATCTGTGGAGCAGCATGCGGGTCGGCTTGGCCCTCAGAGCTCATGACTGTTTTTACAATAATCAGTGTGATACAATCTAACCCATGCATCAGCAAAACACTGCAAAACATCATGTTAATGAATCCCCCCTGCAACTAGATGAATGTTACTCTTTGGGTAAACTGGTAGAGTTAATAGAGCGATGTGTGTGATGTCAGCTAAAACTAGTTACATGATAATAATCATAAAGCATGTTACAACATAGTTTTGTTGTTCATATAGGTTTGTTTATAAAACAACAACACACTTTAACATGAGATTTTTAACACAAACTAATAGCCCAGAAGGAACAAAACAGACACCAGAACAGTTACAATTGCTGCCAGCTTTGACAGGTGCTCACATGCTGGATGTGTAGAGGAAGATTTGCATCTCATTTCCATCATGGTTAGAGCTGTCTAGAATGAGGTGGGACAGCGTTAACTGTCTTCTAGGATGGAGGAGATAATGGAGTAGGGGTGGGAAAGGTGGTGGGTGAGGTAAATGAATAGAGGTGACGAAAAGCTTCCTGAAGAATTTAAGTTGTTGAAACGCTTAGAAACTGCTGCTTGTGCGTAAAAACTGGACGCTTTTCATTCTCCTTTCAGTGCTTCAGTCATATGAGATCATATGTTTGCCTCTGGCTGTTAAGCACTACTGCAGCGAGCCTGGACTGGGTGTGGGTTCATCTCAGATGAAGAGCTTTTACTGAAAGCACAAATCAGCTTAGGGAAGGAAGATCATTCGGTCTTTTTCTTCTTTGTCTTTTTTGGGGAAAATAGATGTAACAATGATTTTCATTAGTTTTCACTAACTATAAATCAACTGGCGGGTTGGCCACAACTACCAGTCTCACAAGAGGAATATCCAAGTTACTCTAATCATGTGAGTGATTTATTGAACTCTTGGAGCAAGGCGGCCTCTGATTTCATCCCAAATTTATAAAGCTACACATGTAATGCTACAATCTATCACAATCTACTATAATATTAATAAATAATAAAAGAAAGGGGTTCACAGCACAATTAAAAATAAAAAAAAGTAGCAAAATGGAAAGCAAGAGACAATAAATAACCAAAATAAAAAGCCAAAACTGGGATACGAATGCCGTTTTTACACCAATTGAGAGATGAGAGATGCCTTTATTAGTCCCACACAGTTCCAGTACAGCCGCACCAAGATTACAGACAAATGCAGACATAGTAGAAAGGTAACAACCATTCTGAGGTGCAGCCAGCTTGACCGGCGCACCCTTTGCAGATTGGGGAGAAAAACACATAAGGAGATTGTCTGAGGAGAGAAAAAAAGCTAAGCATCATATTCAGCATAACTCATATGCAGACTAGTTTACTTGACAAAAAAACAACACCTCAACATTAAAGCACATGAAAGAACAATTCACGCAACAAGGGGTAGGGGGGTGCAAGTCCACAGCAGGACTGCTGGCAGCGACCTCATAGAGCTCAGGCAGCCATGCTGACAGCCCACACTGTGGGGGTGTGGAGCAGTGGCAGTGACAACGAGGAAGTGTTTGTGTATCATGTGACAAGACTGTGCGCGTGCATGTATAGTGAGGTGTTTGGTCTACAGTCCATAAGCAGTTCATCCTCAGATCGTCACTATGGCAACAGTGTGCCGTCAGGAGATCCACCAAGGCCGCATCCCATGGAAGACAGGGAAGGGTCAGGACAGAGCAGTCATACATCTTGCTTCTGCAGGAGAAGAATTTCCAGACCGTCAGGGGAGTGCCAGGTTGATAAGATAAGATAAGATAATTTAAACATTTTTTAAAGGAATTGTACAACCAATTCATAGAAGTGAAGAAAAAATCAGTTTCCTACTAAAATGTTGGATCTTTATCAATGTTCAGTGTTGGTACCATTTTCCAAGTCTTACCTGAAACATCCCATCACCTAACCCCCACATGGTTCAAGCATGGGTAGAAATAAAATCCATTTTAGACACGTTTACTTTTCATGTTGATCACAATGTTAACAGGCTCTAATGTCACCCTTTCCCCCTTTTTTTGGCCCTCATGCAAAACTTTTCTAGATCTGCAAGAACCCATGTTTTCTCAGTTTTCATCCCATCCTTTGAGCCATGCTTTTCTGCATTTTTTTAGTCAGCATCTTTGCTATCAGCAGGCCCATCACATATTCCTAAATATACCATGTCTTTAGTGCAAACAAACTCCAGCAGAGGCAGGTGTCCCTCGACCTCTAATGGGATAAATCAACAGTATACCAGGATCCAGGAGGAGGAGGTTGTGACTGTGTTTGTTTGCATTTGTCAATGTAGGGGGGAGGGTGGGGGCTTTTCCTAGTATTTGCCAGTGAGCGGAGAAACTTTGAATATAACTGATAACATCTTTTCAGCCCCCTTAGTGTAAGCTGTTTATTTTCACTTCAAAGTTTCCATTCATCTCATCTCGGTTTGTTTTATAGTCCGCCAACAGATCATAGCTTATTTCAGAGTATGCTGTTTGGTGACAGATGTTACAACAGTGTAATTAATGCACAATAAATGCACAGACACTCACTGTACCCAATAAAAACTGCCACCTTTTCCGTTCAGGAGTTCATGCTCTGAATGAATTTTGAAGGTTTAGGACTGATTTGACTGTAACTATGCAGGCTGATGGTGATCTGCACTTCAGAAAATATAAACAGCTTCTGTGTTATCTTCTGGCTGCAGCAACACAGGTAGGACAGTTTGTTGTGAGAAGTTTATTGTCTTTTAAAGAAGAGAGAAATGGGGGTTTGCAACCCAACTGGAGCCTTGTTTCATCACACTGTAGAAATTAGGATGAAGAAGGTGATAAAGCTTGATAATCTTTATGTGGATTAATTTTTACACATTTTATTATGTTTTATTTATCCCCAACAGTTAACTGGGTTATTAAAAATCTAAATAACTCATTTATTACAACAAATTTTAGAGGTTGCAACAGAAAAAATACCATATTTAGTATTTCTTTTTATCCTCACATACGGAATTCTTGTCTAACCATAGGATCATAAATGCTTTGCTTAATCATCATTGCAAAATAACAACATCTAATAGACTAATAAGAATGTCATTAATACACAATTTACCTGAATATATTTTCTCACCTTTATTCATTAACAGTCCACAGACTGCTCATGCACTCTGCAGAGATTACACAAATTACACTTTATCTTTAGGTATAAATGTATGTTTTCACTCTGACTGTTTAAACATTCAGCTCTTAAACTCAACTTTTTTCAGTCTGTCTTTAAGACTTCAGGTATAGGACACAAGTTAGTCCAATCACAGCCACACTGATGGTAATTGACAGAGAAGCCCCGCCCTCCGGTCCACCTGTAATCCAATCCGCAGCCTTGTCACAGGTAAAACCGGCCTCAATTTGTAAGCATTTCCCAAAAAAGCAAGAAAAGCCGACAGAACCCGTTCTCTCAGTAGGGGACACTTTGTTTGTTGCCACGTCCCTCATCCAGCTTTAGTTTTTCCCATTAAAGAAGACGGGTCGGATTTTCAGTACCAACTAGAAAGTCCAGTTCGACCGACCAAGATGTCACAGGAGCATGACAAGTAAGTTGCCCTAGCTCTCCACTGTCAACCTGCACAAAATCTATGCTGGCACTATAAACTTGCCTCAAATAGTTTATTCGCATTTTCTTGCTGCTTTTGCACCTTTTCTTATTTTCACGTCTCACGCGAACTTTTACTGGATGAGGTCACGCTAAGGTCCACTTCTGCCTCGCTGATCTTTTACAACCTGTTTGTCTCACATTTAAGCCTTATGTAGGAACACAACTCCTTTTAAAAATGAGATGGGTAAGTTTTCCCAAAACACTGTCTGTGAAGCGCGAGGGTGATTCAATCTCATACTTTCCCATGGAGTAACTCCGCTTATTTCACCTGTCATGTTCAAGCCTGTACAGGTGTTTCTCCACCTGTCGTGCGAGCAGAGGCGCCTGTTAGAATAAAAAAAACGGTCCGGTGGAAGACATGGGTGGTTTAGTGTTTGATTTAGTTGTGAGCTGTAACAGTTATATGTGTTCAGCCTTAATTGTGTTTATTCTGGAATAAAAGTGAAGATCTGAAGTAAACTGTCAGTCAAGGAAGCTGTTAAATAGTTTAAATAGTACACGCGCACATATGAAGTCAATAATTTCTGACATGTTTTACTGTTAAATATTATATTTTGAGGGCAACGACAAGGAGACTTTTGAAGGGAGTGAAATTGTACACCTGCTAGGCGTTGGCCCGACTACTAACACAGACAATGTAAGCAAGCCGACTAGAGGTTGTGGTCAATTTTGGTACACAACTCAAATGTTTTACTGAATTAAAGGGTGGAAATTTGTAACAACAAATTATGTGTCCTCTGCATGATGAAATATCTGGATTTTGTCTGTTTATTGCCCTCAGAAATAACAGAATGACTTATTGATGCAATCTGTTGGTACCTTTTTTATAAATCTAATTTTATACGTCTAAAAATAAATCACCCTTTTTTTCTTTTGTTTTTAGTAATGGATTATATTACGTTGTTGCCACAAAATAATGAATATTATCAGGTTGCTTTTACAAATGGCACAGTTAAATATAGGATTACTAATGATCACTTTGACTACGGAGAAAAGAAAGACTGTAGGCCTATTTGTTGTAGATACTCGGCATAGAAACTGAACAAGGTCTGTTCAATCTTTATAATAAAAACTAAGCAGGTGTATTTTATGGTAGCATCCCGAAAGGTGTCATATTATTAGCTCTAACTCCTCCAAGTAAAATGGAAGTGGATAAACATCTTAATTTACTGTAAACATGCATCCTCTATGGAAGCCTTACAGGGATGAAGGCTGTGTCTCACATGTAACAAACCTCTATTTCACTTTCATTTAACTGTGCTTACTAAAGTTCAAAGTGTTAAAGGTGAGCTGAATGCTTTTAAGAACAGCATTTAAAGAGCTTGATGTAACTCGTATTTCTCCCAAGTCAGTGTTTTTATAAAAAGAAGTAAAAGTCGTGACCTTATAAGGAGCTTACAAGATGGAAGCGGAAGAGGAGGGGAAAATGATGGAGGTGGTGGCTCTTAATCAGAACTCGTGATTATTTTCCTCAAGCAGGTTCTTTATAAAAATAAGCTGTTGAAAAGCAGGAATGTAGCAAAGTGAGGTGCGTCACATGTGTTTACTTCATTAGCCAATGCGAGATTCTCGAACCATAGTCGTTCCACTGGACGAGCCTGTAGCACATCTTTTTCCTGAGACACCTCGGCGGTGCGAAGGCTGAGATTTGTTGCACAATCACTGTAAAGCCTGAACAACAAGTCCTACAGATAAAGAACACGGGTGATCTCTGGCGCTAATAATCTGTTTGTCGTTTTCTACGAAGGCTGTGATTTTGGTACTTTGCTTTTCGATATTTATTTGGATTTACAGTGAGAAATTATTGTCCTTAAACGCCTATTTCAGCCCCTGTATTAGCTTTTAAATATTTTTAGGTTGTATCGAAACTTTATTTTTGGCAGATGACATAAAAAGAATCATGCATCTTATTAAGTTATTTTAACATGGTAACTAAAATAACATTTCCTTTTTGCAGTAAACGTGCAGTCCTGGTCCTCCAGAACAAGGCAGGTTATGGTGGTCAGCGTCGGTCCTTCACCACAGAGGATGAAGCCTGGAAATCCTTTCTGGAGAACCCACTAACAGCTGCCACCAAGGCTATGATGAGCATAAATGGAGATGAAGACAGTGCTGCAGCTCTAGGCTTCCTCTATGACTACTATGAGGTGTCAGAAAATAACATTCTTGATCATAGTAGACTCACCCAACCCATTGTTTTAACTTAGAGGGATTGGTTACTAAAGCTTTACATTTGACCCATGTGATCAGCATTCTTAGTGTTGTCCTCCCATTACCAACATCTGTTAGGCAAAGCATATGTAACTGATCTAGTTGTCCATATAGGCTACAGGATGACCTGTGTTGTTGGATATGATGTGGTCAGATGCTGAGCGGCTGTGTTTACCCTCACATGCAGGTGCCCAGGGACAAGAGAACAATACACCCACCCAAGACAGAATCACTAGTCTCTGATGTGGATCCAAACAAAAGGTAAGCGGCACACATGTCCTAATACCCCCCTTTAAAAATAAAAGCACATCAGAGGGTTATGGCTTGAAAGGATATTTCATTTTTAAATTCTTATCACTTTGACCTACACTCACATGTTAGGTTTGAGCCAGTCTGGCTCTAAATATACTGTAAATTCCTTATAAACATGATGTAAAGTCATATTAAGCATTTAAAGCAACTATTATCATTTGAACCCTTTTAAAAATGTGGTTACTGACAGGAATGTTAATCCAGTGTGATACAGAGACAAGATGAAATGATTCACTTTGTTTTTAGGCACCAGATCCAGAACAGACACCCAATAGTTCCCGTCCCGGAAGCTAACATGGAGAACAGGATCCATGTCCTCAAGACGCCCGTCAATGTTCTTCAGCTGTCTCAGGACAAGCGGTCCCATTTCCCTTCACCAGGTCTGTCCTTATACAGTGACATAAAGACTAAATACAGTTTGTAAACAAAGAAGCTGGTTATCAGTTTACCCATTTTCTTTTTTTCATCCAGACACGACTGTCACAGTTTCCATAGCCACAATGCCAAGCTACCCTGTCAAGACAGAGGTCCCCAGCCATGGCTTCACTGTGACCGTGCCAAACAACTGCGCAGAAACTGACAGCCATGTGGGCGTCTTCGACCGCCACCTCACCCACAACACGGTCCAGTTCAGCCCCAGCACCCATTCCCGCACACCCCCAGACTCCACCTTCCCAGAGAGTTTCAAGGATGGTTCCCAGGAGGTGAGCATTTCGGTTCTCTTTCTAAACTCCAACGCTCTCCTTGCTATCCCCCTCCTCCTCGTTCCTCTCGTCTCTCAGTTCTCTCCCATCAGACAATGGGATATTCACCTGATCCCATGGAGCCAGCGGTGGGCTCAGCCTTCCCTGGTTTTATTTGAACATGCCAAAATAGTGGCCAGTATGTTATTATACCATTGTCTCACCAACACAATAAAGTGCTGTACTTTTCTCTTACAATAGCCAAAGCCTTTTCTCTGTCCTCTTTCTTTTTTAACCTGGAGGGGAATTACCTCAGAAGAGTAACCCGACAAAACCACTGTACAGGACAGAGGGGTTAGGGGTGGTACCAGAGCCAGAAAACTATGTGCAGACGAAGGGGAAAGCATTTTAAGAACAAAACACTGGAAAAAAAAATACAGATATGCAAACTATATTTGTACAGTATCCATTTATGTAATGAATCAACTTTATATAATAAAACACATTTTAATTATATAATTAATATCCTCTTTTCCTTCTGTTTTACTTTACACACTGTTGATATCTGTTCTCTGTGTCCTACAGGTGTTTTCCTTTCCAGGAGATCTCCAGTTACGCATGGCCATGACGCCTGAGGACTACACTCAGTTTGACTCTGTGTCAGGGTAAGTCGTGCTGCCGCCGGGCCGCCACCACTCCGTCATTCAGTTCTTAACACAAAAAAGCAGAGCAAAACCCTTTTTATTTATGCTTTGTAAAAATATGTGTGTATCATAGATGCAGAAATATAAATTCAGCATTGGAAATGCAGCATGTTTCTTTATCCAAGAAGTGCACTACATCATTTTTTTATATTGACTAGATCTAGCCTTCTTCTCATCTGTATTCTAGGAATAATTTTGAGTACATTCTTGAGGCATCCAAGTCTCTGCGTCAGAAGACGGGCGATGGAACAATGACGTATCTCAACAAGGGCCAGTTTTACCCAATCACCCTTAAGGAGGTTGACAGCAAAGGCATACAGCAACCCATCACTAAAGTCAGGGTAAGAAAAATGAATAAAAACTGACTTGAAATGATAAACGATCATTTCTGACCTTAATCTTGTGCTACTTAATGAAATGGTCAAAACATGTAAAGTTTGCTTTATGTATCTGTGTTTGTTCCCTTGTCAGAGTGTCGTGATGGTGGTGTTTGGAGAGGAGAAGTGCAGAGACGATCAGCTGAAGCACTGGAAGTACTGGCACTCTCGGCAGCACACTGCTAAACAGCGGTGTCTTGACATTGGTAAGGTCCAAAACATCAGTTTAATGACCAAATTAGACTTCTGAATTTAAACATTTTATGGTACTGTGTCAGAAGTCCACATAAAACCTGCCAAGTCAGGGAAAGTAATTCAATCAGCATAACTGTCAGATGGCTCAAAATACACAGTTTTAACCAGTTTTATCTTTAAAGTTGTACTTTATGGGAAGTTTTTAGAGATTAGGCTTAAATTGACACAAGCTAATATAGCTTAGTTCAGACAGGAAGACTTGAGGCAGATTATAGGGCCAGTCTGAGATAAAAGGATTTATTTTTAACTACAATTCTTACACAACTGCTTAGATTTATGTCCAAACCAGCTGAGATGTAAGAGTTTTATGGTGAGCCATGCCAAATAATCCTCCTGTTTTTATTGTTCCACTGTCTGTTTTGGTAATGTGGGATTAATATAGCTCATATAAGTCTTACACTGTTTGTTTGTGTTTGTTGTGTTTGTTCAAATAACCAGTGGGAAGAAATGTGTTTTTACTTTGTGTTTGACATAACTTTAGAAGTCACTTCCTTTAGTGGGTTTGTTTTCACATAACATGGCGGCTTAGATGACCTAAAAACACTAGTATTTGTTGCTGCAGCTGACTACAAGGAGAGCTTCAACACTATCGGCAACATTGAGGAGATTTCCTACAACGCCATTTCCTTCACCTGGGACACAAATGAGGAAGCCAAAGTAAGAAAATGCAGCATTCGCACACAAGTTCTCCGAACTGATCCCACTGCGCTGACGAGGCAGATTTCCATTAAAGTGATTTGTTTTCACAAAGGCTGTCATTTGTTCAGAATTTTTCATGTGTAAACATGAAGAGGGTTTGACTTGTCTCTGGTTATTAGGAATTAAACAGACTTCCATATCAAACTTTTAAAACTTGGGCAAGAAATGGATAATGTGGTGGGTTTTGTTTTTAACTCTACGAATCCAGATTGCCACCATGATCACTGTGACCCAGCCCGCCAGACTACCATGTTGTAAAGCTGCACATTTCCTTGTTTCTGTGCACCATACCTAAACAACATAAAAGACAAGAATGAGGAAACTGAGCAGTAGAAGATTGGATAGCTTGCAAATAAAATCCAGGTCAACTGGTAGGCGATGTGACGACAACAATGAGCTCTTTTCTTCAACTTCACTGTTTGATTTTTGGTTAACAGTTATTACGGATTTTTGGCACGTTCCCACAGTCTCCTGCTGGTATGAAAGACTATCAAGCCTGCAAACAGAAGCGCTTTGGCTCATCTTCTGTACCTTTCGGTTGTCGGTAGCAAACACTACATAAAAGTCACATGCACAGACCTCTCTTGCACACAACAGGATATGGATCTAACTGTCTTGTGCCTCGAGGTCTGTGTCTAAAGGATGTTCATCCTTGTGTGTTTTCATTACCTCATCATGCGTGTAACCACCCTGCTCTCACAATGTTTGAGCATCTCATCAATAAGGCGTTAGATTACAGATAAAGATGTGTTACTGGGTGTGCATGGATGTATTTGTACTTTTAGGGGAGTGAAGACTAAGATGCTTACTGCATAGATGCATATGTTCATATTTTTAAAGGGGAATTTATTGGTTTCTCATTAAGTTGTGATGGTAAAGGTGAAGTAAGATGAGATGCACAAACACGTATGCATGAGCAAGGGTGTGTGTGTGTGTGTGTGTGTGTGTGTGTACGTGTGGTTTAACCTTGTGGATACAATTACAAGAGTATATAGGTATTTCTGGTGTATTTACAAAGCAAAATGCAGCCTATGTTAGAGAAGAGTAAAGCCCCACAATGCAAGAAACCTAAAATACAAAGAAATTTAGGATGAAGGGCAGAAAAATGTTAAAACTTTACATTAAAGAAAGTTTTAAATCCTGATAAAGATGTAAAATTGCAATAATTGCACACACAAATGTTTTGTTTTTTCTGAGTAAAATGTCAAATTGAACCCACCAGCTGCCTCTTGTTGTGTCCTCTGTTAGGAGTTTCCAGACCTTTTTGTTATGATTGTGTTCTTTGTTGACACAATGAAAACCTGTTTTCAGTACAAGCACTGGGAAGACAAAGAACCGCAAAAGAAACATGTTATTGCCAAGGTTGTCCAAAAGAGGGCGACACGACACAGGACAGCGGTGTGATCTGAAGCAGAAGGCCTTTAAAGTCTGAGATTCCAAAGTTATCCAGATGAAAACTATTATATTAATTATTTAAAGTTCTCAGACTTTTGAAGGTTGAAGCTGTGCATAAAAACTGTGCCTCATTTGTCCCATCCCTTTCTCCATAGATCTTCATCTCTGTCAATTGTCTGAGCACCGACTTCTCCTCTCAGAAGGGGGTCAAGGGTCTTCCTCTGAATCTGCAGATCGACACATACAGCTACAACAACCGCAGCAACAAACCCATCCACCGGGCCTACTGCCAGATCAAAGTGTTCTGTGACAAGGGAGCAGAGAGAAAAATCCGGGACGAGGAGAGGAAACAGTCCCGCCGGAAAGGGAAGGTCCCCGAGCTCAACCCAAGCCTATCGTGTAAGTGGTGCATGTGCAAATAAAACTACTTATCCACTCATTTCAACCCAAGAGGAATGCAGTATAAATCTGAGTCAATTTGATCACTGCATCTAAACTCTTACCTACATTTTTCTTTCCTTTTTGTAATATGATCTAAAAGTTGACAGTCCCTTTTAACAAGTCTTTTTCACCACATGCCTTGCACAATCCTTCTCTCCATCCAAACCAAAGGCGTTTTCAGCAAAAATCAGATGAATGAATAAATGTAATGAATAAATAATGCCACATGTAGAGCAACAAGCAGCCTTTTGATGGTGATAGTCACAACATTGAGGAACATTCAGCAGTAGCCGTTAGAAGTTAAACAAGCAACTAAAACTTGACAGACAAAATATTTAAATTATATATGTTATGCGAGCATATTTTGCAAGTTTTTACTGAGATTATAACATCTTTATGTGTTCATATTTTGTGCTGTTTTTTCTGCCACAAAACTGTCATTAAAAACTATTAATGGTTGGAAGACGTAAAGCTTCACAAGGGGATAAAGTTTATTAATGTATTATTTTCTGATCTTTGCGACTTACTGAAATAAATCTCTGTCTTTTACTTTTCAGTTGTAGATGTGAAAGTACCCATTCTGCAGAAACGCAATGATGTGACCATTTTCAAAATGATGACTGACCTGGAGACCCAGCCAGTCCTTTTCATCCCCGACATCCACTTTTCTTCCCTCCAGCGCCATGTGAGTGCATAGACCCAGACACAAACCTTTAATGTGGACGTGGCATAGACCTGCCTTCCACAGGATTTCCAAACACAATTGAGAATTTTTGCAACATTTATGTACCATTTGTAAAGCTCTTAGGTGGTCCATAAACAGTTTTATTTTTCAGTCTCCACCCACCAATCTGTTGGCTGGGTTAAGGTGACCTGCCTGGCTGCCAGTTGGCAGGAACAGAGAGTTCTGCTTTCCAGATTTGATAGGAGTCCTACATACTCATGGCAGAGTTTCAAACTGCTTACTCACATGATGAATCATTCACCAGTTACTCAAAACATACTGGGTGAAGAACACAACTCCTGCATAAATGCCTTAATTCGTGTTTGCATGTGCTCAAGACAAAAAGAAGACGTGCATGAAGTCGAAGAGATGAGTGCAGCTATTTATTGGTGTTTGTGGCTTTTTTCTCTCTGATGTTGTGTTTAAGAAATGATAGAGTAAAAATGCAAATATTCTGTGTTCAAGGACTGTGGGCATGCGTGCAGTTTGTCAAGTTTTTTTATCAGTTTTGAAGAGCAGCAGTGTGTCCTGTCTGCCTGTGGACTCTGAGCTCTGTTTCCAGCAGCTAGAAAGAACACCTCATATTGCACGTACAGGATGAGCATAGGGTGTGTGTGTGTGTGTGTGTGTGTGCGTGGAGCTGCACACCTTTTATGCACTTTTCTCTTTTAGCTGTTAAGGCATTTGGTAGTATTTGAAGAGGAGCGTTGTTTGTAGGAGCATTGTTTCAGGGGAAATTTTTAAAGTTTGAATGGATGGATGGATTACATTTTTGTG
Source organism: Kiunga ballochi (assembly GCA_037177335.1). Lineage (NCBI taxonomy): Eukaryota > Metazoa > Chordata > Actinopteri > Atheriniformes > Pseudomugilidae > Kiunga > Kiunga ballochi. The sequence continues at coordinate 11,605,147 of JBAMIG010000021.1, read as the reverse complement.
CATCCATTGAAAAACTGGATTTCCCTATGACTTGTGGCTGCCCCCTGCTGGTTAAATGGTGGGTCAACCTCCCTGAGTGCAAATGACAAATATTGTCTCTCTTTTCTGTTATAATTTGTAACCTCCTTGTCTGACAGGAGGGGCAGCAGGTTATTTTTGGGGATGCCAATAACCCTGAACTTGTGCAATCAGTTTCTGATAAACTTAGTTTACCAACTTCGCTCTCAGAATAGAAATCTGTTATCAGTAGTGTCTAATCGATAGTTACTGAGCATAGGGCTAAAATCCAGTGGGGGGAGGGGGGGTTGTATAATGGTAAAAAAAATGTTAAGTATACTTTAACTAATATTATCATTTTTATATTTTATAAATTTTATTTAATTTTATTTTGAAAACATGTCAGTGTGTGAATCCATTTTTCCCGTATTATTTCAGACAGGTAATTGAGACCAGAATAAATATTTAGAATTTTATGAATGAAAATGATTATACATTCAGCCATTTATACAATAAAAAACTAACATTTGTGACACATTTCCAATTAAAGTCTCAGACCTCCACTTTGCCATGTCTCCACCACCGCAGGCTTTATTCTCCATCCATTGCTTTCAGGTGAAAGAGATAAAGGAAAAGTAAATGGGTCAACACAGGAAACCATTTGGACTTCGTTGTTTGCTTTCCCTTTGACCTAGTTGACTGGCATAGCCGAAGCCACAATGAGTTTCAGCTGCACTCTTTGCTTTGTTGAAGTCATAGAAAGTAAAATACATTTTTATTAGTATTTAAAAACTGATCAAAACGATTAAACTGACATCACAAACAAGTGATATGTGGCTGTTGTTTTATTTTTGTACAGATCTCCCTCTGATCTTTTTTTTTGTGCATTTGCAGCCCTTCACCTCAGAAGATGGAGGAGAAGAAAGGTAAGTTCAGACTTCACACTTGCTTTTCCTTGGTTTTGAATTAAGTCTACCTTTGATCCCATCCCAGTAAGAGCCATGCAGGCGTGTATATGTTGTTTCTAGGAAAGGCTTTTTCTGCTTTACAGCCTGATGTTGGTGGTTACAGCTGATTAACTAGTGTTTGTGTCTATGTTGTCCTTGCAGCACAGGCATGAGGAGATTACCTTTCAGTGATGATGAGTTTGCTTCCCCCCCAAACAAGATGGCGAGAGCGGACGAACCAAAGAAAGGTACTAGATTTGCATTGTGCAGAATGTTAAATACTGTATCGGTGCATTTGTCTGCTTCTCTTGTCTGACACTGAAGCTACTAAGTGTTTGCACATGCATATGCATGTGTGTGTTTGCTGTGATCGGCCTCTGAACCTCCACACACACATACTCTTGTCCATGTGATTATTCCAGGTCTTTCACAACACTTAGGCCCACGTGCCTGAGGCCGCCACTGACCCAACAAATACCACTGATCACTCAGTGCATACGTACAGGCAGGCAAACAGGCTCGTGCCCTTTACCCCAAATCCTTTCCATGGAGAATACAGCAGGCTTTTACTAATAATAAATATGCAATTATATCATTTGAAGATCTATTTTTTTCAAGAGAAACATTTCAAAGTACAATGCTTTATCTTTGAAAACCTTTGAGTGCTGTTGGTAACTATACAAATCCAAGATGAGCTCTGATTGCAGGATTTCAGTTTAGAGGGAAACCACAGAAAATTGATTCAACTTTATCAGGTGCAATGCTAAACAATCAGTAAACCCCAGTTAGTTTCTGACGGTTCCTAAAAAACACTGAGTGGCTCTCACCAATAGTCCTGTTCAAACAATACAATGTATATTGTGTCAAAGTGTCCTGTTTGTTCCTAGAATTGTCAATAATTGGGCATGTTTCACCTCTTAAGGCCTCAGAAATAATCAATCAAGCTTTGTCAGGGAAAAAATGGCTTTCTAATTTTACTATGTTTCAGTTTGCAACTTGTAAGGAGAGGTTGCAAATACATTCCTGTATCAAAGGGGACGTGAGTAAAAATATAACTCATTTTAAACTGTTGAATGCAAATCACAATCAAATCATTGTTTTACAAAGGATAAAGAAATCAGGAAAGTGAAGCTAGCCAGCTGTGTGGAAGGGGATGGCCCTTGCATGTCTTTGCCTTAGTAAGTTAATGATGTCAGTCACTAGTGTAAAGCTTTTTCAGTGGATCGTGGTGTAAACTGTGAATTATGGTGCCATTAAAACTGCAGAAGATGCAACGAGGAATGTTTTTAGGTTGGGTTTCATCATGGTTGGCCAGTTTTTTGCAGTATGGAGATCCAGTCCTTATCTCGCTTGCTAGGTCCAGTTTTAGTAGACAGGGTGAAGATGAGTGGATTATCAGAGGACTTAAAAAACGAAGTCCACAAACAAGCTAATGACAGCATAATGGTGGTTGCCATCATTCATACACATTTTCAATATTTTTACTTGTCTAGACAATTACTCATTTTAATTTCAAAGATGACCTGGACACACTGTGCAGTTTTTACTGCATTAAACCAGTTAAAGCTTCTTTGTACCCACTTGCATTATTTGAGTTTCATCCATGTGGAGGTAGGATGGTGTTGTAACAGCACAACACATGTATAACTACCAGTGTCTGCTTTCTTAAGTTATATTTGTGTTCTCTCCCATGCTTTGACACCTACCTGTCTTTTTATTCACCACACAGTCCTGCTTTATGTGCGCAAAGAAACAGAGGAGGTGTTTGACGCCCTCATGCTGAAGAATCCCACATTGAAAGGCCTGATGGAAGCTGTGAGTTGTGCTATTTGCATTTGATTTTTTTTCAGACTTCATGTTCCTGCCTGATGTTGGTGGTATAAACTTTGCACGTAGCAGCTTGAGGCCCAGTTTTCTCTGTTTCCGAGCAGCTGTGGGCGGTTAAGTGAGCTGTGACAGGGACAGGAGTGGATTGCAGAAAGCCAGGAGGGGTGTTATTTTAGAGGGTTGTACAGGGACTGTAAAGTCAAGTGAAGAAGCAACATTTACTAGTGAAAAAGAGGAATGGGACAAATTTCTTTAAAAGTAGGGATTAGAAGTGGGTGGAGAGAGAAATGTTGGGACAAAAGGTCTAAAAGGCAAAGAGGTAACATGAAGGTTGTTGAGTTTTAAAGCATAGAGTACAGAGGTCATACACAGTGATTAAACAGAGATATAAAAATATATCTATTGACAAATTAGACTTGAAAAGTGATTCTTGTTTTGCTTTTTTCATGGTCTCTGGCTTACTATACTTCAGGGGTCCTTCACAAACAACTAATAAGGGGAAGAACTTGGTTCTGAAGCTCAAATTAGATTAAATTTAGGCTTTAGCTTTGTTGTCTGGGACTAGAAAGACAATGTTTGTGGGATTAGAAGAATAACACACTGATGCATTTTTTTCCTCTGCCAGATTTCAGAGAAATACGAGCTGCCTTTGGATAAAGTTGATAAGGTCTACAAAAAGTGCAAGAAAGGGTAAGGAGCATGTCTGTTGATGGATGATGAAATTTAATGAAAGTATGGCGGAAGAAAAATAAAAAAAATAAAAAATAAAATAAAATATATATATGTGTGTGTGTGTTTGTTTGTTTGTTTTTTTAAATAATGAGTGTGACATAAGATAAACCAAGCATTTTTCTTTCCACAGTATTCTAGTTCACATGGATGACAACATCATCAAACACTACTCTAATGAGGACACCTTCCAGATCAGCATGGAGGAGCTGGGTGGCATGTACAAACTGACTTTAACTGAGATCTGACTGGTTGATCCTGGATTCAGGGGTACAGAATAAAATGGAGCCATCGGGTTTACACTTCTGGCTATGCAGTGAATATGGACTTTATCTTAAACTTATTGCATCATCTTTTGTGCTGTATATGTTGACGCCAATTAGTTCAAAAGAATTTTAAAAAGTGGTGTTTAAAAGGCAGAGCTCTTAATGGTTAAGGATACTGGTGAGAGATGTAAGCTAATGCAGTTAATTGTAAAGCTTTTTTTCTGTGTGCATAAGGATTAACATGTGAGGATGTTTTAAATGTCATGAATTTATGACAATATGAACTGCACCTCAAATATTAGTGCCTACTTTTAAACTTATTGTTCAGGTTTGCAGAGCATTTGTAGAGCTGCTATACCTCATGCTATATCAGCAGCAGTTTTTTCTTTAAGTTCACGTTTTAATTTTAGTCAGCAAAACTGTAAAAATCTTTCCCTTCATAAAGACATAGCTCCAATGGCTGCTGTCTGCAAAGTTAGATTGTTTGCACACAAAAAGATGGCAAAAATAGCTGATAGAGCCTCAGTGGTTCAGTGTATTAATAGGAAAATAATTATAAAAGGCAGTATTTGGAATATCACCATAAGGTTTAGGTAGATTATTATATGTCTTTTTTTTAATGTTGGCATATAACAATAAGGTTTTTGATGAATGATGAGGCATCAATTCTTTTTTTCCTTAAAGTTTGATTCATAGCTTTTTGTAAGTATTACATAATTGTTACTGATAGCATTGTGAAAACACATTTTCACCTTCTCTGTAGAGCAGTTCTCTGAATGCTGATGAAATGGGTCAAATAAAATCTAGTGCAGCTTTTGCAAGCTGTCCTGGAAGTGCAATAATCTTTAGGCTCAGGAACAGTCAGAATATTATTTGCCTTTATTGCCATTAATACAGTATGAAAGATATGCTGATTCTTTTTTTTTATGAAAATATTGTTTTTATATATTCATTGAAAAAATCTCTATGTTTGCTCTTTTGTATCTCTGTACTTATTGTGTATATATTTATTAAAAGAATGGATGTGGGTCACTGAATATATAACCGATTTTCTATCATTCCTAATTATAATGTATAAGTCCCTTTTTATATGAAGTTACTCTTACATTACATGTTAAGGGACAGAAAGGTCAAATGTTTTAAAGATTTCTTTTTGGTCTTGTCAGCTTTTTTGTAAATGATTTCTTGCAGAAAGCAAACAATAAAAGCTCTTCAGTAGCTTCCAATTTGTTACAGACTTGTTTCTTTCCAGGCTTTCTCATCCAGTTTCTGTGTTATCATTAAACATACATTCAGGAAAATGAATAGATATGTTTTTTAATAAAAAAATATATAATTTTATGAATGATTTAAACCCTAAGTTGGAAAGTCGCAGGAATTAGTTGTACAGTATCTGTCTACAGGAGCAGATGTCAGGGCATCGATTTGAAGGCTGGAGACAGGAAATAGGGTGATGGGACAGATTGGTGTAAAGAGGGGAAATAAATGCAACCGATAACCATTTTCCACATACAGTCTTTCGTTACCAGTGGCTCACAAATGCTGCTAACAAAAAATTAACTCTTTGAATGATCAGCACCAAAGAAAGTAAGACCTTACCACAAAGACATCTGCAAAACTAATGCACATTAACTAAATATAACCCGGTCAATACATTTTGATAAGATTAACCATAGAATTGACAGATTATCTATTAAAGGTTATTTCTTAAAAAGGGGCTCTTGGGTAGAAAATACACAGAGGCACTGTGTGAGACATTGGATGTCTTTATCGAGTGTATTGAACCTGGTAAGGTAAATCACCTGAGTCAAGGCCACAATAAGATTGTAAAAGTAATTTTACACCTTTTTAGATCTTAATTACTTTTGCCTGTTATGCTGATAAACAACAGAAAGTATTTTTTTATGTACTGGGTCTTTTTTTTTTTTACATTTTTAAACAATGTATGTGCATTGATGTGAAAATATTTTGCATGTAAATTGCTCAGTTTTTAAATAAGTTGAAAAAATAATTTCATTACTGTTGGTTTAGGCTCCACTTCAAAACATGAGTTGTATGAATGGCACTTTATAAGACCAATCAAATTCACTAAGACTATATTTCATCAGATTTTACTTGAAATACAGAATTTTGTTCTTAAATATTTAGATAATAAGCCTTGTCTGTTTCACTGAATGAAAAAACACTAAGAAATAGCAGATATATAGGGTTATTTAAACATGATGGGACTGTCTCAGTTTTCAGGTGAGGCACAGGGAGGAAGTTAGTTAGCATTAGCCACGTCACTGCTGTAACACTGCCATGCCTTCAAGTGTCATCTGCCATCTGTTCTCTTTTACAGCCTCCGTCAATCTCCCTTTTTCATCTTTCTTTTTATGTCCATTTTGAAAGCCGTGGTAGGTTTCAGTACAATTTCTATCCCACAATATCAGGAAAACCTCTCCACTATTATTCATATCTCATTTTAATATACTACTAATGACTGAGTTTGGAAGTTGAAAGATAAAAAAAAAATACCCCTGTAAATGTCTCAAATCACTTAATCTCAGGTCACATCAGAAAACAATCCTTGTATTTCTATCATAATTTATCTTTTAATTAATAAAAATGCAATCTAGAATAATCTACATCAAGTTAATAATACATTTTCAAACATTTATGATCATTTTAAAAAGAGATATTTCTCTTTTGGTAGATTATTTACATCCATTAGACAGCTGGGCTTGGCTCCAGCTCCCATTTGGGACTAAGCAGTAGGAAATGGATGGATGGATCTACATCCATTATACTGAAATCTTTTAGAAACCTGCTTGCCAACTGCCTTTGAGGTTTTAACAAACTTCGGTCTGGGAAAGAAAATCTAGTTTAGATCACAACTCAAAATACTTTAAAATACTATGTTTGACACCAAAAAGAAAAAAAAAACAGTGACCCTACATGCTTGCTTACAAGTATTTTTTTCTGAATAAGGCAAGTATTTTCAGTCTGGTTTCTGCCCTTGACGATGTCACTGATGACAAAGCAGTACATTTCCATGTAGCAGCCATGAGTGTTTCCATGCAAACAAGTTTATACATGCTTCCTTTATGTCAGGGATGCCCAAGTTTGGTCTTCAAGTCCTACTATCTTGCAGCACACCTGAATCAAATGAATGGCTCATTGCCAGGTCTCTGCAGAGCTGGATGGCATGCTGAAGAGGGAAGTTGAACATTTCATTTAGGTGTGTTGGAGAAAGGATCCAGTAGATCTCGAGGACCAGATCTGGGCACCCCTGCCTTAGGTAATATCATTAGACAACTTTCATTGCTATGCAGATGATACTCAGATTTACTTATCCATGATGCCTGATTAAACCAATCAGTTTGTCAAATTACAAAGCTATACGGACACAAAGATCTGGATGGATGGATACAGATGTACTTCTCAGCATAAGCAATGTGTTGTGTTTTCAGCTGCAGCTCTGTCTGTACTCTGCACAACAGATGTTTTTTCATCTGGTTATTTTTCTAAGTTTTGCTTTGCACTATGGTCACGATTTAGTATTTTAAGGTGTAAGGTGAAGGTTTCCTGTTTTTGACACAACCTTGGTAAACATCTCATTTCTATGGGGATGTGTTTCAGCCTCCATTATGACAGCTTAATGAAATGTGTATCCAGTGTACCAGATGAGACCTCCCTGTTATGCCTCCTTGACAGATCCAGGATGAGCCATAAATTAGTTACACTAATTGGACTGTTTCTTGTCAAAATTTTTTTTTTTTTTTTTGCATCACATAGCCCTCTCAATGAGGTAGGGGGAGGGGGAGATTGTTAAAAAGCTAGTTTGAACTCATAGTTAGTTAGATGTTAGTATTATCTTGTAATTGTAACAACTGCAGCTGTAAAATAATCTCTCATACTCTTTTCTCTGGTTTTTATTTAAAATAAGAATTTCCATCACAGTAATTACTATGGATGGTATTAATTTGGCTTCAGGTACCACAGCCAGGAACCTTGGAGTTATTCTTGACCAGAATAACCTTGTCCTTTGGTTCACATTTAAAACATGTTTCTGGACCACTTTCCTCCACCTCTCTCATATTGTAAAAACTAGGATCATCCTGTCTCAGAGTGATGCAGGAATACTACAATTCCCTAAATATGTTCTGAATATGCTCTAAAATGTCTTCAGCTGATCCAAAATGTTGCAGCGACGGTTCTGATGAGAACTAGCAGGAGACCATGTTTCTCCAGTTTTGGCATCTCTTCTTTGACTTCCTTCATTTAGGATAAAGTAAAAAATGTGTCTGCTCACATATAAAGCTCCCTATGAACAAGCTCCAATGTATATCAGAGATCTGCTAGTTTCATATGTTTCAAACAGAGCACTTTGCTCTAAGACTGCAGATTTATTCGTTGTTCTCAGTCTCTAACAATACAATGGGAGGAAGAGCCTTCGGCCATCAGGACCCTCTCTTATGGAGCTAGGTCCCAGTGTGGGTTTAGGAGACAGACACCCTCATTATCTTTTTGAGATCAAGTCTAAGACCTTCCTTTTTGATAAATCTCATAGTTAGAGGTCCTCTAGCTTTCCATTAGTTATGCTGTCATTGGCTTGACTGCTGAGAGACATCCCATGATGCACTTATCCTCTCGTTGCTCCTTATCTTCTATGACAGTATTCTATAATATATTTCTCATCTTTTTGCAGGGTTTCCTTGACAAATGTTTTGGTGCATGTCAATCTGTCTTTTCTGTCCTCTAACTTCAACCAGTCATAACATTTTGTTGTAATTTCCCCCATGAGTCAGGTTCTGACGGAGGATTTTCCTTCCTGTTGGGAGAGAGTTTTCCTTTCCACTGTTGCCTCGTGTGGGAGATTAGACCAAAGTCAAGATTTGATGCAATCTCTTGGTTTTCCTTAATAAGCTTTTTATTATTTTCTGGAGGCTGAACAGTGGTGTAGTGGTGAGTACTGCAGCCTCACAGCAAGAAGGTCCCTGGAACATTTCAATCACTGGTCCGTGTGGAGTTTGCATTAGTGTGAGTTCTCTCTACTCTGGCTTCATCCCACCATTCAAAGGCATGTCTGTTAGGATGACTGGTCATTCAAAATTATTCTTATAAGTGAATGTGTCTTCTTGGTTATTTGTCTCTCTGTGTTGGTCCTGTGATGGACTGGCAACCTGTCCAGACTGTACCCCGATTGTAATAATAATTCATTAGAATAAGCAGTTCAGACAATGGATGGATTACCTAGTTCAAATTGATGTCTGTAAAGCGCCCTGAGACTACTTTGTTGTGAAGTCTCCCTATACAAATATTAGTTTTATACACTCATTTATAGACACCTTTATTCAAAGCCACTTACATGTGACAAGCAGTCATTTTTAATTATTGCTATAAACCTAACATGCATGTCTTGTGGGTGGGAGGAAACCAGATACGAAGAGAGCACATGCATACATGAGGATAACATGCAAACTCCAACCACTGGAGCCACTGGACAAATCTCCCTAGCCTATGCTCGAACCAGCAACCTTCTTGCTGTGAAGCCACAGCACGAACCACTGCGTCACCGTGCTGCCCTGTCAAAATAAAGCTCAATTTAATAGAATAGCACACTTCTCAATTAAAAAAACATTTATTCTTGCAAAGGCACTGCAACCACTTTCATATCAAATCATAACGTAACATTTAATTTTCCATTTATGGACAATTACCTTAATTAGATACATTTTCTCAAATAACACACATGTTTTGTGATAAACAATGTGGTATAAAGTTATCTATACTTGTGTTTTTAGAGAATGCTTAGAGCCATTTTGTGAAGTGAAACATTTTAATCTCTGTCATGAAATCAAAGGAAACATCTATATTCCATTTAAAAATTGAAAGCCTTCTCTTTATATTTGAAGAAATAAATAAGTCTTCCCACTGGCTTCCCAGTTGGCTAACCATGAAAGGCATCAGCTTTTTGTTCTTCAGCGATTCAGTTTGTAGATAATGAGATGTAAAGAACTGTGCAATTTATCAAAAGGAAGGCACTTTAAAACAAGTTAATGATTCCCACTTTACTCTGTAGTTCCAGCCAACTACTGCAAAAAGAAAAACAGTAATAAACACATTCTGCCACACGGGATATTATTCATCGTATACTCTTAAAGAATATCATTGAGTTTTGATCATTAGGCCTCACGCATCGTCAGACAGTCTCCAAGGAAGATCCTCCGGGAAGCCCTCAAGCCTGCCTCCTGTTCCTCATGTTGCCAAGACAACAGACAGCAAGCTTGCAGCACACAAGTCAGAGTCTCATAGCAACAGATTGGCTTTAGTAACCCCTTCTGACCAATCAGAAGCTACGTGCTTGACGAGAAATCCCTGTTGTTGTTCCATGCTGGTGTGTAGGAGGCGAGGGGGTGGAGTCACGTGCTGTGTGGTACACAAAGCATCCTTTAGTGCAGCACAACTTCCTCCAACAGCATGTACTACAGGTCATCAGTGGTTTATTGTTAACACACAAGAATAGGTTTATCAGGAGTAAAGAATGCAGTTGTTGAACGCTAGTACAGCATTTTGCCATTACATACGTTTTTTCTGAATAATTGTTTCAGAAATCTTACAATACTTACAATACTTTTTACTGAAATTTAATGCACAGTGTAAGTACAGTCAGCATGTTTAAACTGAAGTTATGAGGTAAAAACATTAAGTCACATTTAGTGCAAGCTTTCAATAAAAGAAAAAAAGGGAGCCTCTGGTGTATATTAAAATGCTCATATTCATGGTTTGTTTTTTATTTATTTGTTTTTTTGTAAAATAGTCTCACATTTTAAGAATAACATGAAAAAAGACTCATGTTTTATGCAATACACTGGGAACTTGTCCAGGGTGCGCCCTGCCTCTCACCAGCTAATTGCTATTATAAGCTTTTAGTTGTTCACTCCTAACAATATGATCAGTTCCTCTCATCTAAAACCAAAACACTCATGATTCATGATTTCTAAAGAGAAACGAAGTTCTCTGTTTTTCTTTGTGAAATACAATACGTACACATACTGATATTAAAAATACAACAAAATCTGAAAAACAGGATTCAAAGATGAGAGGAAGAAATGGGATCATGGACCTTTCTGTAATGATTCACCACTGTACACAGCTTTTATGCGCTGTGTGCACTGCACCCAGACGTTGGTTTACTGTAGTAGGAGAGACAGATGGTCAAAATATTCAATACGTTATTGTGCACTGATGTTCATGATAGTACCACTTCACATCTGTTACTAAAATATGTTCAATAAACATTTCATCATTGTTAAAATATATATAAATAATATTTAAGATGCGAGACAGAGCTAAGAACAAAATGTTCCAGCATTTTATTCAACATGAATGGGCAAAATTTCCTTTAAATATTCACTATACAAAAACAGACACGAAAATCAAGACAAAAATTCACAGGAAGGAATTATATAAAAGTTATCTATCACCTGAACGATCTTCAGATTCAAAACTGAAGCACTATCACATTAATGTAAGACAATATCCACACACTAAAGTTTACACTACAGGCCTCACTTTGCTCTGTCAAACAGTGTGAGGAATACTTTTAGTTTCACTTACACAACACAAACACATTTATAAGAAACTTAAGTGTTGGTTATGCTTGATATAATGCACAATAGCTAATAATTTTAGCTAATAGGCTTCAGATGACATCATCTCTTGTTTGTATAGTCTGCCTGTGGCTGACTGTGAGACTTCTTGGGGTGTAAAATAGTCCCCAGTGATATATTTAACATCTCTAAGGCAACTCCCCCTTTTCTGACTCCTAGAGTTCCTGAGCTGGGGGAGTTGACAGGACAGGGGTGGTGTCCGTGCAGGGGCCCAGATAGGGCCAGTGTAACCTTTCCTCCAAATTCCCTAACTAAGTTGAAGTAGGTTGCCCCACTTATATCACAAACAGGCTGCTGTACCTAAGCCCAACTGCTTGTCATGCCTGTGTGCAAACTGGTTTTCCTTGTAGCTCCTCCCATTTCTGCAAACAGCTGGCACTGAAACTGCACTGCCACAGCTCACAGTCCTCAATGCTCTCTGAGGTCATGTGCAAGTGAGTCATACCAAGGAACAGCCTTTCTTAACAAACGTGTGCTGCCAGGCCCAGACTGACACACCTGCTATACGCCCATCTGCTGCAGACAGCCTAATAAACAAGTAAACAAGTTCATGTAATCCAGGTTCAGCTTTATGACCAGAGGGGAGAAAAAAGAGGCAAATTACATTGTGATTGTAAAAAAATACTACCAAGTAATATTTTCTTGGTTTATTGATAAAACCGAATGAAGTATGCATTAAAAGCATTAATCATGCCCTGATTTAGGGTTTGCTGGAACTTATGACAGACTTTTCCTTTGTCCACATACAGTTAGTGATGTAACAATGTATGTGGGTCAAGATCAATCTGAAGTCTCTGACACATGCCTGTGGGAATGAGCTCATAAAAATGGCCAGACAATAGGCCAGAAGTAAAAATTCCCAATACACAGCAAAATGTGCATAAAGAGCAAAAAAAAAGGATATGTAAAGTCAGATATTTAAATAAGTAAAATACTTTCAGCTGCATGTGGAGTTTTGCTTTTACACCAGTATTACACATTTAGTTTATTTTTCTTTAGAGATTAAACTGTGAAATGCACTATATATTTTGGCTGACAGAACTCAAAACTGAGATAAGAAAAAGAAGTCTTGAGATTAGAACAGAAACCAGTGCTATGAATCCTAAATAATGAGAGCAATGCATGGCCAAACATACCATGTCTATTGTGTTCTTAGCCACAATTGTATTATGACTGCAGTAAATTTGCATCTATGCAATAAAATAGAAAACATTGTGACAGTTGACCATTGATTTGCCTTGTTTGTCTGTATGAAAAATGCATAAAAATCTTCCAAACAAACAGAATCAAAACCTTGGCTTGACTGGCACTAGTGTGACATTTGGTGGATTCTGAAAAAATGGCACAAATGATTGTCAGTCTTCATGATAAAGCTTAATAAGAACACTTTCCATAACCATCACAAGTTCATAAGGACGCATAATGAGTATAAGTCTTTCAAATATTTGTTAATGAAATGTTTAACTCCTTTAAATTAGTTACTTTTTCAAATGTAATAATATAAAAATGTATTTGCAACGATAAACGGTGATAAACCCTAAAGCAGGAAAAATGTACTGAATATTTCACCAGTCCTTTGAAATCTTTTATTTAATTTAGAAAAAGATTACCTGTCAAATAGCCTCACAAAATGATATATACAAAAATAGTATTGTTATCCTGCCGTTAGACATAGATTCAGATAATTAATAGAACTCTAACTTCAGGTTTCGTTTATATTTAGATGATCTCTTACCCAACTGGTTATTACAAAATGTTCTACTCCAAATAGCTTCTCGTTTTTTATAAAATACAATCAAATGTTGCTCTTAATCGCACTTTTTTATCGTAAATATTATATTTAAATAAATTTGTAAACGTTACTAAACGCGAAACATAATATACCCGCAGTCATTAAAGACCAAGTCATTTTCGCAATTTATTCACACACTCTTTGAACGCACCATAGACTGGATCGACCTTTCGCCCAGTTAACCGAACGGCGGTTCATCGGGTTTATCTTGACACTGCTGACTCCCGTGGTCACGCCCATCATTGGCCACGCACCCTATTTCCTCCAACCGTCCTGCGAGCACGCGTTGTTCACGCGCTTACTGGTCCTCCATTGGTCAGACTACTGCACACACTTGATTGTGATTGGCCAACCGCCACAACGCGTTGTGAGATTTGTTTTTCCTTTTTTTCTCCGTCCTCTCCCCTCCCCATGTTTTACTCACACAGCTGAGAGAAAAAGGGAGCCAGTCAGAGAAAGAAACCGCCTCAAACCTATCCCAGAACAGACAGCATCTCTGGCAACCGCTGTGTCTTTGTTCTACATAGGCTTTGACAACAAAAACGTGATAGTTATATATTTTCTTTTTCAATGACATCGAGAAAATTGAACGAGCTGGACTCACATACGGTAAGATTATTTTAAAAAACTCATATAGTTTGATCAGCGTTTATTTTTTCCTTTTTGTCCCAATATGTTTATTTGTTTATTGCCTGGTTTTAGTTAAATTCTGCGTTCATACTCAAAGTTTATTCGTTTTATGTTACTCTGCTAATATGTATTGGTATTTATGTAAAAATGTCGATTATGTTGTATTAAGATGCAATGAATCTGCATAAGTCTGAAATTATTATGACATTTTTACAAACAAGTAAGTTTATCAGGAAATTTAATCAATGTGGTAGCATTTTAGTGGAGAATTGTTTTTTTTTTTTTTATGAAAAAATTATTTTGAACTTTATCACGAGTACTTCCTGATGAAAACCCGCTTTATGGGGATTTCACATGGCTCATCTCGGAGCACGTCACTGTTTGGGCTAAATTTGGGAAGGGGAGGTGTCCTGGCTTTGGGCCAAAGGCAGTTCATGTTGAGCTGGGGTGTAGTCACCAACTCCCCTCTCCCTCACTGGCATCATCATGCAGCTTGGCCCGGGAACTTTAGGTAACAGTGACTGAGCTGAGCTGGTATAACTGGAGTGCATCCCCTCACTTTCCAAATGAAGATACTTCCTTAGTTAAACTCATCTGATTATAATACACTGAATTGTCCCAGTGTCTGAGCACATAAGTTGAAAATGTGTTATTATCTGGTGATGTGAAAGCACAGAATAACATAATTTTCCTGTTCTTTTTTGGTTGTTTTTCCCCTTAGACCGAACATATGGATCAGTGTGGGTCTTGCGTGAAGAGAAGGAGGCATGACAGCGAGCAGTCTGTCTCCAGTGGGACCAGCAGCTGTTCCTCTGGCTTGGAGTATACCGATCTGGAGGCGGCGGAAGCACTGGTGTGCATGAGCTCTTGGGGCCAGGCGATCTTTCTCGGCAGCAACAAGCCAAACGCCTGCAAGCCAAGGCCCCTTACCCCAGCCTCAGACTCCTGTGACTCTATCCTACCACCAGAACCTCCAGAACCACCACGGGACTTTGTGTCCCTATCTTCTTTGGTAAGACATGATCATGCACCATCATCACATTACATTGTAAAACCACATGTTTAATTAGTAAACATATCTGACTATCAAGGTTTTCATGACCTCCTGCGTCTTCGTTTTATTACAAAAGATTGAAGTATATGATAGATGTGCAGCAGGAAAAACCTTGATACTGTAAGTTGGTTGACCTTCAGATGGAGTACTTTCTTGCCAGTGCAGGCTCATAAAAATCAGTGTTTATGGCTTGCGAACTCAGAGACTTATCTTTCATTTTATTGCAGAGGTACTGGGATTACACTAATTATTCAACCATCTCTTTACAGTACATGACTCCACCTCACAGTCCCAGTTTTGTTGAGACCCCATCAAGCTCTGTGGTTCAGCAAAGCTTCATTGCGGCTGCGTCCACACAACGCTGTGGATCAGGAATCCATCAGCCTGTGTTGGTACCTATTGCAGAGAAGATCCCCTCCCTCCCCTCTCTACCACAGCCCTGTAGAGCCATGGCGACCAGTGTCATCCGCCACACTGCAGACAGCACCTTCTGCCAACAACACATTCCAGTGGCCCCCAGTCCAGAAAAAACTATAGATGCTGTAATTAATACAATAGTCTGCCAGCAGCAGCAGGAATGCTTTACGAACACTGAGCACATGACTACACCTCCATCACCTCCTGCGTTTCTTGTATCTTCAGAGAGACAGCAGCCCAGTCCCTTAAAACCTTGTTTGGACAGTGTCTCCACCCCCACTCTTGTCAACACTCAACCACAAATTAGCCCACCCAGTTCTACTGTTTCCACAACCCTGTCCCCTCCTCCAGTCACAAGCCCTCAAATCATCTGCCAGATGATCCCTGTCAGCAGCCAATCAGGTATAATCTCAGCCTTCATCCCCAGTGCAGTTCAAGCCTCTTGTACCGGAATTCGTACCACCACCACGCCCATCCTCCCCCAACCTACCTCAGCCAACACCCCCACTGTCCAGCAGTCCCTTATCGTGGGCTCAGCAATGCCCCAAGGGACAGTGATGTTTGTCCTGCCTCAGTCCACAGTCTCTCAGGCCCCTCAGTGCCCTCAGACTGTCATGACTCTGGGCAACACAAAGCTGCTACCCCTTGCCCCTGCCCCAGTGTATGTGCCAGCAGGCCCCAGTGGCAGCACAACAGCCACAAAGATGGACTTCTCCCGCAGAAGAAACTATGTCTGCAACTTTCCAGGCTGCAGAAAGACTTACTTCAAGAGCTCACACCTCAAGGCTCACCTGCGAACACACACAGGTGAGGCTTTCATGGACGTAAAAGCCTTGGTTGTGATATATTAATGATATTTAATAGATGTGGCTTCTGTGTTGCATGCTGTTTGTTAAGCACTTTTTCCGTTGCCATGTCATTCTTGATTACAAAACAGTTAGTTAGCTCACTGTTTGTGTCAGGAGTGACGCGTTATGTTTTTATAACCACAGTGTGACTCATCTATTTTCCCGGTTTGCTCCTTGTTTCCCCTCCCTTTAGGTGAGAAGCCCTTCAGCTGCAGCTGGGATGGGTGCGATAAGCGATTCGCCCGTTCTGATGAACTCTCCCGACATCGGCGCACACACACCGGGGAGAAAAAATTTGTATGCCCTGTGTGTGACAGGCGATTCATGCGCAGCGATCATCTAACCAAACACGCCCGCCGCCACATGACCACAAAGAAGATTCCCTCATGGCAGGCTGATGTTCGCAGTCTGAGCAAAATGGCTGCCAGTAAAACTCCTTCCTCTAAACCTGGCATTGCCACACTTAGCATGCTCGTACCTGCTGGCTCAAATTAGATAATAAACAACGGCAATCTTACTCACTCCCAACGCACCACAGAGACGGTGGGAGCAGCCAGGCACATAGAGCTGCTCCTCTTACTTGTGGGGGAGAACAAAGGACAAAACATACACTGGACTCTTCTTACTCTACTGCTAATTTGTACATCTATTTTCTTTAAAAGATTTTTGGTTTACTTTGATATTATTGATAAGATTGATGCACTCTTGCCAAAGCTTTTTGTAAAAACTTTGTCTTAGACATTTCACTTTGTAAAGTTCTCTTACTGATGTTTCTTTGCATTGATACTTATGTCTTTGTGAATGTATTGGTTATTGTAGTATAAAATTCATTCATGCCATATTTGGGGAAAAAGTAACACAATGTAAATATGAGTATTAATCTTCACTACTATGATTATACCTTTGATTATATCTCTATGTCTAAATTTTCATATTATTTAATACTATATTTCTTATAAAAACTGTATGAATGGGCCATTCTTGTTGCACAGTGTCGTATTCTTCATCTGGAAACCAAAAGAAAGTAGGATCAGGATACAGTCGGCTCCCTTTCCTGGACAGGGTGATGCAGTGAGTGGTGTGTGAGCCTACCACATCCTGTATGTATCTCATTCTGACTCCCTATACCCACTGCCTTCTTTGGTCAACAGAAACTTACTCATGTTCTTCCAAATGTGCTTACTAGCTTCTGGGGGGGCTTCCTCTGAATGTGTTTTTGGTGTTATAAAAGCTCTTTTGGCAGATCATGCGGGAACATTGCGTCCTATTCATTATCTCTGAGCCAGAGAGCTTGATGAGTCAGAAAAGATAGACAAGATGCTTGTTTTTTTATTGGACTTCATTAACAGATCATTTGAGGGCTTTCAAATGTGTCAGACAGGAACAATGAACCATTAGTCCAAGTCTGGTGTAACCGACCACAAAGCATTATTCATTAAATAAATTAGATCTGATAGATTTTTTTTTTCAAACTCAATATTCTAGACATCCCAGTCAACTCTTTAAACTAAGAGTAGTGTTAGATATAACATGAACTGAAGCAGAAAGTCATTTACAATACCATACTTCAACATGACAACCTGAAATAATGTAATTATGCATTTTTGTAATAAATCACAGACTTGGCAACACACTAAAGAACCAGTAAATAATATCTGAGACTTCTATGTACTTATCTCAAATGCACAGATTAATATGCAGTAGTGTCATACCCAGCAGCAGAATGATGCCACCAATCACGTAGTGATAAATATGAACAGTTGGAGGTGCGACCAATCAGCGCTCTCCTTCACACACCCGCCCATTTGCCTTACTGACCGACTTACTCATTGGCTGCGTGCCACCCTAGCTGTGGTTTCCAGCGACACCTGCTGGTATAAATGTGTTATTATCTGCTTTACAACTTAATGGTAATGCCCCATTATCCCCACCCTAACAACAAGAAAAACTCCTTTCTCAGAGTAAGACCTCTTTGTGATTCCTAGAATTTACATGTCTGTAATATTGTTAGTTTGAAGGGCAGCTAAACCAAAATGCTGCAGCGAACAGGAGAGATTGTATTTCTACAATTTTATCTAGTCTTTGCTACATTCATATCAAATATAGAATATAGTTTGTTATCACATGAGACTTTTCAGCTTCAAGTTTCTTACAGATATATATCTATTCCATTTTTACAGGTTGCAGGTTTAGATTCAGAACATGCCCTTCTTTAATAAAACCGGTTACATAGTTGGAGAAGGAAAGGCCCTCTTGTTCCTTAAGATTAAGATCAAAACCTTCTTTTTTGTTAAAGCTGGTTGGGTCAGCTGGTGTAGCTGACCCGAAGCAATCTTCTTAGTTACGTTGCCAAAGGCTTAGCCTACTGGAGAAGTCCCTCTTATTTCCATCTCTACTTTCACGTCATTTACCTGTATTTTTTTCTTTCTGAATAGGTACCCCTGGCTTACGGCTATGTTAATACTTCTCTTTTTTACTGTTCTCTATTGCATGGAAATTATATTTATGAATCAGTTATATCAACTATGATGGACTGGCCTAGTACCTTAGGATAAGGTCAAGCCCTCACAACATTGCATCACAATAAATGGTAACAAATAATGGATGGAGGAATCTTCTAAATTTCTTTCTCATAACTATCCAATGGTTATTATTTATAAAGTTGTATTTCATAGTATTTTCAATCTGTATTTTTGATAGTTCTACATTATTAATAAAATAATTATCTGAAAAAGATGTAATTCCGTATGTGTAGAGTACAATTTAAGATTTAAAAAATAAACTATTCTTCTTAGTAAATCTAATAGACAATAAAGGCTAGGCTCGCCCTGGCTTAACCCTGGATGCTGTTATTAAGGCATAATGTTAAAGGAGAAAGAAGAATATGTAGTTTATGATGGCCGTAAAACTACTCATCCAACTTCGTACTGTGGCAAAGCTGAAATTCTCGTAAAGGACTAGCCTAAATGTGCATAAAAATTTATATTGTGTGTGCAAACAGTATAAAATATTACTTTCGTAGGAGCGGAAGTATTTTGCTGTTACAACGACTCATGTTGCCATGGAGACTACAACAAACCCCAATTGAAGTTTTCCTCCCGTTTAGACGGTCTTTTTAAACACAAGATTAACCTCAAAATACAATACGTTTCTGCTTTTATAGACCTACGTTATTCTGCGTGAAAGCTTTAACTATTTTATTTTAGGTGTCACTCAACTTGACGCTTGCCTACAAATCATCAATATGGAGCTCGGAGATAAACTGGAGGAACTTAACTTGACAGCGGATGAACTTAGCAGACTCTCGAAAGCCTTTAAAGACGATAAATTCAAGGAAATGCTACGTGACTACGCCCAAGAAATATCCGACCCCGTAAACAGGAAGAAATATGAAGAGGAGATGAAACTTTTGGAGCAGCAGAGAGGAAACACCATCGAGTTTATCCACCCAACGCCATTTAAGGCTATCAAAACAAGCGTGGGTGGCAAGCAGAAATGCTTTATCAACATCTGTACGAATGACAAAGTTGGAAAGCCTGAGTCTAAGAGTGTTGTGTCAGAGGATGGTCGCAGAGGGCAGTGTTGGTCCCTACCTCACAGTCTGCACCCTGGGAGGCAAGACACAGATGCTAAAGGTAACAAATTCATGATATATGATGTCATATACCATCCTGACACTCTGTACATAGCATGCAGAGACAAGAAGTTTATGGATATAGTGGATGACACAGCCATTCAGGGAATTCAGAAAGCCTTTAAAGTGACACTGGACAAAAATAATGTGAAAGAAATAAAAACAAAATACAAAGGCATCTCACACCCTTGTGTATTTCGAAAACCTATACCTGGATATAAGGCCAAGGAGGCCCCAGAGCAGCCTGACCCCCTTGCCTTCCCATTTCCAGATGATACACAAATGCAGACAAAACCTGTTTTGCTGCCTGCAACAGAAAACAGCAATAATACTGAACCCAAAAACTACCAAGTCCAATTGCCGCAAACCAAAGAGCCGACCAAGCCAAACTATACAGTAAAATATAGATCTTTTATTGATTTACAAGACTTTAGATGTTCCAGAGACTCTGCCCAAAGCCCTAGGCCTAAGGAGATTGTGGTTACCATTGACATGCCACTCTTAAAGTCAGTTGCAAATACCATCCTTGAAGTTAAAGAAAAAAGCTTGCTGCTAGAGTCCAAGACCCCAGCCTACAGACTGGAGCTGCCTTTGGCTTATCCCGTGGAGGAAGACAAAGGACAAGCTAAGTTCATCAAGCAAAGAAGACAGCTGATTATCACATTACCTGTTCATCCTATAAATGTGGCTTTTGATTTTTGTGATGCACCTGCAACAAGTTTGAGTGATTTTCAAAGTGATGGTGAGAAGCAAGAACAGAAAAGTGGGGTTGAGAAGGATGTCAAATGGGAAGAGAGGGAGCAGGAAGCAAAAGAAAGACACATGGAAGAGAACATGATGAAGGTAAACAAACATGAAGAGGAGGAAGAAAACGATCAAAGGGTGAAAGCTGAGCTGTGTGAAAAGACAGGGGAAGTAGAGGAAACTGGTGAGGAGGAGAGAAAAATTAAGCAGCTGGAACAAAAAGGCCAAGAAGGTAATGAAGAAGAAAGAATTGAGGTACAAAAAAGAGACAAGATTCCTGAACGCAAAATGCAGGAACAGGATGTGAAATTACAAGAAAATAAGATAAATAAGGACGAAGGTGGACAGGTGCCACAGACAAGCAAACAAAATGAAAATACTGAAAATAATAACCCCAGCAAACCAAAAAGAGAAATTTGGGACAAGTCAGCAGAGAAGGATTCTTGTGTCCTGGAACAAAAAGCTTTTACCGAGGAAACCGCCATTGTTGTACATAACAGAGCTGGGGCTTCCCTTAAACCTGAACAGCAGCACATTTTAATCTATGATCAACACTGCAGTCATACAGGACAGGACAAAGAAGGAAGTCTACCCTGCTGTCTGGAGTCAGCACAAATGAAGACCAACAGTACTCAAGAAACCAGAAAGACCAAAATAATCCAAGAAAATATGCAGGTGAGAAACCCGAGCAATACTTTTGAGTCAAAGTGTAAGTGTAGTTGAAAACGTATCTATAAGCACAAGTTAGATACTGAATCCGGTCCTTAACCTGTTACCACATTCTTCCCACCAGGTATTACCTGTTTAACTTCATAACTATTAAGACAAAGATATTATTATATTATTAAATTTTGACATAAAATATTAGACAAAAATGATCATTATGCTAAACATTGTGATATGATCAATTCTCCATCATTTGTTTTGTTTAGTCTTAGTTTTCCCTCAGCAGGGAGATCTTGGTCTGATAACAGCCTGTTTCACGATACCATCAATGATGTTTTAAGCATAGCTTCCCAGATCCTGATTTTCCAAGAAGGGGTGACATTTTTGTTTTATTTGTCAACTAGATGAGAACAGATGCCACACTTCTGAAACACACATCCAATGAAGGATCTCCGACTACTGCAGACACAGCTGCCACAAAGCAGCGCAATGAGGGAGATGGCTGCGTTTCTGACTGCGAAGGTGTGAAGTCTAGCAACGTGTCCACAGCAGATGCAGCAGAAACATCCAGCAGTGGAAGCCCGGGTGGACAGCTCACTCTGTGTTCTGCAAAACCTACGCCTGTCTCCATAAAGAGAAGTGAGGATACAGATGAAGATGACCTTCCAGTGGAGCAGACTTTTCAAACTCCAGAGCTCAACAAGCCCCCACCTATATTGAGGGAGATCAATGCCGATGGAAAGGAGACGGTAATCAGCCATCATTCAACATCTGCTGGCTTCCTTTTTCAAAACACGCTGATGTATGAGCTGGACTGAATGAGTTCGTTTTGAGTTTAAATTCAGTTAAAGTGAGTAGTCTCATGTACAATACCAAACCCGAACCTTGATCTTCATTAGTTATTTTAAAAAACCTGAAAAATGTTTAGATATACTGTAACTCAATAAACTACTGACAACATTGAAATGAATACTTTTATTTTTTCCGTACTTTTAAAAAGTGTCAGTAGCACAGTAACAGCCAACTTTTTTCAGCTGCTGTTAATGGACTTTGAGGCACTATGTTAAAGAAAATTAATATTATTTATTTATTCCCATGCCTTACAGAAGTAGGTCCTTAGGGAAACCTGCAGTATGCCCTAAAAACCTAAACAGAAAATGACAAGATACTGTCAGACCAGTGAGGAGTACAGAAGCTTTTTACAAATTGTCAGTGCTACTGTCATACAAATGGAGCAGACAGTTAAACGTAAATGTAAAACAAGCAGCTTGAAACAGTTTTAAAAATATAGTATGATAGCGTCCATTTAAAGGCAATAATACCATTGGGCCACTAACTAAAGCAGCTTCCTCTTATCATCTCCCAATAGACAGAATTTTACCACAGAAACTATTGCAGCATCACCACAGATCCTGGATGCTACTGAGTGTTCCTCTTCATCTAATTCCTCTCTGGAGGGAGTTGTCTAAAAATTCGGAGTAGCAGGAGAGTGAACAGAAGAACTGTTGCACTGGTGCGTCTGTGCCTCCCATATCATCCACCAGTACAACTGTATGAGAGACCTGGTGCAGATTCATGTTCACCGCTGTTTTGATGTAGAAATTAATGCAGACGCGACCGCAGTCGCAGTACTTGGCTACTTCGAGGTCCCGACACAAATGGGCAGGGATAAGGTGGGGTCCGTATGGAATCCTGCAGAGAAAGGTTTGTCATCAGTAAGAATTTAGGAAAAACAGGTTTAAATGTGACAGTAGGGAATTAAATCCAACCTGAGGTTAGCGACAGCTCTGGAGGCCATCTCTTGGAGTGGGAGGGGGAATGTAAGTAGCATTGTGTGGTCCAGAGAGTTGGGCTGGATAAAGGGGTTTCCAAACAAGTCTAGGTTCTCCAGACACAACTTACGGAAGTCACCGGGCAGAACAGCTAGTTGGTTATGTGCAGCAGACAGGAACCTCAACTTTGAGAGTCGCCCAATGTGAAATGGCAAGCACACTAGCTCATTATCGTCCAGTTTGAGATTCACCAGTTCCCTGAGCTGGCAGAACTGCGCAGGCAGGGACTGCAATCGATTCTGGCTGATGTCTAGCACCTGGAGGGTGCGCTGCAAGGTGGATAAGCAGAGGGCCTCGCTGAAGGCTTCCAGGTGGTTGTTGTGGAGGATGAGTTCAGAGAGGCAGCTGAGGTCACCAACAGTGGCAGGAAGTTTCTTTATGTGATTGTTGCTGAGGTCAAGTTTACGTAGAGCTGTGAAAAGAAACCCAAAGGAGGTCATAAACACGGAGAACAGTTTGTCAGCCTCCTGATAACGTTACACCTTAGTATATTTTCCTTAATGTTCCTCACTCTTTATTCAGACATTCCTGCAAAAGTGACAGTATGCACACAATATTTGTCCTTTGGTGGGATTAGTTGGCATATCCGGTGTGGGAATATGTAACAACAAGCCACGTCTTTAAATCTTCATCTGCAGGTGTTGTGTACAACCTAGCCGAGTATGAAAACAGCTAAAATGACCATTTTCCAGATGTTTAAGCTTGTTGAAAAGGTAAAACACTCAAGGAAAAACATATTTAATGTCAACTTAGAACACCTGGTTTGCATCGTCACACCAGTTTGTCAGAAGAAATACAAGTTTGTCAAGTTAGTGGCGTAAAAAATGTTCTTTTGCCATTAAGTTACTATTGAACTGAAAGAAGTAGTTAAAAATAAGAATATATAAAAAGACACCTGTTTATTAATAAGACTGCAACAGTCCCTTATGCTGCATTGAAAAATAATTGTTATGTTTTATCAGGAATAATTTGGTCACTGTTTATCTCTCAGTGTGACAAAAAGCTTTAGGAGGGTTTTTCACACACTACACTGACACTCAACTGCCAACAGATTAATGGGAACCAGTGTATATTTAAATAAGGCTGTTGTAGATTTGATTTTATGGTTGTGTTTTGCACTTCAGGGTCTCCTTCCTGCTCTGAAGACCTAAATACATTTTTTAGCACATCATCAGAAACCCACCTAAGCCAGCCTACCTTTGAGGGATAACATGCGCATGTCGACCCGTGACAGCTTGCAGTATGAGACCTGCAGCTGCTCCAGAGTGTAGGGGAAGTTAGAAGTGAGGGGGTAATCCTTCTTGGACACAATGCTGAGCTTCTTCTTTGGCTGCCCTACATCTCTGGCACGAACCGGAGTGAGTGTGGAGAGAGGAAGGCTGCTGGCGTCACCACCTCTGTCTGCCAGACGAGCTGCTGAGAGGAAGTTCTTCAAGCTATTTGCATCGGCCTAAAACAACAAATAAATATATTTACAGATGTGCCAGCAAACTGAGTGACTAGGTAGCACTAAGAGCAGGAGGACCATCTTCTTGTTGACCGGATTCCTTGAAATATCTAACCTGGATTCACTGGCCTAAAATATCTCGACACAGTTCTTTTCAATGAAAAGGATGGATCATGCTCCTGGGAATGCATGTATGATAGAAAGTACATTATGTGGGCATGCAAATAAAAAAAAAATACATCGGTTTCTGCAGTGATGTTTTTGATTTGTTTAAAGTCAACTTAAAAATATGATTTAGTAAAAGAAAAACAACTATTTTCCACGTATAAATAAACTTCTTCCCCAGACGTGCATTACACCATGTAACATGTCATACCTTGCTCAAACAAATGTCGACAGCGGGTTCCTTTAACCTTACAGTCGCTTTGCCTTCCTCTACAAACCAAGTGAAGAACTTCTCTATGTTGCCTTTCAGCTGAAAGAGAAATTAACACACATAAGCACTGGAAAATTACATTTAAATGATTTTAAGATGGGCAGGCACACATGCATCATGATCCAACCAGGAGTGACTCGTTGCTTAAACAAGCAAAGACAAGTGAAAGAATTATCTACTTTTTGTACACAAGCAAATTTGAAAACTCAATTTTGAATAAAAAGATAGAAAGAAGGAGTCCTTAGACACAGCATATAAACCTAAAATCCCATCTACTACATATTTCAAGTCAGGTTTTGAGTTTAAACAATAATGATTCATTAAAAAAGTTAATCTAAGCTACATGTCTTTTTATAATCATAAACTTTAAAAACATATCCACAACAGTCTCAAACATTTTGCAAGCATGTTTTTTTCAAACATTTTATTTTCTTTAAATTCTTTAATATTATTTTCTTTGAATAAAATAATTCCTTTTTGGTATGAAAAGCTTCCTGAGCTTTTTGTGACACAACATATCAGGGAATTAAGTGCTATAAATAGCATATAGGTCATTTAACTTGATGTCATTATGTATAGAAGGATATCCAGTCCTGTGTCAAAAACAAACAGGAGCATCAATAACAACAACACACCTTATACTTTGATCCTGCCCTGTCTTTGGCTGTGCAGATCATCATGTATATGCTGCTGCGTTGACTCGTCTTTTCCAAGTGTTTCCCGATGGAAAGGACCGCTCTCGTCCCCTTTCCCCGACTTTTCATCCCAAATGTGGGGAGCATCCGATTTACCACTTCGACATCACACTGGAGCTTCATCTCAGCTGTTTTTTAAGCACTGTCCGGCTTAAGGCTTCAGGGCGAATAGAGACATTAAATGCAGAGCAAATCTAAACGTCCACAGAAAAAAAGAAGTTACGCTAGCATATCAGTGTTGAGAGATGACACAATACACACTCCGTAATCGTCATAGATGTCAACAAGCGACCCGTTTCTTCACGGAGCTGTAACAGCGCCTGAACTACACATATGCGTTAGCATCCTAAATATTAAAATCGTGGAGGGCAGCCCAGTTCTATTGACAGTACTTCACGGTCCTGTAAAGGTCGGGATTGTTCTCGGCTGGCAGTTAGCTGCTGTTAGCATAGCCCAGCGCGCGCGTGGGAAGTGACGTTAGGCGCGCTTGTTATGTCAGCGCGAGCGCGAGTTTGTCAGGCGAGAAGGACCCAGTTTAACGTTAGATAACTCTGTAAGAAACAGTTTTTCAGCGCTACAATTCACAATGTTGAACATTATTACGTCTTTTAATATCAGTCTCATTTTGTGTAGTTACTGAAACTAAAGGAAACTCTTTACAGTCAATAAACGGGAAAGAAACAATTAACTTCTTGTAGCCTATATACAAACTGATAGATATTAATCAGCCCTTGGGTTTGCTGTTTACACAGCTTTGTTTAGACTTTGCACTTAATGTAATGAATTAAAGACGGTTGATGAAGGTGATTCTGATAGGGAACAATTTGTGATGACAAACTGGATGCCTCAAAGAAAACCAAATTAATACATTATTAGAACTAAATATGTAATCTTTTGTTAAAACCAAAGCAATGTTTATTAGCAAAATAGCCACTATTTACTCAAACGAATCCTGCATTGTGTGGCTTTGATCACTGCTGCACACACTATTCACGTAATTGATAATAACAAAAA
The DNA here is from genome assembly GCA_037177335.1 of Kiunga ballochi. NCBI lineage: Eukaryota > Metazoa > Chordata > Actinopteri > Atheriniformes > Pseudomugilidae > Kiunga > Kiunga ballochi. Next base: position 11,578,517 of record JBAMIG010000021.1, on the reverse strand, counting down.
TAGCTTTGAACTCAAAATATATATTAAACTCATTCATTTTGCACTTTGTAAAGAGTCCTTGTTAATGCATGTGCGTTTTACTAGTTTAGACCATCATTCTGATGCTGATATCTCAAATCAAAGTTCCATATCTATCTTAAAAGAGATAGATTTAGAATTTAGAAGAGAGCAGACAAATCAATGAACTGTGAGGCTGAAACTCTGTGACGTACTCAGGTCAACATTTGCTAAAAACAAAAACAAAAAACCTTTAGTCGTTTCCTTCTGCTGCCCCTATATATATATATATATATATATATATATATATATACACATATACATACAGGTGTCATAAAAAGCAACAGTGATAAACTTCCTCAAGCCATGCACTGGATGTATATGAGAAGGTTATTTTGGCTCTAAAATGTTTAATCAAGTATCTAGAGAAAGCAAATCCCCAATGCTCTCTTGTTGAGTATCTTATATTTATTATTTGTAGGCAATGCAGCTCTTCTCAAACTAGTTAATCTGGGAAGACACATACTTCTATATGCAGCGTTCAAGTCTTAGATATTACAGTGAAATACTTGCAAGTCACAATCTTTAATGAAATCTTTATTACTTTCATGTTAGCATTCGGATATCCCTCCTTTTTCTCCCATTTATATTTCTTTGGTTTCAACTTGCAACATGTGAATTAACTACAAGATGCCATGTTTTGCAATAGCATGCAGCTTTTTAAATTTCATGTATTTTCCTACATATGCATTTTAGATGAACTGATTTTCCATATGAATACATAAATGTACATTAGACACATACAAGGTTACAAGGTTATTTTGTCCTCAGCTTATCATTAACATTACTGGAACATATGCCAAACCATGCAAAAGTTAAATCATAGATCCTTCATGCAGCCAGGGTTACTTTGAGGGCTCTCTTAATTTAAAAAAATAATAATAATGTTAGATTGATAAACTGTGAGGACCAGTATGTATGTATGCACCCAGGGTCATTCTCCTGTTGTAGAGGTCATCTGTTTTTCATGATGTCTTTTACTAGAAATCTTAGTAACCAATTAATTTTATTGTTTACTCCATTAGCTAATTATTTCTCATTAGCTGTGAAATATATACTTTATGGGTTCTTTTTTTTACCCCTTTCCTTCAAACCAAAAATTTGCTTAATGGAGTCAAAAAGTTCTACTTGGATGCACATGGCTCTGCTAAATCCATCTGAAGGGCCTCTCTAGATCACCAGTTTGACCATCAATCCTCCAAATTCCCAAATTCTATTCTGACTTTTCCATTTCCTGTTAACCTTCTTATCACAGACCTAATTTTTTTTTACTTTCTCATTGTATTTAGCAATGGTTTCTTTTCATTCACCCTGAAACTGAATAAAACAAAAGATGTAACACTAAACCTGATTACAAAACGGAGCATTTTTTCACTTTATTCTTCATAGATCAGCTATCTTCCATTCACTGATCAGAGTAACAGAAACTTTCACATATGCATAAACCTCTGCATGCTGGCGTAGCTGTAAAAAGAGATCATGCCAGATCACGTAGTAAGGAAGGACATAGCAACTTTCCTCCCCCCGCACCTACAGATGTAGCTACATACCCTAAATGCAGTTGAAGACTGTGACATCTCTTTAAATGTGTTCAAAATGAAAATTCTGGTAAAGAAAAATGACTATTTCTAACTTAATTTAATAGGAACTAATTGGTACATATTATAATGGGGACCAACAAACCAGTGCCATTATAAATATTGACATTACAATGTCGAATCCTTTTACAAAGCTGTATCCCCAGAAGACGACTCTCTCCTTATATAATAACGTCGAAATTCCCTCCCATCCTCGCTGCTCTCAGACCAATGCACGATGAGAGCCGGGAAGAAGCGGGCATCCCTATAAGTCGGGGGACTGTCACTGAGTGCCAGCTGGCTGGAGTCAGACCGGCAGCACTGCCCCTCAGTGCAGCAGGGGTCCGAGAGGTTGCTACTGCGGCTCCTCCACGGAGCAACGGTGCGATGGGACCCGTAGATTCGACAAAGAGAGAACCGGGATGTGTCCAAAGAGAGGTAGGAGTGGAGCAGCGCTCTGCGGCAGGAGAAGATGGAGGAGCAGCTGGAGCTGGCGATGGTTCTCCTCCGGCCTCCTGCGGCTGCTCGTCGGTTCAGCTCACTGCACTGCTCGCAGTCATCCTGGCTCTGGAGGGCTCCGTAGCTCTGAGCAGTCTGGTTGCTGCTGTCCAGCAGAAAGCATGTGGAGGATGAAGCATTGTGCAACGAGTTAGAGTTTTCTGTGCTCATGTTTATTAGCATGGCCTCTGAGTAGCTGGGAATTAGCTGCCGATTGCAGCGTATATGCCATTCCATGTCAGTGCTGTCCAGTGTGTCCACTCTTGGAATAACACACGTGTTATTCCCCACAGGCCTGTGTTCATCTAGAGGAGATGAGCTACTGTGGATGTACTCGAATCCGAACAGTTTTTCTATTCTGTAATTCACATAAGCAGTGCGGTATTCAGTGAGGACTCTTAGAGGCCAAGACAGCATGAGCAGAGCTGCCAGCCAAAAGGTGACCTGGGAAGTGTACCAAGGCATCTTTTCAGGGTCAACACAGGCTATAAGGTTTTCTCTAAAGTCCACATTCTTTAGCTGCATCCCTTCACGGGCTTCCATGTAATCGTCCAAACCTTCTACTTCAGAAAAAAACCTGGCTCTCTGGTTGAGGTAATCATTTTCAGGACCGGCCTCTGTGAAGCTAAAACACTTAGTAAAGTGTAGGCGAGTTGCTGGGTGGCCCTCCAAGCCTCTGAGTTCACGTGATACATCTTTCATCCCACAGTGGCTATAATCAAACTCAGCCTCTGCCACGTGGGTGTTGACCCGCTCATGGTAAACCTGTGTGGTGGTGTAGGCATCCCCGTTTCGATATCGAGTCACTTGGCGTGTGCGGCGGACAAAATGATAGCTGATGGCCTTCCACCATATGCTAGGTTGCGCCTGTTGCATCCGCAGCACTCGCTCATACACGCTGTCTACATCTGCTTTAGACTGCAGCTCGCTCCTTGCTCTGCAGTGCCAGCACTCCACCATGTACAACACATAGAGCATAAGGAGGAAGGCCAGAGGAATGTAAATGTAGCCATCAGAGCACGGGCTGTCATGATAGATCATAGAGTGACCTCCAACGCCTATCCCAGGAGAAGTGCCTCGAAGGGAAGAAGTGAAGGAAGCTGAAAATGATGAGGTGAGGGCAGAATTAAAGCTGATCTTGGTGACTCGAGTCAGCTGACACCAGGCCACCACACCCAGGCAGCTGTACATGAGCACAGACAGTAGCAAGCAGCGCCAATGAGACTCCCAGCAGACACAGTCACCCAGGGACTGCTTGACTGGATGCTGCTGCAGAGAGAAACAAAGACAAGAGTAATGAGACAAAAGCACTCAAAGCGATGAACTCCTGAAAGATGCTGGTGGACCAAAGATCCTGCAGAAATGCAAATGAATTCAGAGCTTTCCACAACTAAGCACAAAGTAAATCACACTACAGGAAGCTCAGTGGGATTTATTTGAACCATCTGGGAGACATAGGAGGTGAAAGCTAGTAAATAAATATCAGATGTTTTTACACAATTATTATTTATATAAAATAAGAAGCAAAACTGTGAGTTAATACTGTATGGGGATGTTGATGAAAGAATGCAAATTAATCCTGCTTCAGGTTTCCTTTGCAGAGAAACAGTGACAATGACTCATTCATAAGCATTACTATGCTTTCCCTTTTTATCTTTTATCATTTCAAGTTGAAGAAAAAGAAACGGTTTCAGAAAAAAATCTTGACAAGTCATAGCTTATATAGTCTTTTCTGGCAAATGTCACAGCTTGTTGACACATTTTTTTCAATTTAGCAGCTAAAAGTTTCTGTTTTCATTCAATAAATCTTCTTCATGTTCCCACAACAAATATGCAGTTCTGTCAGATACTTTGTGTCCTTGTCATGCACGGCTTTTTTGAAGACTCCTTTTGTCCTCTTGGCTTGTTCCTTTTGCTTTACTCTGAACATGTTTGTCTTTGTATAGCACTTTGTGTGGTGTTTGAAAATAAAATAAATGAGGGTGATTTGTGTGAACCCCTCAGCAAGGCAGCATCCCTTGATGGGAAATGTATCTAAGATAGCTGAACTGTAAAGGCAGATAGTGGAGTTTGCTTCTAGAGTGGAAGTGAATCAGTGCTCCCCATTGCAAGTGAAACATTTTGCTGCAACACAGCCAAAAGCTTAAGGTACTGTACATAATGACAAACAGGTTCTTTTTGCAAACAGGTGCACTTTTGTTATTCCTGCAATAAAGTTCTGATGCAACTAACATAATTAGTTGCTCATCTGCAGAACAGAGGTTTTCTCCTTGTATGTGATGGAGGTCAGATTCATGTGGGTGTTGCTTAACTACAGAACACAACACCATCATGCAGGAGTTGTAAATATGCTCTAAGAGATTTTGCAGTAAAACACAAAAAAAAAAATCATTTCATAAACGTAATGATTTTTTAAAACTAATTGATTGATTCCCCTGATTAAATAGACCAATTAGTTATTAACACCAGTGTTTATGGCAGTTCAAAGATACATCAAGTGGACACATGTAATAAGTGGTTTGATGTAATTAGATTTTCATTAAAAAAAAAAAAAAAAAACACTTTAGTGGAGGTTAAATTAACAAGTATTGGTTTATCTCACAAAAAGTAAAAACAGAAAATTAGGCATATAAATAACTTCCGTTCCCTTTGTCCAGCTGCACAGTGGCACTTTTTGACACTTATATATATTGCTCCTCATGTACTGAACGCTGTTTCCATTACAACCTCTAAGGTAAAGCAACTCTGCTTTATCTGCTGAGTACTGAGTAGTTAGCAAAGAAACACAAAGTGCTCACATTGGCAATACTATTCAGTCATCAAGTTGACCCATTCAGCAAAGGCACTGACTCCAGGCTATTTTAATCAGTAACAGTAAAAGCAGATGAAGCCTTACAACACACAAAGACATAAATTCCATATTGCAACATTTATTTGAACTCATTTAGACCCATTTCGTCAGATAATTTGTCAAACTTTCTGCATTGTACTGACTAAATTTTTTATCTGGCTCCTATGGTGACATCCCTCCACATGACATCCTGTGTTGTTGACTACCACGAGTGTGTTATGAAGTGAGAGGATTTATGCTGACAACCAGACCATTATTGCATTCACACAACAGGGATGCCGAACACTGCGGCTTCAAGGAAAAAAAAATGCATTCTCATCCTGCCAGATGAGGAAGGATGGCTTTGATTTAGCATTGAATGGACATTCAATCAGGTAGAAATTTGTAACATGCATTGTGATTCACAAAATTAGGTTTTATGGAGCTAAATTTATACTGTAGGCTGAATATAAATAAATGATAACATGTAACAAAAGCTTGGTTTTACAGGGCAGTGATATTTGCATGGACTTTGTCATCATTTTACAACTTGTTCCAGCTTATACGAGCTCTCTGAGGGTTGCTGCAAATAAAGACAATCTCTGTTCAGAGACTTTAGAGACAAACATGATGCAACAAATGCATGCATATACAGGCCAACTCGGATGAATGAACTCTGGATTAAAGCATTAAAAGATATACCAATGAGCTGGATATAATTATCTGTTTTTAAAGAGTAGCTACACAACATGGCCTTTTCGACAACTGTAAACTTTGACATTTCAGACAAATGGGATGTTGCATTGTAGGTGAAAGCAGCTACGCTGCTATGGCACAGAGTAGATGATGTATTTTCAGTGCGCCAAACCCACAAAAATATCAATACTGCCTTCAATATTAAGGTAAATAAGACGATTTACACAACTGGTAAATTATTTTGGCAAACTAACCTACATTTAAAAAACCTTTAAAAAATATTAAAGAAAAACTAAAAAAGAACAAAAAAGCTATTTGTGCACTTACTTCCTCTGGTACATCACATTCAGCAGGTAAGTCTTCCTCATGCTCCTCTTCCTCAGCATCATTGGGACCACTGACCACCGTGTCCGCTGCAGAGTCCTGATCGGAGGACAGCATTCTGCGCTTTTCGCATGTCAGAAGGGAATTACAAGCTCACACATCTTTATTCACTTGCTCTGCAGCAGATATTCCTCCGTTTGCGCCCCTATTTTGAACCCCCCTCAGCCCAACAGAGTCTGGACGGAAGCCAGCAGGCTGCTGCTGCTGTGCGGAGCCGGAGTCCCGCGGTGCTCCCGGCTGACCAGGCGTATGGGGGCGGGGTTCACGGAGCTCGCCGCAGCAGAGACAGCAGAGGTTGACCATGATGATGAAGTCAGCACAGTTTGTAATCAGATGCCGTAGGATGGCAGTTTAAATAAACTACTGAAAGCAAACATCATATTTTAAAAGTCTGCACCTGAGCAGTAGGAGCTAGAAGGAAACAGTGTTAAAAAATAACCTACATCCGGTTTTACTGTCTTTCATAATAAGAGCCGATACATATTTTTGGCGTGTATTTGTCTTTAAATGTCCATCATTTATTTTTAATGCAGAACAAGCCAATATTTTGATCATCCAAAAGCTAAAAATAAAAATACAATCATGCAAAGTTTTATCCTACCCGTGGGCAGTATACATTTATCTGACAAGAATAGATATTGTGAATGCAAGTTGCTGTTTAATAAACATCATTACTGTGATACTGCACAATGCAACTTCGAAAATAGTTATTAGATCTTATTATAGAACCTTATAAGTAATTTACCTTTTTAGGTACTAGGGGATTTATTTATTTTATTAAGAAAACTAGTAATTTATCATTGACTTTCAGTTCACATACAAATTATATAACACAAATAAAAACTTAACAAATGATGGGAAAAAAGAAAATACAGTATACAATTCTTTGTTATTTTCATCCTTCATACTTTTCCTTTCGTGACCGCTGGGGGGCGCTCTAAGTTATCAGTATTACGGAAGTCACAGGAAACATGGCGGAGGTCAGTCAGTGTGCTGGAAGGAGAGTGCAGAAAATTTCGCTAAGATTTTATAAACGATACCACCTGGAGATCCAGAACAAACAGGAGAAAAGGATAATAGATTATTCCTCCTTATCGGTTGGGTTTCTGCTTGATGACATTCAATATTACGAACTGAATGAAGCCGAAAATGTTGCGGACAGAGTGGATGTTGGAGGCTCTCAGGACGGTTACACAACGGTAAACCAGCCACATAGAGTCGTTTATTCTGGCTTAGAAAAAGGAAATGTTACTAAAAACCTTTCAAAGAAACACTTCCTTCGTCGTAACCGAAACTATCCTCTGTTTAGGATGACTTTGTTTAGCTCCCCCCGTCCACAGCAGAGCTCTTTTTGTCTGTATATGTACCCGGGACATGGCAACCTAACTTTTATGAGGAAGTATAATGACAACGGGACCAGTTCTGAGCCTCTGTACAAAACCAAAACAGCCTATTATGAAATCCTGGAGGTGTCACCTTCTGCCACCCAAGCCCAGATAAAAACAGCATACTACAAACAGTCATTCATCTACCATCCTGACAGAAACGCCGGTAGCGACGCGGCCACTCTGCGCTTCTCTGAGATCAGCGAGGCCTACTTGGTGCTGGGAAACAAGGGACTCCGGAAGAAATACGACCGGGGACTGTTAAGTTTCTCTGACCTCACCGCCACCGTCAGGCCCTCCAGAGATACCAGCGGGAGCACGGCGAAACAGCATAGCGCGGGAAGAGGGTCTGTAGTGGGCTCAGACAGCCGAGGAGGCATCTTTGATTTTGACAAGTTTTTTAAATCTCACTATGGCGAACAACTGCAGAGACAGAGAGACATTAAAGTCCGAAAAGAGGAAATGCTGCAGAGGCAACGGGAAGCTGTAGAGGACAATAAGCTAGGCGGAGTGATGGAGATTGGAGTAGGGATGCTGCTGGTATTTGGAGTGGGAATAATGCTAAGCTTAAAGCGGTGAAATGTTATGAGTTACTTGTGAAAGTAATTAAAAATCAGCAAAACTAGATCTAGAATAAATCATAACCCAGTGAAGATTTGATTCACTATTTTATTTTGAAACTAAAGATATATGTGGCTGTGGGACATTTGGGTATACAATCACAGGTTTCATGCAACTCTTATTACAAAGTCATTTAAAAACTAAAATGTTAAAGGTGTTTATCTTGTTTTACTTTCTTTTTTTCAGATTTTCCGCCGTACCAACACATATTCAGCCTGTGTTCGCTACACTGACTGAGCTTCAGTGGTTGATTTACAACCTTTATTTAAAGTCCTTTTGGCTTTCATAAAGCTCTTTCAGCCCATTTTTAATGCCATAGCAATACTAATAGTTCTTAAATTAAGTTTTATTGCTATTTATCAAATATGGGATGTTTATTGTGCATCAAACAGGACAGTTTGTATAGCTTTGTTCAGAGGTTTATTTTGAAAAATGTGCCTTTCATGATGATTGTACCTGCCTGTTTTATATTGTTCAGGCATTATAATAAACATATGAGCAGTGTAGGCCGCTTTGAATATACAGCAATGAAATGAAATCTTCTGAGGAGACGGCCTGCATTTTTGTCATAAAGAAACACATTATAGTTACAGTGTAAATGGCTTTTTGGTGAGTTCAACTCAAAACATTTGGTTTGAGATGCATTTTCTTACAAGTTGAGTCTTTGCTATCTCATCACAAACTCTTTCATATTTTTAAACTTTAAAGCTTGCTGTTAGATTTGAGTAAACATTTTAAAAATGCTATTGGTGCAACACTGACCTCCACAGCAGACTACTTAGCCATCAGGAGACCCTGTCAGTAATTTGGCACATATTTTGTTTCCAAAGAACTGCTTTGTTAGTTTTGGTAATTTCTATTAAAATATGGAGATTGTGATTTTTTTTATTTAGCATATTATTTAAACTTAAGGTGAATTTGCCGCAGGCTTTAGTGAGAAAAACATGGCCAGAGTGATGACCAGTTTCAGCTTTGTGAAGCGTTGGAAGTTTCCCAGCTTTGGATGATAAATTTGCTCATTTGATGTTAAAAAAGTGCAATATATGGTTTATTAAACTGGAAAAAGAAATAATTTAATGCTGTAATTTTCTGGAATATTTAGTGTTCAGTACCTCTAAATGGTTTTTATGTTTGCCATAGTTGTTTTTTCTTTGTTCTATTTTTGCACCTTGTTCCATCTTACTACTGTAACTCCATCAGTAATCCACTGCAGTTATGATTAGAGACCTAAACCAAATAAAATCCCCAAATGCTGTGCAGCCTCTTCTTATTGCATTTAAGTGTGGAGTAATCTACTCACATTTTATTGGCACTTACTGTTGTACAATGACTGGGATCCTCTGGGATTGTTTTGCTTCCTAAGAATTCACATTAAACAGAGAGATTCTGCATTATGATGCTAATATCTGGAATAAAGTCTGCTCCAAACTTTTCTACATATCATAAACTTTTTTTTTATTATTACTATTTCTAAGAGTTTTTCTTTTAAACAGATTTTCTCACATATGTTTACAAATCTGTGATGGACAGACAGCGGTCCAGGGTGTGCCCACCTCTCACCCAATGATTGTTGGAATAGGCTTGGAAAATGAAACACACACAGCATAAAACTCACTTCATTTAAATAAATCAGCTTAACAGGAAGTGCTGGGATGTCCAGTGGCTATTTGACAATTTAACATCTATTTGTCAACATCTATTCTCCAAGACTGGAGCTAAGGTGGGTTGCATTTTGGTGAAACCTTTTCCGTCTAGCTGCATGCAAACCTCTGTCAACAGTGAAACATGACTCAAAACACCTTTTGGAGCAGATTAAACATACATATAGTATACTCAGAAATTCACAGTTAAAATGAACACAAGTGCATCAAATCAGTGCAACTTTGTCGCAAACTGGTCAAACAAATACACACCAATACATTTAGCTTATTAAATACTGGATAATACACTGAACTGAGGTGTTTGGTTACAAAACAAACACAAAATATATTAAAAAAACAAACTTTCCAGTTTGCTTTTCCCCCTTAATTTAGTTTCCCTGCTGTCTTAGAGAGCCGTTTTTCTGTAATAACTGTTTCTGGGGAAATTAGTAAAATATCAAGTTTTTTTCAGTCTAAATTTGTTAGGTTGAACACCTCAGATGACGGGGTTTAGGGCATCATAGAGCCGCTGCACTGCCAGTTCCACCATCTCTCTCAGGGAGTCATCCTCTGTGTTTTCATCCTCACAGCATACCGACTGGAGAAGGGCAAAAAACAGGAGCAAAAATCAAACAAAGTGCGCTGCTCTTTGTCTTATATTGACTATAAGAGCCTCTTACCCGCGTCTCCATGCATATATAAACCGTCTTCCCGTCCACTGTCACAGAGATGTTTTTATCATCGCTGAAGTCTACACAATCTACTCCAAACATATCCCTGACAACACAGAGGACACAGAAATATGATACAAACAAATAAAAACAAACATTTAATTCATTCATTAAACATTATTCTGAATGCTTTTTAATCTAATGTTTTACAATGTTAGGCTATAGATTTCTTTTAGCACTCACTGCAGCATGACCTCTAACCGGGTCTGGTAAACATCCATGTCCATACTGGCACTCTGGCTCTCCATGACTGTTAATGGAGCAGGTTATGGTCACTCATTTTAAGGCGTTAACCCACCACACAAATATATTGTTTGTTGAACTACATATTCAAATAAGATGCAAAGTTGGTTTGACTGAACTGACCTTTTTGAGCTTTTGGGTTTGACTGGATTTCCAGTACCACAGTGGTGACAGCATCAGCGTACATGTCATTGAGCGGGTTAGCAACCCACTGAAACATAAATAAGTAGAGATAAAAAGAAAACTAGCAGACCAAAGCCATTAATAAACCAATAAAAACAGTTCTTAGTGTTTTCTGAGTCTCCTAATATAAAAATACAATAAAATCTGATATATTATAATAAAAAGAGACTCAGATATTTGATTCAGACCATAAAAAAAGCTGAAGCAGCCTCTCACCTCCAGCAGCACCATGCCGGCCTCGTGGATCAGAGTGACGTTTTTAAATATCTTCAAAGTGTTCTTCTCGGTTCCTTCCAGCTCTTCTACATCCCCTGTGTTTATAAATGATCAACTCAAAGAGAAAAGAGAAACACCTACAAGAATGAACGAGAAGTCGGACACAGCAGTGTTACCAGTGAGATTCCTGAGATGGCAGACGAGCAGCGAGTACGGTCCAGTGAAGGGGATGGCCTGGGTTTGTTTCACTGTGCTCATGGCCAGCTCTGTGTATGCTGCAGACAGAACAGCCATATCAGGTCATTGTAACTCCCAGCAGTGTCCAGGATTTTAGAACAACTCAACTATAAACAATAACACAGCAATACAACACTAAGAAAGCAAAACTCACTGGATAAATCAGATGGATTTAGGATGTGGTAGTTAAAGTTCTTCTTCACGAGTATGCCCGACACCCTCTGACCCTGAACACACTTCTTATCAGCCATAGAGCCCATCACCTGAGAGGAGGAGGAACATTAAATAACTAGATTCTAGTTTCAGTATTGAAGCATAAACCCCTGATAAAAAGGTTAAAAATAAGTTTCCAATCAGGCAGAAGTGCAGCAGCTACGGTGTCCATAGCATGGGTTAGCATGGACAGTACGAGCGACTTTAATGTGTTTATTGCACAGTATAATGTTACTGCTGATGTACTGCAAAGTGTGCAGGTTTTGTTGCAGTTCAGAGCACTAAGGGGGTGAAACGTTGGTGAAATGGTGAAAATATAAATTTGAAACGTTCAAAAACAAAAAAAAAAGCCTGCAACAAAAATGACAGCTGCAGTGTGTGAACCTTGGCCAGCTTCTCTCCTCTGAAGTTCAGTGTGACAGCTTCTGTGTTGCGTGGGTTATGGACTTCAATGTGAACCTGGTCGTTATCCTCATACTCCCTGATCAGTGCGGCCTTTAGACGCGCCATCTCGTTCTGCTCCCCGTGAACCAGGATCTGAGGGTAAACATCCGTTTTCATTGTGGAAAGCATTTTCATCACCACACAAAAAACCCATTTCTCTTCCTCCTCCTACCACATGTGGTGGCTTGAGAGCCCTAATGAACTCGCTGGTCTGCTGGTAATCAGTGTGGGCCGAGAAGGAGATGTAGTCTACAGACATCTTCAGCTGCAGTTTCTGTCCAGACATGGTGGTGATTTCTTCTGGCTCAGACATAATGTGCTGCAGAGTGCACACTATAATCAGTCAGAGCTGCAACTTATAACTATTATTATTATTAAATGATCTGAACAAATAATCACTGTCAATTATTTAGGTAACAATAATATAAAATACATTATAGACATGTCTTTTATTATATAAAAAGCTAGTTTTGTTAAGGAAGTACTACTGCTGCTTTCTGACCTTTGCTAACGTGCCCTCCACACAGTATCCAGCTATGATAACTCCATTCCTCTTATCAGTGCACCAGCTCTCAAAGAGCTCTCTAGAAAGACCACTCTGCATCATTCCTGGAGATGCCATCACCACACTGGGCCCGATATCATCAAAATGATCCATGCTCTGGAAACAAACAGCACACTTTTTGCTTTGCAAATATTACATAATAAACAATGCTTACATTTTAGGAGTGTGTGTGTCTGAGGCACACGTTACTTTTAAATTGCTGATGTGCTTGAAGACAAAAGGGTTATTGATGTTAATAGCTTTGCGTATCTTGTCGTTCATTGCATTGACGTAAGTCTGGTACACAGCCATACACTTCTTAGCCAGTGACGAAGCGTAATAGATAGGGATGTCGTGGAGCTCTGGATGGTTCTGCCAGTACTCATCTGCAACAGAATGTGAAACAAAGTCTCCTTTTATAGATATAAAGCTGGGAAAAGGTACAAATAATATTTAAGAATAACTACAACAATGGCAAAACAGTCTCTTATCTGTGAAAAATAAATGCGTCATCAATACTGATGTGGAAGATTTTGATGAAATATTCCTTAAAGGGTGCAGTCAGACGAGAAGGTCACAGGTCATTTCTAACCTAAGATGAGCAACAATTCCTGAGCCCGTCCCAATGCAAACACTGGGATTAAACAGCGACCTTCTCTGTTAACAATGTCATGAACCGTGTTACAAAATCGAGCCTCGCGCTCCTCCCTCTTTTCATGGATATGAGTGCCATAGGTTGATTCCTGCAGAAAGAGAAACCACAGTATTTATCAGGTAATCCCCTGGAGACACTTAAAACCATGTTTTGTGTGATTTCCTGTATATGTCAGTAGAAATGATCTATTTTTTTTACATACTATGATTAAGATGTCAGGTTTGACACTTGGGATCTCAGCTGCCATCAGATGTCTGTCTTCTTGTCTGGAGAAGTCTCCTGTATATAGCAGCTTTCAGGGTAAAAACGAGACAACATATAGGTGAGCTTTTTTTTCCAGAAGACAGTATTGCTCCTTGTAGTTAAAGATCATTAGACTTTTACTTTGACTCCAGCTATCTCAATCATAAACATGGCTGCTCCCAGCACATGACCAGCATGGTAGCACCAAAACTTGATCCCAGCCACCTCCTTGACCTCATGGAAGTTAATCGTTTCAATCTTGTCCATGCTCTCCTCCAGGTCAGTCTCAGTGTACAGCATGTCATCTGCAGAGATGTTACTGCAATTAAAGAGATAGAAAAATGTAGATTTTAATGTCTTCTAAGAGAAGTAGATGTTTATCTTCTTCTTAAAAGAAAGTGCCATCACATCTGTTCCTACCTGACTTTGACGTAATCTGATAGTAGCCATCGGTAGATAGCCTTACTGGCGTGGGTCATGAAGGTCCTCCCTTTGAAGCTGGTCTTCTGGAGAAACCACGGTAGAGCTCCACAGTGATCCAAGTGGAAGCTAATGAGTGTGAACAAATAATAGATATCATATTATGATGTTTTGAGACTTGAGCTTTATCCACTGGTGCAGGAAAATATTGATAATGTCCTAAATTAAAATAATGGCACAAATAGAAGCAGTAGGTGAAAGCTTACTGGCTGATGAGCAGCAGGTCTATTTCAGCTGGATCTATCAAGTCAATATAGGGGAGTGCATCCATTCCCTCCAAGCCAGGATGGATCCCACAGTCTAGCTGTCAAATCCAAAGTAATATGTTACTTGTTTTTCCCATTTGAACCATAACAGAAAATTATTTTTAATCTATTTTGAGAGGAATCTTTTTTTTCCAGGAAAACATTTCAGCTTCTGATAAATAACAGTGTGGAGATGAGGTACTAACATGCTAAGTGTTTTACTTTTTAGTTGCAGCAGAGGTACTGGCTAAAAGTAACATTTAAAAAAACTTTGTCAATCTCAAGATGAAGGGTAGCATTACACACAAATTGCAAGAAAAGAGAGTGAGTCATGTCTTTGCAGATGAATTAAGTCCACTATTTAAAAGATAGAGGATTTGAACTGCAGGAGGTGCTGCAGAGTTCTACTGGAAACCAGTACTCAATGTACCAACAATGTTATGTTGAACCTGTTAATAATGGCCTTTTTGAAGAGCATAAAATGCAGACTAATAATTTCACTTCTTGAAAACAATGACATTTTAAAAAATCTGTCATCCGTTCATCTGAAAAGTTAAGTGCTGGATTAAATTACAGCCCATACGTACCATTATTTTCCTCCCTTTGAACTCCAGGATGATACATGACCTTCCAACCTCCTGTCCAGCACCACTATACATGGAGTAAATGGCAAATAAGCACCTGCTTCACATTTT